>OZ020578.1:12452389-12959805 GCA_963971525.1 Cephus spinipes
ATTTAGGCGCTGGCGGAACCGTGACAAAACATCGAACTTCGAACGTATTAATTGCTTAAGGGGTTTTTGGCGGTGAGGATCATCGCTAGTCTCGAAGATGACCGAAGCTGTCGGCGGTACGTTCGCGAGTCTTCGGGTGCTGCGGTCCGTTTGTAGGCCAGGGAGCGCGGGAGTCCGCGGTGCTGGCTGCTCTTCCTCCCTGTCTCCGGCGGTACATCGGCATGAGCCCGCCGTAGATATTCTCGCGGCCCCGCGGAAGGACGAGGAGGACAAGTCAACTCCTGGTCGGGCGGCGAGGGCGGCGTCGATCGTAGGGTGTCCCAGCTGTACGGCCGGCAGACAAAAGCATGAGCCCCATCCCGGGTACTCTGGAACTCTCCCGAGTCCTCGGATGCAGCAGCCCCTCCTCGTGAAGCGGCGTCAGTCGGTCTCCAAGGGTCACCAAAAATCAGCGCCTCTTTCCTCGCTTCCCCCGTTGTTCGGCATTGTTCCACCAGCTCTCACACCAATCGGTTTCACCAAAGCGTCATACATTATCCAAAGAGAGAAAAAGAAAAAGAAAGCAAGCAGTATGAAATAAAATCAAGCAAAGAAACATAAAAGTGGACGACAGGCTGGTAACTTAATACTAAGGAATCTGTGCGCCTTAACCTAGGACTGACGTTTGGAGCGTTAAACAGTTAATTCTTGGTGGATTGCCAAAAATTAACGTCACACTACATATAGCATTTCATTGGGTAAAATCCATTTGCAGGTGGGTTTTTAATGCTGTTTTGAAGGTTCATGAAAATTCTGGGTTCCTCCTTCTACTTTTCTTATATTTTTTATATACCGTTTTCTGTCGAATGTATCAACGGCATAAAAATACACACGACTGTATAATATAATAAAATGTATATAGTATAATATAATCATGCATTTGCTACATTCCAAGTTAATTAATAGATTCAATAAGTGTTGAAATATAGCCATTCATGCGAGGATGTCCGGGATGCGAGGAATTAAAGAATTCACAAAAGCGAATTGAGATGAGAAACGTCCGTACAATTTATTTAGCCGAACGAGCCTGACAATTAGTTAAGGCCTTCACACACAAAACGACGTAACGACGTAAGACGTAACCGTAAGCCGTAATCAGTAAGCACCATCGCACACGACATGCGTAAGAAGTGAGTTACGGTCAATCACATTCAAGAAAGAATTGCGCATTTTTATCAAAGTGTCGTCATTGTACATACTATAATTTTATTTTTGTACCTATTTTCTGTTATAAAAAGTAAGTACACGATAACAATTATGTACTCATAATTAAGGATTTTATATTTTATAAATTGTAACTATATTGAGATACATGATATGCATATTAAATTATACTTTTACTGGAAAACCGTTTCATTACTTAGTTCCTAACTTTAACATTGCACGTATAGCTTTTGTTTTATAATGCGTATTTTGGATATACATATTTACGTTTTTTCAATATCAAAGCACATCAAAGCCACTCGTCTCACGTATAAAAAATTTCTTTTAAGCGAGAACGCGAGAACGTTTGTGATTGGTTGTCCGTAAGAAGTAAGCAGTAAAGATTTCATCCTTACAATCATGGAGACTACATACAGAGATGAGTAGGGAGATGCACAACGCGGGAGAGTCCGGGAGTAGGATTTCGTAATCATCGCCTCTGTCGATGTTACAGATTTCTCGTAGCCACGTGAGTCATGATCATCGTTCCAGCCGATATTGCAGTCAGCGAAAATTAATGGATTGCTCGGTGGTGGGGAAAAAGTTGCCGCCTCTCACAAACCGTTCTTGACAAACAGGCGGGGCAGCAAGGTCTTCCGTCCAACCGAACCCTAAACATTTGTATGGACGTAATGCGCAAACAAATGTGTATACTCAAATAAATTTCAAAGTTATAAAAAATGCATAGAAGTATTGGTTTTCACTTGTTACGTATATCGACCTTCACTCCGAAACAGAATAATAACGTAGCCGACAGGAAGTATAATTGCAGGATCAGCACGTTACCCAGTGCATTGCCTGTGCCACCTACCCAGCTGGTTAGCCGAGTGCATTCCTAACGTCCTAACCGTACCTAGAACATCAGCAAAAATCGACTATATAAGCAGCCAAAATCATGGGACTGACGCTCAGAAAATCATTCAGTTTCACGCGTAAAACATCGGACTGCACGTTGTCACTCGTGGCTCTAACCGTTAGAGTATTAGATTCAGTGTAATATTCGCAATCTGGCCTAGGTACGGATTCGTTATTACATACCCTAGGGAACAAGCTGGATCGGTTACCGGGCAAAATTGAGCTCCAAAGACTAGTCTTTCCAAGTAACGCATAGATTTGATAGATTTCTGTTCCACCAAATTTCCTCTTGCCTTAACCTCACACACAGTCAGGTTTTGTAATCCAATATCACAATATTTTTATCCCAGTATTTCTCATAATCGAAACACTGTACATGACATTTAACTGAAACTTCTATATTGATTGTAACAATATATCGCAAATTCATTGTTACGTCCGCGTGGAAAATCAGACTCTAGGTGCGTGGTCCATAATCAAAATGTCAGAGGACTGAACAGTGGGGTCTGGTTTTCATCACATAGCAACCCTAGGAAATGGTTATCTGGCATATGGGTTCTGGGTCTACCGATAATGGAGTGCATCCAACGGAAAATGTTATAGAAATATTTTGTCTACGGCTTGACCGTTATTGCCGTTATTTATGCGATGCACATGCGGACGTACTCGACTTTATGACTCCATGACCTTTCCTAGAAAATCCCACTAAAAACTCCTTATTCAGTTACAAAGAAGTCATCCTAGTCCAATCCTGATTCAGAAATTCTTTCACCCTTATGCAGAGTACCCCCGCCAAAATTTCCAGCACCAATCAGTTAATTTCCTTAACCACTCCACGCTCTTTTTCCTAAAAACTTCTTAACTAAACCAATAGTAATGATCCTCGACCCCACTCCGACAATCCACCCCCGCTAACTAACATCCCTAATTTTCTCTAAGACTCATCCTCATTCTCTTCCGATCCGTCGAGTAGTCAGTTCTTATTTTACTCCGCTCACTAACTTCTCATTATAATTCTTAGTGTTATTTTCATCCGCTAATTTACATAGTACCAGTCAATATTGTTTTCGCTTGCTATCAAGTAGATTGCGCTTGTAGAGCTTGTTCACTGTGCACATTCATAATAAATTTCACTCATTTGCTCACTTAATTTTGCTTCATATATATATAATCTAAAACCAACCTCTTGTACATCGCAAACATCTTCGACGACCATAAACAGCAGAAGCAAGGTAAGCATACTCAAAATATTATTGGTGACGGTACTTCTTAATTGTGTTGTATAATCATAAATGTTAGATTTTCTAAGTTCAATTATTTAGTTGGTGACGGGTTTTCATCTGATTAGAAGCTTTAAAATCAATCCTATCAAATATCCAGTACAATTCATCCTTCCCTTGGTAATTAGAGGCATAGCCCAATCCCGAGTAAAGTGCGCAAGCATTGACTCAAAACAGGGCAAATTAATAGTATATTACGGTTCGGTAAAGGCACCAGTCTAAAGCCTCCATTCTGGTTCGGACGTAACATACGTAAATTTTTGGGGGCTCGTCCGGGATCTCAATTGCTAATGATTGCTAGGGAGGTATGAATACTCGATCAAAATCTAAGAAGGAACAAGATAAAGTGTCGGGACAGGGATTAGACGATTCTTTCGAAATCGATCCTCAGCAAGACCCTTTTAGGCCTAGACATAGTTTAGCTCACGAAGAAATAGCGGCCATTCCACGCGAAACAAGGGAGGTAGATATAGAAAAAGAGGAACAGGAGATCGAAAAACTTGCTTCATTAATTCCTGTGGTAGTAGAATCTCAACCCAATCCAGGAACTAGTGAGGAATATTACCAGGGACTAGAGGAGGATATTAGAAAAATAAACAAATCTTTTAAGGAACTTCTTCCACAATCCTTAACACCAGTAGATACGATGACCAGTAACAGTCAATTAGTTTCACTGAGGGACGCTCTTCAAGTAGTTCCCGAGTTTGATGGTGATAATATTCCCTTAAGCGAATTCGTGGCAGGATGCGAGGAAGCAAAAGCCATGATTCCTGCAGAGGTCGAGGTAAATCTGGCTAAAATCATACGCGCTCGTATCACAGGAGAGGCTAGGAAGACGATAATTGGACAGCGGTTTACAACAGTCAATGAAATCATTAATTATTTGAAGGGAATCTTCGCGCCAGCTAAATCAGTCTATAGGCTACAAGGAGAGTTAGGTAATATATATCAAAAAGAGAATGAGCGCGTCATCACCTACGCCAATAGGATTAAAGAAATAGGGAATCAAATCATGGAGGTACATAAGTTAGAAAATAGTGGAACTTCGATTCCATCTTTTAAAATATCCATTGATAGTGCTTTATTAGATTGTTTTGTCATGGGTTTGAAGCCGGAAATCGAACAAATATTGCGTAGAACCGAGGGGATTGATGCGACGGTATCGCAAGCGATAAACATCGAAAGGCAGTTAGAAACACAATCCGAATTACGTGGGAAAAGGTCTGTAGTCCGAGAGGAGAACGCACCTATGAATTCAAAACAAGCGTCAAAACAGCAAGTGGTAAATTTAGTACAGCCAGAAAAATTAGGTTGCCAAATTTGTAAAAAGGAGGGGCATACGGCTGAACGATGTCGCCAAGTTCTAAATTCACAAGATCAATCGCAACAGGGAAATAAAGTTCAGGGAACCAATAATGTAAGTAATTTAGTAATGTGTCAGATTTGCAAAAGAAAGGGACATGTCGCAACTTCGTGTCGACAACTTAACTTACAACAATCACCCGTAAATATTCCAACGTGTCAAATATGTTCGAGACGAGGACACAGTGCTAGCAGTTGCAGACTACTCACTTGCCAAGTGTGTAATCTTAGAGGCCATTCCGCTGAAACCTGTCGCTTTAGGCAGAGACAACAGCAACTTCAATCTAATCCTTATCGAAATACCATATCATGCCAATTATGTCAGGGAATAGGTCACATAGCTTCCGCTTGTAGACAGTATACAGGAAATGCTGACAATCAGGGATTTAGAGCATTACCTCCAGCGGGAACAAGTCAAAATCAGAGTCAAGATATTTGTAGATATTGCAGGAAAATAGGACACACTTTAGATGATTGCAGACAAAGGCAATTTGCTAATGAGAGGTACGCCCAAAGAATGCAACAGGGAAACGAGAATGGGGCTCCTCGGCAGAGTGCACCGCAGGGAACCCCCGCATATCAGAATCAGCACTCGGCAACAACCACCTCAGTGCAGGCGATAACCCAGGATTAGTACGCGTTACCACTATCAACCTTGATCATAAGAATACCAGCGCGGCTGTAAAATTGGTATTTGAGGAAACCCCCGTACCAGTAACTTTATTACTTGACACCGGAGCAGGACCTAATTTAGTTAAAGAAGGCACTGTCATTAATGGAATACCAGTAAACCGAAAAGAAATTTTACATTTGAAAGGAATAACCCCAGAGGTAGTAAAAACCCTGGGTAAAGTTAAGATGAGTATTTTAGGCAGTGAGGCCACATTCCATTTAGTACCTGATGATTTCCCTATACCGCAGTCTGGGCTATTAGATGACGAATTCTTTAATCAGATTCCAGCTATAATTGATTATAAACAGCAGCGATTGGTACTACCCCATGCAACTATCCCATTTGAATCACGAGAAACCATTGTAGTACCCGCGCGAAGTAGGAGTAGGTTCTACATAAGAGTAGCGAATCCTACATTAAAGGAGGGATATATTCCCAAATTAAATGCAGGAGAAGGAGTTTATTTAGGAAATGCATTAGTAAAAAATGAAAAGGGTAAAGCATACTTGCCCATTATTAACACTAGGGAGAATGAACTAATTGTCCAAGTCCCGACCCTAGAAATTCAAGCCTTTGAAGAGGCGTCCAATGAAAATTTTAAAAATCAGGCTCCAAAAGATGAGACCTCCAATTCTAAAAATCAGGCTCCAAAAGATGAGACCTCCAATTCTAAAAATCAGGCTCCAAAAGATGAGACCTCCAATTCTAAAAATCAGGCTCCAAAAGATGAGACCTCCAATTCTAAAAATCAGGCTCCAAAAGATGAGACCTCCAATTTTAAAAATCAGGCTCCAAAAGATGAGACCTCCAATTCTAAAAATCAGGCTCCAAAAGATGAGACCTCCAATTCTAAAAATCAGGCTCCAAAAGATGAGACCTCCAATTCTAAAAATCAGGCTCCAAAAGATGAGACCTCCAATTCTAAAAATCAGGCTCCAAAAGATGAGACCTCCAATTCTAAAAATCAGGCTCCAAAAGATGAGACCTCCAATTCTAAAAGTCAGGTTCAAAAAAATGAGACCTCCAATTCTGAAAATCAGGCTCAAAAGAATGAGACCTCCAAATGATTTAACTCACCCATACTAAATAAGGCATCCGAATCGCCAAAAGATTCTAAAGAAAAAGGGTGCAACAAGCCTTCTCAGGCCAATGTTAGCACGCCTCAAATCATTGCTGAAGAAAGTCCTAAAAATGGTATGAATTGCCTTCCAATAAGAGAATTAAGTACTAAGCGAATCGATCAGTTGAAAAATTTATTACGTTTAGACCATTTGAATGAAGAAGAGAGGGTTTATGTAACCACGTTAATAGAACAAAACCAAGACGTATTTCACGTACCAGGAGAATCCCTGGGATCCACCGATGTAATTCAACATAAGATATCTACGGTAGATGAGTTACCTATTAATTCGCGGCAGTATAGATTTCCGCCAATTCATAAAGAGGAAATAAATAAACAAGTTAACGAACTTCTCCATGGCAATATAGTAAGACCATCCAAATCTCCATATAATACTCCTGTGTGGATAGTACCAAAGAAACCAGATTCGAAGGGGAATAAAAGATGGAGAATGGTATTAGATTTTCGAATGTTAAACGATAAGACAATAGGCGATGCTTATCCTTTGCCGAATATATTAGAAATTTTAGATCAACTAGGTAAAGCTCAATATTTTTCCGTTTTCGATTTAGCCTCTGGATTTCATCAGATTAAAATGAGTCCGGAAGATGCACATAAGACGGCTTTTTCAACGCCATACGGCCATTATGAATTCGATAGAATGCCATTTGGGCTAAAGAATGCTCCAGCTACTTTTCAGAGGTTAATGGATATAGTATTAACCGGTATGCAGGGTGAAGAGTTATTTGTCTATTTAGATGATATAGTCATCTATGCTTCTTCTTTGGAAGAGCATACTGAGAAATTCAATAAATTAATGGAAAGATTAAGGAAATCAAACTTAAAACTACAGCCAGATAAATGTGAATTTTTAAGGAAAGAGGTAGCGTATCTCGGTCATCTCATTAGTGAAAATGGGGTGAAACCAGATCCTTCAAAATTAGAAGCAGTACGTGAATTCCCAATTCCAAAGAGTGTAAAGAATGTCAGGCAGTTCTTAGGACTAGCAGGTTATTATCGACGATTCGTAGAGGGTTTTTCAAAAATAGCTAAGCCTCTGTCCAGATTACTGAAGGATGATGTGCCTTTTGTTTGGACGGATAGGGAGCAGGAATCATTTGAAACATTAAAAGAAAAGTTATGTAACCCTCCAGTACTGCAATATCCTGATTTTACTCAACCGTTTATATTAACAACAGACGCATCCGGATACGCAATAGGTGCCATCCTTTCGCAAGGACCTATTGGTAAAGATCGACCGATAGCTTATGCATCACGAACATTAACAGAAAATGAGCAAAAATTTGATACTTATGAAAAGGAAGCATTAGCGATAGTAAACTTTGTCCAACATTTTCGTCCGTACCTTTATGGTCATCAATTCACCCTTGTTACCGACCATAAACCATTAGAATGGTTCAAAAGCGCAACCAATGTAAATTCAAGGATAGCACGCTGGCGATTGAAATTAGCAGAATATGATTATAAGGTCGTCTATAAAGCAGGTAAAATGAATGTAAATGCAGATGCTCTGTCTAGGAACTCAGTATTAAAAGAACTAGATCAGATTTTTGTTATGACTCGAGGTCAGGCGGCAACTAAATCAAAACGCCTGGAGATAGAGGATATAGAAAGATTATTGGAAGAATCCGATTCGGAAGAGTTACCGAATGAAAACGATTCCTCGTCCTCAATAGGAGACAAAGAGAATCCTATCTTAGAAGATCGTTTCCCGGAAACCCAAGCTCAAGTCCACTTTGAATCTGAATCCATTCCTTATAATTCTAATCATGCTACGGATTCTGGATCTTTACGCATGATTCCTACTGATTATAATATACAAACTAGAAGTAAAAAGAGACAAATTCAGAGTCAGGAACAACCATTAGTAGATGAAATATTATCTCCAGTGAATGATCCGTTAGAAGAAGTAGGGGAATATGCAGTGGATGGTGAAGAATTAAATGATACGGATATGGAGTCCGATAGTGAGGACGGTGATTTATCAGAACATGAAAACAATGACAGTGAAACCGTTAAGCGAAAGTCTAAACCCTTATTACCTGCTGGTGGCAAAGTAGTAGAAAGCAAGGATTTGTTTCAATATCGTAAGGATAATTTAGCTTACTTCGTGACTACAACAGGCGAACCATGTGACTATGGATCAATAGTAATCAGTGAAAAGAATTTAATACCCAAATTAACTGACTTAGAGTTGGGAAAGGTAAAGGTAATAAAAGAAAGGAACAGGTACCATCTGGTAATCCCTATAAGTGAAGGGAAAATAGAAGGGCCGACGTTAATACTTCAGGTAGTAGATACAGCAATAAAAAATCTCAGGGAAAAAACCGATGAAATGAAATTAACTTCATTCGCAATAGCCAAAAGTAAGGAGATATTAAACGTTCCATGGAACGAAATTCAATGTCGTTTGTTAAATCAACGTGGCTATTACCGTAAATACCCGGCAACTTTATTTTGCACATTATTTGTTTATTTTGAACTTTTATTAATTTCTTAATGAAAAAATTCAATATATCCTGCATTAGAAAATGACGCAATAAATCGGGTTCCCGGCAAAAATTTTCATTAATTTTTAAAATTAGGTAGCAATACTATTTCCACAAATTGTATAAAATTTCCATTGTACGCTATAGTCTGTAATTTGTTTCATAGGGCACGTGCACATTAAATCTAGTATTTTCACAGTATTTTATTCCCCACCCTTTCTATGATAGTGATGATTTGATTACCGACTAGCGTTTTATTTTTACGTCGAGATACGTGGGATAACAAAAAACTTATAAGTGTTTAAGGAAAGACTACCACCGAAAGGATAGGGAATAACATGCCTTATAAAACACTTAGATTTCCAGTAATCAGTATGAAATATTTCTATTGATCAAACAAAGGCGATCCCCTCTCTCAATAAATAAAAAACGGTTTTAAGCTTATAAACTTGACTTTTTATACATGACAGTTAAAAGCTGAAGAGAATTATTTTTACTTACTTGTTTGATGATTTGATGAATTTCCGTTTTATGGCACTGATAGCACTGAAATAAACTACGACGCAACAAGGCTACATTGTTCTTTTGTTTCACGTCAATCACTTGTTGATCTTTATACAGAATGTTGGTAGATGAATAGATAATCTGACAAAAAGTATATAAATATATATTTATAACGTAACTGCAAACTTGAGAACTCCTTCGATACACGTGCAGCGGGAATCAAGAGACTCGGTCGAGTCTCGCGCCAAGTACACTGCAGGACAGTAATGCCGTCCTTGGGTGGAGCTAGTAGGAAGCGGGAGTAGGGCGACCGGCAGTGGCGACTGGTAGCGAGCAAGCCAGGCCGCCGCGTAGAGAGGGTAGCCTATTCCCCTCGCTCGGGACGGCATGTCTGTCCAGAGTCCAGGCGTCCCGTATAAGACTGTCTCAGACAATTTCAACAGAGTTCGCATAAGTCCCTCTCACTCGCAGTTAGTGGAGTCCCAGAGGTAGCCTGCACTGTGTATAAGAGCGTCTCACTTGGGTCTAGCGCTAGTCGCCCATAAGACCCTCTCACTCACTGGCAGCAGTGGCCTAGCGCGCATAAGAGCGTCTCACTTGCTTCTAGCGCTAGTCGCCCATAAGACCCTCTCACTCGCTGGCAGCAGTGGCCTAGCGCGCATAAGAGCGTCTCACTTGCGTCTAGCGCTAGTCGCCCATAAGACCCTCTCACTCCAAACATTAGGCTCTTATTATAATCCGAAGTCACCTTCAAATTGTTCTATGCACACTTTTGTGTAACATTACATACAGTATATTGAAAAATAGTCTCATTCTTAGCAGAGACGTTGGTAAGTTGACATCAAAATGGCACCGAATATTTGTGTAGAGCAACGCGGGCGCATCGTTGGTTTGTAGCAGGGTGGGATACCCTTTGATGAGATAGCGAAGATTATCGGATGCAGTGTAAAAACTGTACGCCGATGGATCAACGCTTATCAAGTCGGAGGTGATCATGCTCTCCACGACCATCGTGCACAGAATCGGCGGCCGCGAATTACAAATAGCGAACAGGACCGCCTCGTGATCAATGCAATTGATCGCGATCCATTCGCGGCCGTCGCGCAAGTTGCCGCGAGGGAGGGTTTTCCGGGTTCCGCCAGGACCGCGCGTCGTCAGTTACAGGAGGCCAATTATGGTTGTTTTCGGCCTGCCCGAAAGATCTTGATGTTCCCGCAACATCGAAGAGCTCGCGTTGCTTTTGCGGAGCAACAATTGCAGACGCCACGTGAGACCTGGGAGGTTACGATTTGGACAGACGAGAAAGTCTTCCAATCGTCAACTGACCGGCGGCTTCACGTGTGGCGGCCAGTGGGTGTCCGGCTTGATCCGAGATACGTCGTCCCTGCAGATCGCAGCGGGCGTATTTCGTGTGGATTGTGGGGTTGGACTAGCGGACAGACTCTGGGCGAATTAGTGGAGATATCTCCACACATGGATTCTGCAGAGTATATTCGCGTACTGGAGGAAGTTATGCTTCCATCAGTTCGCGCGGTGTATCCGGCAGATGACATGCCCATAATTCGTCTTATTCAAGATAACTCCGCTGTCCATACTTCTCGTGAAACGCGAAATTGGTTTTCGAATCATCCGGACATCCAAGTGGTGCAATGGCCCGCTAAATCTCCCGACCTAAACATCATTGAGAATGTTTGGGCCGAGATGACCCGGAGATGGCAACCTGAGAGGGAAAGATCGAAGTCAGCCATAATTGCGCATGCTCAAAGAATCTGGGAAGAGCTTCGGCACAACCCGGACTATTTGAAGCATTTAATCGATTCGATTCCGAATCGATTAAGTCAGGTAATCGACCGCGATGGTTTTTGGACAGACTACTAATAACCTAACCTCCATTTGATGATATAACTTCTCGTCAGCTAAACCCCTGGTCGAAAGACCTATAAATTTTTCCACTTTTTTTTTTACTATGACCCACCCGCACGCGCTGAGCAACCGCTGGCAGTGAGTGAGAGGGTCTTATGGGCGACTAGCGCTAGACGCAAGTGAGACGCTCTTATGCGCGCTAGGCCACTGCTGCCAGCGAGTGAGAGGGTCTTATGGGCGACTAGCGCTAGAAGCAAGTGAGACGCTCTTATGCGCGCTAGGCCACTGCTGCCAGCGAGTGAGAGGGTCTTATGGGCGACTAGCGCTAGACCCAAGTGAGACGCTCTTATACACAGTGCAGGCTACCTCTGGGACTCCACTAACTGCGAGTGAGAGGGACTTATGCGAACTCTGTTGAAATTGTCTGAGACAGTCTTATACGGGACGCCTGGACTCTGGACAGACATGCCGTCCCGAGCGAGGAGAATAGGCTACCCTCTCTACGCGGCGGCCTGGCTAGCTCGCTACCAGTCGCCACTGCCGGTCGCCCTACTCCCGCTTCCTACTAGCTCCACCCAAGGACGGCATTACTGTCCTGCAGTGTACAGGCAACCAGCGGTACAGGCAGCGGCTGACAGAGTCTCTTGACGCGAGTCAACTCGCCTTATACGTGCTAACATAGGCCCCAAAATGATGCCGCTCGACGGCCGTGGCTATTATACCCGAAATATCTCTCTGTATTGGTTCTACAACTAATGTTTCAGGAATCACTACACATCAGGAGGAGTTAAGGATTAAATTGATATTAATTTTATATATTCCTGATTGATGGTCACAGAGATATATATGATGATATATGAGTGCTCGAGGGACGATGGATTTCATTTCAGTTTCAGTTCCGTCGTCGTCACAGACCACTTATTGGAGACACGGCACTCCCGTGCTTTCGACTGTTAGCACGAGCAGCAACGCCACCTTATCGGTAGGTTATATCACTAACGCGATATATATAGGTATACAGGAGTATGTATAGGTATACTGGGATATATATAGGTATACACGCATCTACAGGTATACACGTGTATATATAGATATACACGTGTATTTATACTCACCGTTCTATACGCATTGCCCTGAAAGTTTTATAAGGTATTTTTAAAAGCACCTGCAATTATGAAAAACAAGTATGACCCTCGTGAAACATCCTAAAACGTTAATATGTGGTGCAAAAGAACATATGCACAATTAATATGGTCAAACGATTGGTCTCATTTTACCATAATTGCAAGTACCTGAAATAAAATAAATGCATAGTTATTTATGGTATAAAAAGCTGTTTATTGAATAAAAATAAGATCTATTACTACAGTCGCACTTATAGTAACACTTGCATAAAAATCATTAGCAGACGCAGTGATGGTACTACATTTTTCCTTAGTATTGCCTTCGCAGTATGAGGTACATAGACTTTCAAGGAAAAATGTAGTTTACACAAATGATAATTTTTATTTAAAAGCTATGAATCGATGTGCCTCAGCATGGGGTTGCACATTGCTTCTACCCAGGCCTTTGATAGCTCCAAGTCTTTTGCGAAGCAATGTGATCCTACTTGTAGGCACACCGATGTACAACCAGGAACACATCTAAAAGAGGAAATGTCTTTCTTCAAAAGAGACATTATGAAGGTCTAACATATGAAAATAGAAGAGGAATTAGAGAAAAGAAAACAGAGTAGACAAATAAGAATAGAAAAGTAAGAAAGTATGAAATAAGATTAGCCTGGAAAGATGGGTGGCGTAGCCTTCGTCTCGTTGTCGTAATTCTTGTAAATCGTCGTCCACAAAAGTTCCACCAAGTAAATAGTCTGGATGTTGAACACAATCACACTCAAAGAAAAACCTCTGCACTGTAATTGCACTGAACACACTTCAAAATTCGCCAGCGTAAATTAGTAGATGCGAAGCCGTCGCCGAATCGGAAGACAGTGACGCACAGGGACTTGTTTATACAACAAACTTATTTTTTCCAAGATGGCGACTGCGCATTTCTGCGCATGCGCACGCTACCGCTGCGCCATCTTATCGGTAGGTTATATCACTAATCTATGTTTCACTATAGCCCATTTACAGTGTCACCCCCCTGGTCGTCGTCGTCGACGTCTTCGCACATCCATCGCGTTTTTACGCCGACGGATGGGGTTAGTTGCTTGCTTTTTATTTCTCTTTTACCCGAAAGATGGCGCTGGTATCTTTCGCTAGAGCAATATTGTAATATACATAGTGATCAATTAAAAACTGAACACCTAAGTATTTACTTTATTTGTGAATATTCGAAAAATTGTAATTCAACATATGATTTGAAAATAGTCTTTTAAAAGCAGATACGTTCCTCGGAACCATTCAAATAATGTTAATGTTAAACGTTTTTTCGCGTCTTGACCACCAAAGTAGATATTATTTCTAGTGAACCACCTTGTATGTGTACATGCCAATGTTGACGATTTCGTCAGCTACCATAAATTAGCTGACAACAGTCACAATTGATAATGACAAACCAAGTTGTTTAGTATTCTCTTTAAATGCACGAATTACGTTGCATAAAAAGAACAGCGAGATCTATTACTTAGGATCATTAAGCGACAATATTATATAATAATATGACTGCACCGTACATCAATCGTGTAATGCAGAAGTGTAAAAATTTTCGCTTTCATTGATGTGAATTTCAAAGGTGTACATGGTTTTGTCAATTTATGGTATGACATAAATATGTACAACGCAATACAAAACCAGGTAAGAATCTATTTCGAATGGTATTTATAACTTAATTTAAAAACTGAAAGTTAGATTGGTCTTATGATGCAGATGTATAACTAAGTTTCCAACACAGTTCCTCATTGATTAAATCTCTTTTATTTTAACTTAATTTGATATGATTGATTGAAACAGTATATTGATAATTTTGTGAATGTTTACAGAATGAAGGACCAGTGTAATATATAATGTTCTGTAAGAAATGCTAAGTATTTAGTTTCATTGTATTCTTCCTATACCTTATTTCTTAAGTTTTCAAGTATTATTGCTTGCATGTGTATACACAGTGTTTGTGATGAATTATGTGCACTATGAATACATTAGTTAATCGTTTCTTGCCATGTCCTGTATATAATTTTGATAACTATTGTAAAACAGTATCCTTTATCAAACATAAATGATTCACGTTATTAATTTTTCAGGAGACAATCACTTTTAAATGCTGGACTACTTGCATTTATGGAGGAAATATTCGTAAAAAAAAATGTTAAAACTCTCAAGAATGAGCTTACGCTTTATTAAGACATTTCAAACAAAAGATGTCAGATGACAACAGAATATGTCAAGAACAAATACATGAATTACAGGTACCAGAAATACATTTCTTAACCATTATTTGGGATACTCTCTATAAGTAATTCCATAGTGTTATTTCAAAGCAGTGTCATCTATCCACTATAAGTCATTTATCCTCTTATTTTTTCAGGTGACAGTTGTAACTGCTGGGCTCCTTTAACTCATGAAGAATCAATATGAATGGCACTATTTTGATATTTATATTTCCTCAAGAATGAAAATAAGGTAATTAATAATAATAATATATTTACTGTTTTAGGAGTGACTATCTTTTAGCGAAATCTACCATTAGTTATGATGTTTTATTAATGGTAATCAATGGTAACCAGTGGATTCTCAAAACACTATCACAAATGCTAAATTTTGCTAAGGGATGAATTACCATGAATACATTCGTAAATGATTTTCTGGGACATCTTGTATATATAATTTCATTACTATTGTGAAGCTTTATGATTTATCACGTCTAAGTGTTTCATGTTGTTATTCTTTCAGACGTTGCCTTTTAAAGGCTGGTACTTCATCCGCGAAGGCTGTGTATATGGAAAACATTTGGAATTTTGTAATATTTCTTCCAAAAAGAGCTCTGGGTTGTTCAAGGCGAGTAAAACAAGATGAATACAAAGAATTCAATAACTGAATTAGTTTTTCTATTTACAAGATTGCAACGATCTACTCATTTTTTAAAATTTATTTCGCATTTGTTTCTTTCAGTGGTTTCAACCACGGTCTTACATACAGGTCTTGAAACTTGCGTGGTGGGGGTACACCGCTTAAAATAATGAAAAAAGTTTCCCGTCATGGCCACTAGTGGCGTGAGCGGTAAATAAGGTTGTATGCGAGAGAGACAGAATCGTTCTGTCATCTCTTTCTAACCTTCATAACCGTATTGCTTGTTTCAATGACATATTTGTACAATGTACGCGAGAATTGGATCATATTTGATGGAAAATGGTTGTTGCACTATGTTTTCTCGAAAATAAACAAGTTCCCTTCGACTCAAATAAACCTCGAAGATGCTTGGAAAATGAATGTGAATTATTTTCACACCCTTTCAGATGAAGTAATGTTTGGTGTAGTGGAATTATGCACGATTCATGATTGTAATACTTTAGGTTCGAACCCAAGTTCTTTTTTCCCTCATATTCCGATATTGGTTTTAAATAAAAATAAGTATGAGCAATTATGCTTCAATAATTTTTTTTTTTTTCTATTGATATACTAGTTCTATCACGAAAGCGAGTATCAGCAGTGATGCTTTACTTGGTTTTTAATTGATCTTCAATTTATTCCAAGATTCTGAAATATTACACCGATTACTCAAGAATACTGAAGCACGTCTAACCTGGTCTAACCCTGCTCAGATCTACCGGAAATCATTCCTTCCTTTCCTTATGGCTGACTCTACCGGAAATCCTCCAAAATTTAGAGGTTGTGTTGTCAAACCTTACCTTACCGCAGCGCCAACTAGTTGCAGCGTCAGGAAACAAAAATATTTAGCGTAAGCTTCATCCCCCACCACGCTGAAATTGGAAGAGTTTCAAGACCTGTATGTAAGACCGTGGTTTCAACAGTAAAGTCGCGGAAGAAATGGAGAGCAGCATCCAGAAGAAAATAAAACAAAAATCATGATAAGGAAGAAATTAAGCATCTAATGTATATTGTATTTCATAAAATATTGCTGTATCTAAGTTGAAATATAAGTAAGATAATAATTTAAGAGTTATAGGAACTGTAAGAAATTAAAATAAAAAAATGGACTAAGAATTAAATTTGTATGCCACTAAATATTTTCAACGCCATATATTTTTCTGATTAGCGGCGTCACAACGCATTTACATTTTATATCTGTAGGTAACAATATACAATAGATTTGAGTGCTTAGAGCTTCCATAACCGGCTGAACAACAAAAACTTGTGATATCCCCCAAAAACACTTACGTGTAAAAAACTACGCCAAGTACAGGAGTGCTGTGAATTCCTCTAACAAAAAGTATTGATATCACATTATTAATGCCAAGTACATAAGTCACTACATATGTGTCTATTACATGATTAAGCACTGGCCCATCATTTTAATAGTATTTTCAAAATTTCCTATAACGTTTTCGCTACTTTTTTACATTACTACTATTTACCGTATTTAATTGTGATTTAATGGTCATTTAATAATTAATAAATCTTTAGGTGATTCCTTATCGAGTACTACTTGGCGGGTCCGTGCATTTTTTTATATAAATTTGCGTTCATTATGCCAGTCTTCAAACTCAAAACCAGCGTCAACTTTCATATAGAGCATATTAACAATAACTGATCAAAAATAATTATGGTAAAAATTAATAACAAATAAATAGTATTAGAATACTACTTGGCGGGTCCGTGCATTTCTTGACATAAATTTGCGTTCATTATGCCAGTCTTCAAACTCAAAACCAGCGTCAACTATCATATAGAGCATATTAACAATAACTCGTCAAAAATAATTAAGGTAAACATTAATAACAAATAAATAGTATTAGAATACTATTAGTACGTTCAAAGTAAGTACTCTGGAATTCCTAGCACGGACCCGCCAAGTAGTACTCGATAAGGAATCACCTAAAGATTTATTAATTATTAAATGACCATTAAATCACAATTAAATACGGTAAATAGTAGTAATGTAAAAAAGTAGCGAAAACGTTATAGGAAATTTTGAAAATACTATTAAAATGATGGGCCAGTGCTTAATCATGTAATAGACACATATGTAGTGACTTATGTACTTGGCATTAATAATGTGATATCAATACTTTTTGTTAGAGGAATTCACAGCACTCCTGTACTTGGCGTAGTTTTTTACACGTAAGTGTTTTTGGGGGATAACGAACAACGCGAACAAAGGCTACTGTACCACGTGCTCTTATGCGCGGGAGAACTGCCACGGACGGAAGTCGATGAGAGCACCACGTAGTTGTGACCATTTCAATTTAGATTTTAATCTTTTATACTCAGATTTATTTTTACTAATTTTATTTTATAATAATTTTTATAATATTAATAAATTAAATAAATAATAATTAAATAAAAATAAGTAAATTTAACATTATCTTTGTTACACGTGTAAACCCTAACTTAACCCAAGCTAGGTAATACTGAGGCCAGCCCAGATTTAAATATCATGGACGCATATATAAACCCAAACTTGCCCCAAGATAGGCAATAGTTAGGTCAGCCCAAATATAAACATCTTTAAGTGCATTGATAAGCCCCGTCTTGGTCCAAGTTGGGCAAACATTAGGATGCCGTTATAATGGAAGCCATTCTAATGCCCAGTTGGGGCCTTTATTGAATCTGGGATACCTACTTTTCTACACGGGTAGCGGAACAGAACAAGATAATTACTATTATCCAGAGACGGAGACATTTCAGGGCTACGAAGAATATTCAGAGAACATGCAGTTCTCGACCGAAACAAGTACTGAACAAACTGAAGCACCCGCAAGCCAGGATTTTCACGAGGACCAAAGACAAAAACCAAACGAATAGAAATTAATACAGTACTCAGTAACTCATTACCATATATAGAAATTGCAGAGCCATACATGAAACTATTGATAGATACAGGATGTCAGGCTTCCATCATGCGACCTATAATAGCGGAACAGAACTTCCCACATCAGATCTTTCGTAGTAATACAGTAATAACTACGTGTACAGGGCAGCAAACAGCGAGAGAAAAAGCTAAAATCCCCGCTTTTAAAGAATTCGGTCAGCACGAACCCATGGAATTCATTCTAATCAATTTCCATGATTATTATGACGGACTTATAGGAGTAAATGAATTAAGAAAAGCAAAAATGCACATAGATCTAGAAAACGGATTGCTACGCAACGACGAGACAAAAATCCCCCTGAAATACCGAACAGATTTTAGCATTCAGAGAATAGAAATTCCCGGAAATACAAGTATCTTAAAGAGAATAAAGACCACACTTGACGAAGGAGAATGGATAATACCCGAGATTACGGCAGGAAGTTCTGTCATCAGGTCAGGTGCGATAGAAGTGAAGGATAACTATACGATAGTAGAAATCGTCAACAATTATCCGAACACTAAGTTATATACATTAGGTGAGAAATTATTGGAAAGAACTAAAGACGTGATACCTTTAAATGAAGTAGAACTATTTCAAGCTCACATGGAACCACAATTAGCTGAGAAACCACGAGAGCTACAGGAAATTCGCGTAAATCACCTTAATAGCGAAGAGTCACATGAGTTACTCAAACTTCTGAAAGGTTACACAGACGTACTCCATCAACCAGAGAGTAAACTAACGTTTACCAATAGAATAAAACATGAAATTAAGACAGAAAACGAAATACCTACACATACCAAGTCATATAGGTATCCGCACATACATAAAGAGGAGGTACAGAAACAAATACACAAAATGCTTGAAGACGGCATAATTAGGCAATCACATTCACCCTGGAGTTCACCTATATGGTGTGACGTGATTTTTCGAATCACGGTCCCAAGGCGGCTCCGGTTACCGATAAAGATAACGTTCTCGATTTCTGGTTCCCTTCGGATCGCCACCCTGCTCAGAAGCTACGCTCTCGGATTGATTCGCATAGATATGTCAAGGCTCTCGGAAGATTTCGTTGTTGTTTAGTTGAGGTCGAGGTGCTCGAATCTGCCGTAGGGAGATAGTCTCGACGTACCGAGTTGCCCGGCAGAGGAGAGTACCCGACGGAGACGTCTCCACGGACCGGCAGAAGCCCGGATGAAATACCGGCGCCCCGCTGGAGATGGGCAAAGGGCTGTAGAGCGGGCGGAGATATAGTTTTGATACAGTTAAGGGCAGGAGAGGAACCTCCTGCCCGAGTTAAGGATGTGGTGCCCAGCTGTCGCCCGATGCCCTGGGGAAGCGGCCGTGGAGGATCTCCAGAATTACGTACCGATTCGTTAAGGAACGCTCTCGATTTGGTTTAAAGGGACGACTCGAAGGAGATAGAAGAGTTATCGGTTATAAGGCTCTCGACCAATCAGAATGATTAGTTCTCGGATTTGGCTATTGTCAAAGCAGTCTGTCTCGGGGCACCGACCGAGGTGTCACGGGCTGGCTCGCGCTCCCGTGCTATCTATTGATAGTTTTTCTTGCCGTGTTTCGCTACGGTATAGCAAGTTCTCGATTCGTACAGTTCTCGCGTTGTTCTCGCGATATCCAGGAATTCTATGAATTCCTGTGAGTGTTACGGAGGTGTAGTGCTGTGCCTTAGTGCAGTGCTCACCAGAGTGTCCTTTGGATGCAGTTCTCGACCTCCCCGGATTAGCTGTACCAGCTCCGGTGAGTCTCCCAATTTATTAATTGGTGAAGGGATCTCGATAGATAGTTTAGATTCGTTCTGAAACGTTCTCGGTTCGTCGCTCTCTGTCACTCGCACTATTTGCCGGACTCTTACTCCGACCCTCTCTACCTCAAACCTAGCAGCCTGAGCGGCCGTGCATTTCCGTAACCGTCTGCTCCCGTTCGTGTATCCAGTTGCGTTTGCTGATTTTACGCGACCCCAAAGATCAGCACCTACGGTTGCGTTTCTCGATTTCACGCGTCCCCAAAAATCGAAAGGATCCGTTAAGCTATCGCCTCGTCTGATAGGTTCCGTCAGAGCTCTCGTTCTTGGTGGAGTTGGGCCTGTTCCACACCAACTCCCAGTTTATACCGGCTCGTCAGTTCCCAGTGAAATAAGAATTGACTGGCGCCCGCCTGGCTTGCGGATGCACGAACGACGGGTGGACGGCCGAAGGTAACGTAGGTTGGTTCTCGAAGATAGTTCGTTCTCTTGAGTTTTGCTATCGGTGTCGGGTCACGAAAAGAAATACGTTACAATGGATAGTACCCAAGAAGCAAGATGCTAGTGGGAAGAAGAAATGGAGAATCGTGGTAGACTATAGAAAGGTGAATGAGAAAACTATCGATGATCGGTACCCGTTACCAAATATATCAGATATTTTAGACAAGTTAGGAAGGTGCCAATACTTCACAACCCTTGATCTAGCATCCGGATTCCATCAGATAGAAATGGGCCCAGAATCCATTGAAAAAACAGCGTTCAATGTGGAAAATGGACATTACGAATATACACGAATGCCCTTTGGTCTAAAAAATGCACCAGCTACATTCCAACGTGTAATGGATAACATCTTAAGAGAACTGCAGAACAAATTATGCCTTGTCTATATGGACGATATCATAATCTTTTCTACATCTCTACAAGAACATATTAGTAATCTCAGAGCAGTCCTTGACAGACTCAGAGGCGCTGGTATGAAGATATAACTGGATAAATCGGAATTCTTGCATAAGACAGTCGAATTTTTAGGACACATAGTTACGACCGAGGGAATCAAACCGAATCCACGAAAATTGCAAGCAATAAAGAATTTCCCTATACCACAGACGGCTAAAGAAATCCAATCGTTCTTAGGCTTAACAGGCTATTATAGAAAATTCATTAAGAACTTTGCTAGAATCACCAAACCAATGACGAAATGTCTGAAAAAGGGAGAAAAGATTGAGCATACAAAAGAATTTGTGGAAAGTTTTGAAACATGCAAGAATGCCTTAATGGAAGAACCTATACTGCAGTATCCAGACTTTGACAAACCATTCAATTTAACGACCGATGCATCTGACGTTGCTGTTGGAGCAATACTCTCACAAGGAACGATAGGAAAAGATCTTCCTGTGGCATATGCATCGAGAACGCTTAACCCAGCGGAAATAAATTATAGCACTATCGAAAAGGAATTGCTGGCCATTGTCTGGGCAACCAAAAACTTCCGACCGTATCTATATGGAAGAAAATTTAAAATCATTACTGACCACAAACCACTGCAATGGCTATTCTCTTTGAAAGAACCTAATTCTAAACTCGTTAGGTGGAGACTTAAATTAGAAGAATACGACTATGTAATCGTATACAAGAAAGGGAAACTTAACACTAACGCCGATGCCTTATCGCGAATTGAAATACATCCTATCGATAGCGAATCAACCAAGGCAAATCCTCCAGATGATTTAGAAATCACGCAATTACTCAAAGAACTGCCTGAAGAGACATTATCAATATCAGGAAACGAGGCCGACCTGATACTGGAAGAATTTAACAAAGAACAGGGAATTCATGAGGACGACACGAACACCATACATACGAGTCATGAGGATCCCATACTCGGGATACCCATCATCGAAAAACCAGTAAACCTTTATAAAAACCAAATAATTGTTACGGTCTCAGGAAATGATATAAAGGTCTCAAAGATCAGGGTATTTGAAAACAGCCGCATGAGATTAAACATCCCGGAAAAGGCAACGGAAGACCACTGGATCAAATTTATAAAAGAGTATGTGAATCCTAAAGAAAAATATTATTTCTATTTCAAAGACAAGAATCAACAGCTAGTACTGATCACCACAGCTCAAAAGTACTTTAAGAACGGATCGTTACAGCTAACTATCTGTACTGGATTCTTGCAAGACATCATAGATACAGACCAACAAATGGAAATGATAGCTAACCAGCATATAAAGAAAACCTGTCACAGAGGGATCACGGAAAACATCCAAGCTATAAAAAGCAAACATTACTGGCCAAAAATGGATGAAATGATTAGAGACTATGTCGAAGTATGTCAGAAAAGCAAGTACGAGCGAAGACCCCATGAGCTCGTATATAAGCCTACAGCTATAGGGAGAAATATCTGCGAACATCTATATGCTGATACCTTCAAGATAGGTAGCGAATATTTCATAACCATTGTGGACAGTTTCTCTAAGTATGGGCAAGCATACCACACGCAAGCTATAACAGGTATAGAAACCACGAAAAATGTGCTACAGTTTATAAACCAGTTTGGTATACCTACAAAGATAACGTGCGATAACGGAGTGGAATGGAAAAATGAAATCTTTCAAAAATTTTGCGCATACCATGGTATAGAAATACACTATACGACGGCCTATAACCCTAACAGTAATAGTCCGGTTGAAAGATTTCACTCCACGATAATAGAAGCCCTTAGAGCTTTAAAAACTGAAGACAGCAACGTATCAACTGCAGAAGCAATGTGATACGCTATATTAGGATATAACAACTCTATTCATACAGCAACAGGATATACACCCTTCCAAGTAATTAAAGGTGACTTTAATTCAGAAGACCCTTTCGAGACTACAGAAGCCAGTGCTACTACACAGTATCTAGAAGAACACCAGAAAAGAATAGGAATTATAAAGACTCAGATACTCGACAGGCTCGCAACAATACAGGAAAGGACACTAGAACGTCTGAATGAGAATAGGAAAGAACATGTACCGATAGACACGGACAAGCCTCTGTACTACAAGGGACACTTGTATCGTATATCCAGTAAGAAACAAGAACCTCTGTACAAAACGACAAAGGAGAAACCCAAAGTGATCAGTTCTCATAAAGTCAATTTAGGCAAGATCACTATACGCCTCAGATTGACGAAGCCTCAACGGTTTGTTTCAGACAAGCAAAATGACGATCCTACTGCTAATAATGATACACCTCACGATGGGAATCGAGATAACACCGATACAGAACAGCCTTCTACCCATGAGATTGGGCAACGCTAAGATGATAGAAGGAAAGCATACATTCCAATACGGCATCAATCTGGAAATCTATAAGGAAGCTATGAATGACATAGAAAGGCAACTAGAAGTCATTCATAGAAGAGAGAACAACAAGAGCCAATATAAGACTTACTACAGAATAACAAAACAAATCATAAAGGAAATCAACGACGTAAAGGAACTCCTGTACAATCTCGAAGAGGAACCTCGTACCAAGAGAGGAGCCGTCAATGCGATAGGCAAAGCAGCTAAATGGTTATTCGGTACCATGGATAGCGAGGACAAAGAGACCATACACGAGGAAATGGAATTACTTAAGAGAAATGAGCTACGCTTGAATACAGGTCTTACCAAACAAAATACCATATTGCAGGAAATAACAAGAAGTCACACCACTGCTATAGAAAGATTGTATGCAAATCAAAAAGAACTGAGCAGGGCATTAGAACAAATAGATAGTAAGGATAGTATTAAAGCACATGAAGCCGAATTAGAAAGTATGTTAATAGTAGGAAATGTGGAAATAGTAGCAATAAAAGAAAAATTGAAAGAATTAGAGCTTTCCATATCTTTCGGAAAATCGCATACGTTACATAGTTCAGCTATCAAACCCAAGTTATTCGATCGAATCATAAAGCATTACAATAGAGACAATCAGGAAATGCAAATACCTACGTTTAGGTCCATATTCAATTACTATCAGCTAGCCATAACACAAGTCAAGATTAGCAACAACACTGTACTATTTAAGATACACATGCCTCTAATCGGAGACACATACAAGTACTTTGAACTCCATTCCATTCCTCTTAATAACTCCACAACCATACCAGAAAACCCGTATGTATTGCTGAACAATGACCAAACAAAGACCATGTCATATCAATGCCCCGAAGTAGAAGATTTCTACTACTGCCAGAGGAGGGACACCCATGCAACCAACATTTGCATCTACAAGATGCTGACGGAAGGAACCAACACCTGCATTAGGACCAGAATCCGCAACAGAGGCGACAGTATGGAGCAAATAAGCAACAATCACGTGATCATCGTACCGCTTCATACGATTAAAGTTACTATTAAATGTAACAATGAGGAAATTAAAGAAATTAACCGTCCTCACATAATCACGTTGGACGACTGTCAACTAAAGGGACAAGGACGCACCTTCTCGCAGACCGTCACACTCCACAACGAGACTATATTCAAACTACCAGCCGAAGAAGCCACGATCATAGGGAAACAACCAGAAATACACCTAAGAACTATTCGACGAGACGAATTGGAGAAGATTAAGATTCTCTCGGATGATTTGGAAATACCAATCTTAGAAGGAAGAGCACACCAACATGCCACATGGGCTAATATTGGTATTACCATCTTCACAATGCTTGCTGTAATAGGATTAGTTGCAACCTATTATTTCAAAAACCACCTGAAAAGGAAAAGCACTGATAACAGAGATACCAACCACACGCCCACGGCAAAACGAATGGTATCGTTTTCCGAACTTCGACGGGAGGAGTTATGATGACTACAGGAGCCTTACAGATAAGATATAGAGACACCGGACACCGGAAACCGAGGTGTCTTTATACCGAACGATCGAGAGGAAGTCAGTGAGAATTGACAGCTGAATCGAGCAGCATCACTCTTATTAATAATCATTTAGAATTAAGTTTATTTTGTAATCTTTTTAAAAAGTATAAATTCACATCGAACAACTTAATTCAAGCCATGTTTTTCTATTAACAATTTTGTCAATTTACGTACGAAATGGGTGGATTGGAACACTATCATTTTTTATTATCAGCCACTGGTTTATATCACGCATCGTATTTTACAATATGCTGAAATGTGCTTGGTTCGCCTCAAAACTAATTGAAGAAAGACCTATGTTTTTAAATGCATGCCTTTATGATACATACCATCCAAATAAATGTAAAGGCTATACAGAAGCCAGTAGTGATAGCGAATAATAAAAAACATATGTACATAACCTAACAATACGCTGTCAACCTTTATAACCTTTTCCAATAATCCAGTGTCTGTTAATAAAAAAGAATAGTGTTCCAATCCACCCATTTCGTACGTAAATTGACAAAATTGTTAATAGAAAAACATGGCTTGTCGGGTAACAAAAAAAAAAGAATTAATATAAAAAAAAAACGTGTGATGGGAGAATCGAACCTTTTTTTTTTTTTTTTATATAAAGACTTTTATTTGCTTGGGTGACACATTAAAATGAAATTTACAGGTGCAAAAGAAGCATCATAAAAACCTGATACATAACTACTAGGAACATTGGTATTTTAAGATACATGGCCCTCCGTGGGGGCATCTCGTACTTATTCACTAAGGGTGGTTAGTTGTCGGAAGACGATATCGTGGATATGTAGCGCTGACAAATCCGTCAAAGATGCTAAGCAAGCTAACTAAGTTATATAGTAGTAAAAATATTCTAAAAACCTACTGAACCTTAACTTATATTAAGAGAGAGGAAGAGGAACGGAGTCCTATATATTTGTACTTAAGTTAATACAGGTACTAAACGATAGTATTGACACAATCCTCTGACATAGTCATACGGGAGCGTTGAAATACTAAGACTATCCAAGTGAGCGCTGTTTACTAATTATGCGGTATCCTGTACTGACGACGCCTTATTTCGTCTAGTTGCTCAGCGTCCTGTGCGAGCCACCAATATTTTTTATTATTTTTGTAGGTATTTACAGCATCATAGTTAGGAAGGGTTGTAGAATATTTAAGCGGAATTTCGTTGGGCTCCAGAGAGGTAGCTATTGTTTTGTTTGAGCTATGCCGTGGCATGTGATATAAGAGGGGAATGTTACTAGGGGAAGTAACATATCCTGCGCTATCAAGATACATAAATGCCTGAGGTAGCAGGTAACCAGTGTGTGCTCTCTCAATGCAGTCATTTACGTTAAACGTACAATACTGCTGTAGATAGTAATTGTCTATTTTTTTTAAGTTGGCGTAATAGTCGCGGGTTAGTCTAATCATGTAAGAGTCTATACGTGGTATGTTGGACCTATCGTATAACTGCTTGTTACTGATAAAGTATTTGTTTTCGGATTTTCGATACAGGTGTAACGACGCACGGAGGCATGATCTTTCAAATTTGCGAAGTTTTTCAACTAATGATGCACTTAGGTTCCACCATATAGGGACTGCATATGTTAAAATGGGGCGGATGAGAAGCAAGTAACAGATGACCTTGGCCCTCGCTGGCATTGACTTGTTAAAGAAAAGTCTACTGTGGGCCCTGAAGGCATTTTTAGCTTTACTAAGTTGGACACTAACATGAGTGTTTAGTCTGAGCAGGTAGTCGAGTTGGACTCCTAAGTATTTGACAACTTTTTTATGTTCGATAGTGAATTTAGAATTATCTTGGTGTATGCTAATATTAAAATTTTTAATTCCTATGCGAGTTTTAGAAGTGAGAAATCGGAGTGGCCTGTGGAAGAGAACAGTTTCACACTTCGATGGGTTTATCCGCAGATTCCAAAGTGAGTAGTGTTGGCTAACTTTGTTTACTAGGACTTCTAGCTTGCTTTGGACTACCGATGGTGATTTGTCCGCGACAAGAATGATAAAATCATCTGCAAAGGCGACCGAATGAGTGTTGCCTGTGTTTAGTCCGAATAAAATAGGGATATTGTAGGTAAAAATATTAAAAAGCTCTGGGGAATTAACAGTGCCCTGCATGAGACCTTCAGTTATGTCGAAGAGGAGGCTGGAAATTTTTTCGCCATTATAGGTAACAAATTTTCGGTTGATTGTCATATGCCAAATAAGCTGAATGAGATCTATAGGGAATTTCAGTTCTAGGAGTATAAATAACAGGCCGAATATCCAAACCGAGTCGAAGGCCTTCTCGAGGTCTACAAGGCAGGCTCCAACAACGAGGCCGTTGTGAAGGTGCGTGTTGATATCGTTGGTTACTTTATGTAGCGCATGTGAGGTAGAGAGTTGGTGTCTAAATCCGAACTGATTTTCAGTCAGGACCTTGTTCCGGTCAGCGAACGCTCTGAGTGACTGGTTGATAACTATTTCGAAAGCTTTGCTTATTGCAGGAGTTAGGCTAATTGGTCGGTAGCTTGGGGCCTCGTTACCGGGTTTACCCTTTTTAAGAATCGGTAGGACTTTGGCCTTTTTCCATTCGTCCGGGTAAAATTTGTTATTTAAGCAATTGTTGAAGAGAACAGTGTAGTCCATGATAATTCTGTTAGGAAGATGTTTAAGCACGATAGGAGGAACGTTGTCCAGCCCCGCGGATGTTTTATTAGGCAAGCTTTTGAAAATTCGTTGAGTTTGGTAAATGCTAGTGAATAAAATAGTATCGTCTACTAGGGAAGGATTACAAGCTGGGTTTGTTAGATTGAATTCAGTAATAGTGGTGTGATTCGCTATATTATTCTCAAAAGTTCCGACTAGTTCAGATATCTTGCTATCAACATGGGCCCTTAGTTCAGTGTTGGTGTTGGTAAAGCGAGGGGAATTAATCTTTTCATAATATGCGCCCACAACGTTTAGGATATCGGTCGGGTTATCAACTAAGTATTTATCGTTATCAGTAGGAAGATTATTAATGACACATTGGGCCCGGCGGAGTAGCGGAGCGTCTTTTTGAGCAATATCTAGTCTGTCAATTTTTAGCATTTGTTTAGGACGGAAAAATCTATTGACTTTAGGGAAGAATGATTCAGGGTTTCGATGATTGATAGCTTTAAATTGACAGTCCCAATATTTATTATATGCAATTGAGTATTCGGCTTTAATATTTGAGTTGATCTTGTTTATGAGCGATTTAATATAGCTAATTTGGTTATAGGTACTGCCGGAAGGGCTATTGAGTTTATACAGCTTGTTAAGTGAGGAGATTAAGAAGGACTTCGACTTATGGAGTGATGAGATTTTCCTGTTAACGTAGTAGAGCATATTGTCCTGGGGCTTGTATTTTGGTACTGTAGCTTCAATGCTATTTACTATAGAATTGTGCAATTGCAAAAGGTAGTCGTTGATTTCTGAATTAGACAGATTTCTGTCGTCTGGGATTACTAAGTCGTAGTTACTCATTACTGATTTTTGCCACTTACTCCAGTTAGTTTTTTTGTAGGTGTATCGGAATGAATACGATGGATCTATGCTATATATAGTTTGATTGAGAGAGACCGTGAATATAAGCGCTTTGTGGTCGCTGTTGTAGTCGAATACATTGATCCTACCGTGCGTAGTGTCAGTCACATGTATCCTGTTGTCTAGTAGGCAAAGATCTAGGTAAGAGCTAGCGGACGGGAAAGATGGCGAGAGCGGAGGGATTATCTTGGCTTTGTAACCGATTCCCTCATTATCCAGCCATTTTTTAAGTAGGACGCCTTTCTTTTTGTCAATGCAGTCACCCCATGCTGTGTGCCGTGCGTTAAAATCACCAGCTACTATGAAATAGTTATTGTCTAAATTGAGTTTGAGTTTGTAAAACAAGTTATTAATTTCGCTAGTAAAAATTATGCCGTCTTTGCTATTAGCGTATAGGGCGACAATATAAAGGCTAGCATTGTTCAGTTTAATGTTAACGATTGTGTATTCAATAATTTTATTATTTTTTGAAGAGGGACTGTATACGATGCTATGGGGGATATTTTTCCTAATTAAGATAGCCGTACCGCCGCCTTTTTGACTGTTGGTCCTATCCACTCGTATAAGATCAAAGTGTGAGAATTGGATTTTATATCGTTGGCTAAGTTTTGTTTCGCAAATAAGCGTTATATCAAGTTCGTTATCGGTAACAAAGTTGTAGAGGTCATTTCGTTTACTAAGCGATATAAGAGAATTTACGTTAATTGCCGCAATTTTAAGGGTGCTAAAAGAGTCAGACGAGACTTGACTATTGGGCTTGTTTGTCCTGCGACTAGTTGAACTCGACATCTTCAATATTAAGGGCTTCACAAATTTTATTTATTCTAGAAGAGTTTGTATTGACTATGCTAATAAGGCCTTTTAACTGTGCGTGTATAGTATTAACTAATTGAGTTTTAAAGTCTGCCAGGACAGCCTCAAGGTCATTGTTAACTTGCGCTAATGGCGGGTCACTGTTCGTAGTTTCCCGTTTCCATACATTGAGATTAGGAGCGGCGCCGCGGCTAAGCGGAGGGAATGATGATTGTGTCAGCTTAAGTACATTATGCTTAGGAGGATTATTGCCAGCACTGCTGGTGAGATTCGAGCTAATTCTGTTTACCCGGTCGTTCTGAGCAATACGATTTTGAGCATTCTTGGCATCGTTTAGATCTTTTGCGAATTTAAAGAAGGGACAGCCTCTATAGGATGCCGGATGCCCGACTTCTTCACAATTAACACAAAACAATAGGTTTTTATCGGTCGAATCTTTTGGGATAGAGCATTGACCGGGTTCGTGATTTGCGTTGCACTTAACGCATCTGTATCCCATAGCACAGTTGGCACTCGAGTGGCCAAGTCGTTGACAATTTCTACATTGAAAAATGTCGCGTTTTTTAAGTGTCTCCCACCTTATTTTTTGGTATGCTAACGATTTTACTTTGGTTAAATATTGCACATTACTATCGCTAGAAAGCTGGACTAAGTAGTGGAAAAAATCTCTATTATTTTTATTAAAGTAAACTTTGGAAACCTTAACAATATTCACGTTTATTATATTTAAGTCATCTAATTCAGCTTTAATATCATCTTCTGTAAAGTTACCACGAACTCCTTTTAGAACAATACTCTTATTTTTAAGGTTTTTAGGTGTGTAGGTAAAATGCTTAATTTCGGCACTCCTAAGTCCAGCAATAATCTTACTATAAATTGCTACGCTACTCGCGAAAACAGTATGGTTATCCTCATCGCTTTGTTTAACGTAGAAATCGTTCTTACCTAACTGCAGTTTTTTAAGAACGGATATTAAAAGATCTAACTTGACTGAAGATGCGAAGATCGGCGGTGGTTTACTCCGTTGGTCACCTGCGACGACATCCTCGTGGCTTCGTGGAGAATTATCAGAGGCTGGCGCTCCTTTGTCGTCACTCTGCAATGTTGCGCTGGGGGTTTTAGGAAACGCGCCACTGCGTTTAGATACTGCGTTACACCCTTTGTTGATATCTTCACATGTGCCTGCATGCCCACGCGCTGCGGACAGGCTGTTGTTTGGAAGCTGGTTGCTATGCCGTTGGTTCACGGCTGATGCTACATTGTTGCAGTCGGGCTGGCTATGTCTTGCTGCGTCTTGTCTCAACTCTGGGAAGTCAACCATTGGGCCTTGCGGATTCCCGAGAAGGGAATATCGGTTGTGCTGCCTTGAATTATCGGGTAATTGGCGGTTGATCTTTCTAGCACTGACGAATTTTTTAGGGAATTGCCATTGCTCGTCGAAGTTACGGCAATTATCACTATTCAGCCCGGCATCGCCGTTAGACATTAGTGACAGCGGTCGTTTTCTTGATGCGTCCTGAACGGTAGGCGTCACAGCAACGCTATATTTGTTTAATTCCTTTTTTGCCTGCTTAAACATTTTTTCGAGCGTGGTCGAATTGTGGCTTCTTCCTGTCTTCGCGATAAATTGGCTGGGGGTCGGTGCGGATGTACGCGGCAGCGGTGGCCCGCTTGTTGACGGCCTAGCGTCTATTGTCTCCATACTTGTAATTATCGGCGGGAGATCTTGTTGGTTGGCGGCTGTCGAGCTGGCGAGCATCTCATTATCATGGTCACTAACGATGCTGCTTCGTTCGCTCATCTTGATTAATCTGAGCCCACTAAGTTGACTTCTGTTTGAATTGAACGTGCCCGGCACATTTGCGCGGGCAAACGGCACAGATTGGCAGGCCGGGACTTCTTTTTCACTTTTGCTTATAGTACTAATAATGCAAAAACGGTCTCAAAGCACAAAACTTGTCACTGGACACTAATGGTGAACTGCACGAAGAACCATAAGCGGTATAGGTAAGGAACAATGTAGCGAGAACTCGCGTCAGGACTGCTGCCTGTGCGGAGCGAGAGGAAGCACGTCCGACTGCTACGGCCGCTGCGCTCAGAATCTGGGAGAATCGAACCCTGGCCGCTCGCGTGGTAATCAGGCGCGCCGCCACCGAGCTACGCCACCTTCTCAAAAACATTGGCAACGGTGCAGGTATATGAGTAGTACTGCATTTTTCAAACCGGTTTTTCTCGAAAACGGGTCCGAATTGGGTCCTGCCAATTGGCCTGCAGTTTGTTATTACAAAGTACTTTCCTACCCCAAAAGGGCTCCTAAATCCGTGTGACCAAGCTCGCGTCCTCCCCTTGTAAGGCACAGCACTACACCTCCGGAACACTCACAGGAATTCATAGAATTGTCTGGATATCGCGAGAACAACGCGAGAACTGTACGATTCGAGAACTTGCTATACCGGAGCGAAACACGGCAAGAAAAACTATCAACAGATAGCACGGGAGCACGAGCCAGCCCGTGACACCTCGGTCGGTGCCCCGAGACAGACTGCTTTGACAATAGCCAAATTCGAGAACTAATCATTCTGATTGGTCGAGAGCCTTTTAACCGATAACTCTTCTATCTCCTTCGAGTCGTCCCTTTAAACCAAGTCGAGAGCGTTCCTTAACGAATCGGTACGTATCTTTTGGAGATCCTCCACGGCCACTTCCCCAGGGCATCGGGCGACAGCTGGGCACCACATCCTTAACTCGGGCAGGAGGTTCCTCTCCTGCCCTCAACCGTATCAACTCTCCGTCCGCTCTACAGCCCTTTGCCCATCTCCAGCGGGGCGCCGGTATTTCATCCGGGCTTCTGCCGATCCGTGGAGACGTCTCCGTCGGGTACTCTCCTCTGCCGGGCAACTCGGTACGTCGAGACTATCTCCCCACGGCAGATTCGAGCACGTCGACCTCAAGTAAACAGTAACGAAATCTTACGAGAGCCTTGACATAGCTATACGAATCAATCCGAGAGCGTAGCTTCTGAGCAGGGTGGCGATCCGAAGGGAACCAGAAATCGAGAACGTTATCTACCTGCGCGAAGTTGGCCGGCCAACTATTATTTTTTAAACTTTTTTTTACTCAAATCGTTTGATAGTCGTTTGATAGTGTTTGATAGTCTTGTAAAAACGTTTGATAGTCAATAGTCTTTCCATAAAATCAAAATCAAAATCTGGTGTGAAGTTGGCCGGCCCTTTTTTATTTCTAACCGGATTTTGTTTTTCCGGAGCTTAATCGATACAAAATCGTTTGATAGTTACGAATTAATTAATAAAAACAATTGATAGTCCATCATTTGCAAGAAAAATGAGAAAAACCATATGCGAATCGAGGATCCCAATCGATACGATACAATCGATTCCTCAATCGGTGTGTCCATTATCTTAGACAATATAACAAACTTTTTCTACTTCCAATCGTTTAATAGTCGTTTGATAGTCGTTCGATAGTGTTTGATAGTCTTGTAAAAACGTTTGATAGTCAATAGTTTCTTTTAGATATCAGTGTCGCGATCAACTGCATCCAATGAACAGAGAAACAACGATGCGCTCTCCGCTCTCGGCTAATTCTCGAACACACCTATAGTGCTCTGCCGCACGTAAAAAAGCTTCTACGAATGGGCATAAGTACATCTGTCAGCAGACGCTGATTGGTTGAAACGTGTCTGAATACCGTTTCAACTAATCACCACACTGCTATCCAAGTAATGTTGCATGCACGAGATTGCCATAGGGTGACAACAATGCATTGTTTATAGACTTCTATTGAGCCATTCTGAAAAGACATGAAAGCTGACGTCATATAGGCGTCCATGCCTATGTTCCGATATAAACTTACAGTATTATGACTGTGTTCCTGTTTACCTACTAAAGAATCATCGGAAAGTATAGTTGTGGTTGCGCGTAAAAATAACTTTTATTGCTGACTTACGACCAGAGATGAGTAGGGAGATTGCCAACGAGCCTGTTTTTGGTGATGGCAATTTTTCTCTGGTTTCGGCGCGCCACCTTAGCGGAGGGCCCTCGAAGCAGTTCCACGTTTTTGATTGGTCGTATATATTGTGACGTGGTGGATTTCACCCGTCTGGTCCTCGGCGGAAAATCACGCCGAAACGCGATACGGGCCTAAAAGGCCATTGCAAAGTCCAGGCAGGATCCACCGACCGCAAGGGCCTAATGAAAAATTCGATAGATTATTTTATTATTTTCTTTTGTTTTGCGTGTACTCTGCCGGAGTTCGACTAGGTGCTCGCTCGCCGTGCCCGTGAAGACGCGTAGGAGGAAGAGAGAGGGAGAGCCAGCTGGAGTCCCAGGAGGGAGGGAGCTGCGGCACGCGAGGGTCGACACTCGCGCTATCTGTGGAGAGCAGCTCTACTGGCCCCGGAGGCGCGCGCAACGCGGGACAGCTTGACGTCACGCGGAAGCAACGCGCTCTACGCAGCTGGCACTCAACCACATCGACTGGGAGTGGTGCGCGAAGCACCCACCGATTGAGCACCGCTACCGACCCCTATGGCTTACCGCCCACCGTCAGGTTTTTGTACTGGAAAATATTTCCGCGAGTTGGGAATCCAGGGACGCCTGGTGCACCCTCGCGCGAGATCGAAGCGGATATTCGTCGTAAGACGAACATTTATGCATGGTATATAATTGGATGCGACCCGAATAATTGTCGCGATGACATGTTCGAAACTGGCGCGTGGCGAAGCGTCTGGGTTGAAGGATTCGTCCGCAGGGCGAATCGCCGCCCATTGGCCTAAGGGTGGGGGTGCTGTCTTCCTCGCGAGAAGATCGAGAATCGAACAATCCTGCTTGGACGCGTGAAGCCGTCTGACGTCTGATTTTGATTTTGGTTTGGCCGACGAAATAGTACGCGAGTGCACGAGGTGCTGTGGGCAAGGCGAACGTAAATATTGGATACGCGAACGAGGGAAACCCACGGTAAGCGAGTGCTATTTGACTTTTGTGAGCGACGTGTTTTCGTGCAAATCTTGGTACGTAGTTTTGTTTTCGCGATTTTGACTGCGCGTGCAGAGAACACGCATTTTCAGAATTGACCAAGGCACGAAGATCCGTCGACCGGCAGGGTTCACTGTAGTTTGGAATTGCATTGTGTTTCGTTTGATTTTGGAAATTGAGAGCTATTAACGTATCCGAATTGTTTCCTGTCTGTCCGTCCGCGAGGACTTTGAAATTTTGTTGTGCGACGCGTAGAGCGTTTACAGGTCCTTGACGGTCGGTTATCGGGTGAAGGTGACCGCGGATTAGCCGCGTCACGATTTTGAACGTGTAAGGTACGCGAAGTACCGAGTAAGATCCTTCTTTAATTTCGATTATATCGTAACTGAAGATCCTTTCTTTTTTTTGTTGTGTTAACTATAATATTGTCTGTTCTATATTTCGGTATTGTGAGAGATCGTCGCGCTTCGCGCCGCCGGTCTATTAAATAAACCGAACCTTTTTGAATTTTAATTCGACGCGCCCGACTTTATTTTGTGTGTCGCGTGAACGTCTAGACCTATCCGTCCTATTGTTCCGGATCCCGACGCCTCCGCGGTACTGAGTTAGCCAAGGAAGGCCGGAAGGAAAGAATCGACTTGAAGCAGATACGTGGTTCCCGTTTGGAACCTGGCGCCCAACATTTGCGTAGAAATTTTACAGGAATAGTTGTTAGCCCTTGGGTCGCCTGGACACGCGAAGGAATCGCGTAAGTTGTGCACCGGTCATCCTCATATTTTCCGGTGAGGTTCGATCGCGTGAAAATACGTCACAACTTTTTGGCGCCCAACGTGGAGCCCACGAAATAGGCCGGAACGGAAAATTTTAGGTCAACGTTACGCGAACGTTCGTGATCGTTAGAACAATTCGGAAAAGACTTTTGAACGGTTCGAAAAGAATTTGAATACCCGAACGTTAGGATAGTTGAAAGTTTTTTTTGTCAGTCTCTTTGTCTAGTGGCAAGGGGCAACGGTATCAGGTGACACGAGTGTTTACACGGAACGTCAACACACGCGACCGGGACGGATAATCTCTCTTATATTGTAGATCCGAAATTTCGGGACCGTCTGTACTACCCGACTGGAAAATGTATGTCCAACGAAGCCCCGTTCGTGACGCAGAAGCCGGAACGGCGGTAACGACCGCCGCGGATCCATTCGAAGGATCTCGCAGAGAAATCGTTCCGGGAATGAACGATACGTGGATTGAAGGGCTGACATATGCCCAATTAAGACATATGCTCATCGGATTCAACGCGAATCCTCAGGGAACAATCGCGGTCCTTCGCGATCGGTTGGGTCGTGCCACGCGAAGGGCACAATTTCCCAACACGACGTGGACAACCGAAGATGAGCCGTTAATAAGTATCAGTGGGGAACCGACCGCGTTACGCGCCCAGTCATTTGCAGATTACGACCCCGCGGTCGTAGCTCAAGGCCGCGTGATTAGCGCTCACGTAGCAACCACCGCAACCTTAACAACCATTACCCCGTCCGTAGCGACATCGTCGGTGGTAGTTGCCAGTTCACCCTCTGGAAGCGGAAGGCCGGTGTGCTCTCCGGTAGCGGTAGCGACAAACGGGCCATTGTTCTCCTCGACACAGCTGTATCTCCCGAGCGTGCCCACGGAGACGCCTCACTCGAATCGCGTGCGTTTCCAAGAGCGAGAAACGGAAGAAAGTTCCTCTGCACGTTATCACCGCGAGGAGCAGAACGAAACTCCGCGCTATAATCCCGCTATGTACGATCGCGTAAAGAATTGGAATCTGAAATTCTCGGGAAGCGGTACCGATAACGTGGATGTATTTTTGGACAGGTTGGAGGAATGCCGACAGACGTGCGGCTTAACGGAGTCGGATATAGTTCGCGTGCTTCCGTTATTGATGAAGGATGTCGCGAACAATTGGTGGACGCACAAGAAAGTGCATATCCACAGCTATGCGGAATTCTGCGAAGAAATGCGCAAACGTTTTGGCGTCCCGTCGGTTCGAAGTCGGTTATTGGGAGAAATCGTCGCGAGAACGCAGGGCCGATATGAAAACGGACTTGATTATTTGGACTGCGTCCAGAGTATGTGGCAGCGCGCGGAATCGCGAATGCCACTTGAATTACAGCTCGATCTGGCGTTTAATAATTTACGACCGGAATACCATACGGAAATTCGCCGCGAACAATTCACGAGTTTTTCCGCGTTAGAAGATGTAGTCCGCGAATACGACATGTGCCGCCGGCGCCCCGAGCATCGCGCGCCGCCTGCGGCCGATGAGAGCATCATCCCGGAGTGCGCCTACGACGAAAGGCGTTATTCAAAACCGCGAGTAAAAACCGCGGTTCACGAAGTAAACGCAGTCGAGCAGGAACCGGAAGCAAAGAAGAAAGGCGCCAAGACTCAGGCGCCCGGAAACGATCGGCCGAAGGAACCACCCGCCGTGACCAGCACGGGGAATAAGCCTAGAGTCGGTCAAATGACCGCGAAAGCGAAACCCTCGAGTAGCTCCGCGGCCGCGCGAGGAAATGCGAACGAAATAGCAACGAAACGGTTACCCCCGGATCCGACAACAATCACATGTTGGAATTGTCGCGAACAAGGACATTACCACAGCGATTGTAAAAAGGATCGGAATGGTATCTTTTGCTATCGCTGCGGAAACCGAGGGATGACCATCAGCGAATGTACGCGATGTCAGGGTCGGCTGGCGAACCGTTCGGAAAACGCGAGCGGAGGGCAGCAGTAGAAGGTCCAACGCTGCCTCCGATACGCGAGCGGACCAAATCGTCCGTCTTTCCTAAGGGGGGCGAGAAGAGCGAACACGCGTGTTCGGACTCACCTCCATCCGACAAGATAATAGGAATTGGATCGCGTTCAATACCGATGGACCAGGAGGAATTGACACGTAATACTTCCCCATTCGACGCACGATTACGAATTTTGGTAGAACCCGCCATCGGGGCGGGGACGTGTAGTAGTGGCGACCCCAAGGATCGAGATTCGCGACGGGGCAAAAATTTCTCTGTCTTACCGTACCCGGAGTTGAATTCGGAGGCGGAACAAGCGGAGGGAGCACGCCTCTCGGGAGTAGGTTCCGGGGGAGTTAGTACAGGAACCGGAAGAACCGATGATGACGCAACAGGAGTGGTTCGGCACGTTGGGCTGGGCCCGCCTGACCGCGAATCGGAATTGTGTCCGATATCAACGCGAAATACGCGAATTCATTTACCGGTCCGAATAGGCAAGGATCTTGTACACGCCCTACTAGATACAGGTGCGACAGCATCCTGTATTCGAGAGATTAAAAACGAATGGATAACGGAGTTGGGGATAACGGTGAACGAAGTTCGGGGAAGAACTGTCGCGATGGCCAACGGGGCGAAAGCACGTGTAGGCGGTCACGCGAGGATCCCCATGTCAATTCTTCAGGAAACGAATGTAATCTCATGTCAAGTGATACCCGACTTAATGAGCGAATTGATCTTAGGAATAGATGCGATACGGACTTTCGGAATCGGATTAGACGGCCTCACCGAGCAGTGGTGGACGGCCACGAACAATGAAACAATCCCGTGGGAGACGCGGGATGGCCTCGCGATCAACGAAGTCGCCGGACTTCGCGAGGTGACGACAGACCAGAAACGACAGTTGGACTCCTTACTCGCGAGGATGATTCCTGCGCTCGAGGGAACGGGAACCTTTACGACCCTGATGACGCACAAGATTGATGTGCAGGGTCATGCGCCGATTCGGCAACGAAACTATCCCGTGTCGCCGATAATAGAGCAGGAAATGCATCGTCAACTCGATGAGTTACTCGCGGACGGAGTAGTAGAACCATCTTTAAGCGAATGGACGAACCCGATAGTTATGGTTAAAAAATCGAACGGATCGTATCGGATGTGTTTGGATTTCAGGAAATTGAACGACGTCGCGAAGAAAGACGCGTATCCCTTACCGAATTTGACAGGTATTCTCGATCAGTTACGGTCCGCGCATTATATCTCCACGATTGATCTGAAACAAGCTTACCATCAGGTAGCCTTAGATCCCGGAAGTCGGGAGTATACCGCGTTTGTGGTGCCGGGAAGAGGACTCTTCCATTACATCGGGATGCCATTTGGGCTTTCGGGGGCCCCGCCGAATTTTCAACGTCTCGCGGATAAAATCATCGGTCCGGAGATGGGTGGGAACGCGTTCGCGTACTTAGATGATATAATAATTGCGACTAAGACATTTGACGAACATCTCGTATGGCTAGAAAAGGTTTTAACCCGACTGAAGGACGCGAATTTGAAAATAAACCCGGAGAAATGTGAATTTTGTCGGAACGAAGTACAGTACCTCGGATTCATAGTGAACGCGAGAGGATTGAGTGTAGATCCGTCGAAAGTTGCCCCGGTAGTAGAGTACCCACCGCCGCGAAATCTCCGTCAATTGAGACGTTTTCTTGGGATGGCGTCGTGGTATCGACGATTTGTAGAAAATTTTGCATCGGTAGCAGAGCCTCTCACTACCCTCACTAGCAAAACGGCTAAATGGGAGTGGGGGAGGGCACAGGAATCCGCGTTCGAGACGCTAAAACAGGCCCTAGCGACGGCCCCGATACTGTCGTGTCCGGACTTTTCAGTACCGTTTACTCTCCACACCGACGCGAGTAATTACGGAATCGGCGCGGTATTGACGCAGACGATCGAAGACGAAGAACGCGTAATCGCGTTTGCCAGTCGCGTTATGAATAAGGCCGAGCGAAACTATACAGTCACGGAAAAGGAATGCCTCGCGGTAGTGTGGGCCGTGGAGCATTTCCGAAGATACATCGAGGGATACCGGTTCGCGATTATTACCGACCACAGTAGTCTAAAGTGGTTGAATAACTTGAAAAATCCGACGGGTCGGTTAGGGCGATGGGCCTTGAAGTTGCAAGGATACGACTGTGAAATATGCCACCGAAAGGGATCCCTGAACATCGTGCCGGACGCGTTGTCGCGGATGTATGAGGAAGATCTCGAGGAGGAACTATCGGCGGTAGTAGAGGAAGCGCGTGAAACCGTCCCGATCATGTCGATAGCCGAAGTGACGGACGAGTGGTATTCGCGACGAAAAACCGAAGTAGCCAAAAGTCCCTCCAAGTGGAAGGGCTGGACGGTACAACACGACTGTTTGTATCGTTTCCGACCGAACGCGTTAGTGACTCGAGTGACGCAAGATCTTGACGCGTGGAAGTTAGTTCCCGCGAAATCGTCGCGTGAGGGGATAATACGGGAAAACCACGATGATCCGCAAGCAGGCCACCAAGGAGTCGAAAAGACTTATGATCGTGTGGCATTAGATTATTATTGGCCAGGAATACACGAAGACGTAGAACAGTATGTCCGAAAGTGCGAGGTGTGCCAGACGAGTAAAGTCTCGCAGCAAGCACCCGCCGGGTTGATGAGTCAACGCGTAGTTGAAACCCCTTGGACTGTCGTGGCCGCGGACATCATGGGACCATTTCCCCCGAGTAAGTCGGGACACGCGTACTTACTCGTATTCCAAGACCTGTTCACGAAGTGGATCGAGATATGTCCTCTCAGGAAGGCCGACGGAAAATCGATTGTCGCGCGCTTCGAGGAGAAGATTATTTGTCGATGGGGAACACCGGAAGTTTTGTTGACCGACAATGGAACAGAATTTGTGAATCGAACGATCGAAGAGGTTGCACGAACCGCCGGGGTATACCACGCGACCACGCCACCGTATCACGCGCAGGCGAATCCCGTGGAGCGCGTGAATCGTGTGTTAAAGTCGATGATTATTGCCTTCATTAATTCGGACCATCGGGAATGGGATGTGCACTTGCATGAATTTAGGTTCGCGTACAACACGGCAGTGCACAGCTCCTTGCATGTATCTCCCGCGTTCTTGAATTTCGGGCGACAACCGCGCGCGCCGAAATATCAGCGGCGGCTGCTTGAAGGAGACGTCGAAATTCCCGTACCGAACACCGACAAGTGGAAAGCGCGTTTAGAACGGTTATCAGAGTTATACGATTTAGTGACCGATAATTTGAGTAAAGCTTTCGAGAGGCAGGCGCGTTATTACGATCGTCATCATCGTGATGTGCGATTCGTCGAAGGTGATTTCGTTCGTCGAAAAGTACGCGTACTGTCCTCCGCCGCGAAAGGTTTTACTGCGAAACTAGCGAAGAAATATACGACCGAACGATATCGAATTGGTAAGAGTATCTCCCCGGTTATGTATGAGCTCGAAGACGAAAAGGGCAAACCGGCCGGTAGATACCATATCAAGGACCTGATTGCATGCCGCGACGAACTGTCTCGCGAAGATAAACCCGAACATGAAGATGATTAAGGAATGGCGGAAGACCAAATTGAACCAGTGAACCTGTGTCCTTGTAAACCCTATTGGTAGTGTGTTGGTTGTGGAAGGGATTGTAGGAAACCTGTGTCTCCTTGCAGCGTGAAATTAAAAATGGAAGGCGATAACGACGCGACCTTGGAAGAGGGATTCCTAACCTTGGTCCAGCAATGGATTGCGACGCGCGGAGAAGCCGGACAAAATCGGCTCCGCGAGATTCTCGCGTCGGAGGCGCACGGGCCCAGGGTTGGACCAGGAGAGCAAGAAGCTGCTCCACCGCGGCAGGAGTCGCGCCCTGCAACCGCGCAACTGCTGGCGCTGCCGGCCCCTTCCACGCGACGGGTGCCAACGGGAGAGCTGCCTCCCGCATTTACGAAGGCTATCCCGCTCCCGTGGATCAAGCCGCGCCACCGGAGAACGCCGATCGCGGTCTCATGCGCGCCATGCCCGACCTGCCATCGGCCGTTTATGGTGTCCGAAGAGGAGAGACGACGTCTGCTGGGGATGCTGCGGCTGAACCACCCGGAGGTCAGGGGATTGGGCGTGGTGCCCCTGCTGACGACGCGCGAGGCTCGACGACGGGCTCAGGATGTGGCAGAAGCCATCAGGGCTGCACCCGGATGGAAGCCGGTGCCCCGCGTCGGGTGTTTTAACTGCCACGACCCGGACCACGCGCATCGGGAATGCCCGTACCTACGCGGCACCTTTTGCGGCCGGTGTGGCGAGATGGGAGTCATACACGGGGAGTGCCCGATCTGCTACCCCGAGAAGTATGGACTCCCTGTCCTGAAGTAACGCGTAGTACGCGAAGGGAACCCGCGAGAGGTCTCCCGGATGAACTTTTTTTTTGTGTTCCTTTTTGTGTTTTCTTTGTTAAAAAAAAAAAAAAAAAAAAATTTAGTAGTCGTAGCCACGCGTAAAGTGGAAGTGTTAATGTACCGTAACTAGTACTTAAAAGTCAGGTGTAAGAACTCGCGTGAAGCCACGCGATATGCAATAAATTCCGTTTAGTAAAAAGGTGTTGTGCTGAATTTCCTTATGTGTCTGGTGATGGTCCATGGTCAAGGAAAGAAACAGACTGAACAGACTGACGCCCTGATAGGGCCGAAGAGCTCGGCCGGAAGGTGGATTGACGTGCCTGGACTCGCGGTAGATTCGAGTAGTACGACAGCAACATGACTGTCGAGAATCGCTCACAATCGTTTACCGCGTGAGTTCCCGCCTGGGGGAGGGCTGTTGTGACGTGGTGGATTTCACCCGTCTGGTCCTCGGCGGAAAATCACGCCGAAACGCGATACGGGCCTAAAAGGCCATTGCAAAGTCCAGGCAGGATCCACCGACCGCAAGGGCCTAATGAAAAATTCGATAGATTATTTTATTATTTTCTTTTGTTTTGCGTGTACTCTGCCGGAGTTCGACTAGGTGCTCGCTCGCCGTGCCCGTGAAGACGCGTAGGAGGAAGAGAGAGGGAGAGCCAGCTGGAGTCCCAGGAGGGAGGGAGCTGCGGCACGCGAGGGTCGACACTCGCGCTATCTGTGGAGAGCAGCTCTACTGGCCCCGGAGGCGCGCGCAACGCGGGACAGCTTGACGTCACGCGGAAGCAACGCGCTCTACGCAGCTGGCACTCAACCACATCGACTGGGAGTGGTGCGCGAAGCACCCACCGATTGAGCACCGCTACCGACCCCTATGGCTTACCGCCCACCGTCAGGTTTTTGTACTGGAAAATATTTCCGCGAGTTGGGAATCCAGGGACGCCTGGTGCACCCTCGCGCGAGATCGAAGCGGATATTCGTCGTAAGACGAACATTTATGCATGGTATATAATTGGATGCGACCCGAATAATTGTCGCGATGACATGTTCGAAACTGGCGCGTGGCGAAGCGTCTGGGTTGAAGGATTCGTCCGCAGGGCGAATCGCCGCCCATTGGCCTAAGGGTGGGGGTGCTGTCTTCCTCGCGAGAAGATCGAGAATCGAACAATCCTGCTTGGACGCGTGAAGCCGTCTGACGTCTGATTTTGATTTTGGTTTGGCCGACGAAATAGTACGCGAGTGCACGAGGTGCTGTGGGCAAGGCGAACGTAAATATTGGATACGCGAACGAGGGAAACCCACGGTAAGCGAGTGCTATTTGACTTTTGTGAGCGACGTGTTTTCGTGCAAATCTTGGTACGTAGTTTTGTTTTCGCGATTTTGACTGCGCGTGCAGAGAACACGCATTTTCAGAATTGACCAAGGCACGAAGATCCGTCGACCGGCAGGGTTCACTGTAGTTTGGAATTGCATTGTGTTTCGTTTGATTTTGGAAATTGAGAGCTATTAACGTATCCGAATTGTTTCCTGTCTGTCCGTCCGCGAGGACTTTGAAATTTTGTTGTGCGACGCGTAGAGCGTTTACAGGTCCTTGACGGTCGGTTATCGGGTGAAGGTGACCGCGGATTAGCCGCGTCACGATTTTGAACGTGTAAGGTACGCGAAGTACCGAGTAAGATCCTTCTTTAATTTCGATTATATCGTAACTGAAGATCCTTTCTTTTTTTTGTTGTGTTAACTATAATATTGTCTGTTCTATATTTCGGTATTGTGAGAGATCGTCGCGCTTCGCGCCGCCGGTCTATTAAATAAACCGAACCTTTTTGAATTTTAATTCGACGCGCCCGACTTTATTTTGTGTGTCGCGTGAACGTCTAGACCTATCCGTCCTATTGTTCCGGATCCCGACGCCTCCGCGGTACTGAGTTAGCCAAGGAAGGCCGGAAGGAAAGAATCGACTTGAAGCAGATACGTGGTTCCCGTTTGGAACCTGGCGCCCAACATTTGCGTAGAAATTTTACAGGAATAGTTGTTAGCCCTTGGGTCGCCTGGACACGCGAAGGAATCGCGTAAGTTGTGCACCGGTCATCCTCATATTTTCCGGTGAGGTTCGATCGCGTGAAAATACGTCACAATATATAGTAATACTACGCGTGTTAATCTGGAGCTGTGTTTTGCCGCATCGACGCGCCACCTGAACGAGACTCTCGAAGCAGTTCCACGTTTTTGATTGGTCGAATGAATTCGTGTGTTCCTCGAGATCTACGATTTTAAACCGGATGAACACTCAAATAGGGAGACTTGTATCCACCTTTTTTTTTACAGGATATTACATAAACCGTAGTAATAAGGTATTCAATACCCTTAATATCCATATGAAGCTCTGAAAATCATAGAGTAAGCAAATAAAACTTAAAAAAAACCTCGAACGTGGGTAACTACAGAAATATAAGTTTGCTAATTGATATACCACAATGACTCGATAGCACACGTGCTTGCTGCTGAGTTAACATCCGAGAGTCTCGGGTTCGAAACTCACATATTACCACTTTTTTTTTTTATTATCAACTATGCTTATTGGTTCATCTAATTAACTGAAGTTTCATGAAATACATGATAATGTTAATCTACAAATATTGTATTATATTACATCGTATACATGCAATAAATTGGTACATGAATCAGCGAACGTTTCTTCTTCCCGAGAACCTACCTGTGACAAACACCTATGTTACGCTGTTTCATATTTTAATAGCATAAATAATATTTAGACGGATAAAGAAGGCATTACGGAAAATTACCAAAAACAAAAATGCACTTATAAATCTCGGGCATAAAAATAATGATGAGCATATAAAAATGAACCAATTATTTTCTATAGTGAGATGAAACGAATAATGTATCTGGTTAGGGATTTTTTTTCATTTAAGGTAATTTTTTTAAGACATCGAATTATCAGAAAATTATGTCGAGGTATAATTTTAATCTAAACTATCAAAAAGTGAAACAGCCTGCCATACGTGCGAGTGTTATCAAAATTTTTTTTTAATCGGCACATTAAAACAAAAAATGAAATCGAGAAATTTATCTATGTTAGAAATGCAAAAGCGTTAAGCGTTAAGCGAATGAAACGAGATTTTTTTCCATTGCTGTCAATTTTTCTCTTACGTCTTCATGAGAGTCCGTATCGCAACAAGTGAGGCTGCGTATTTGTACCAGCTATGGATTACCATTTGTTAAGAACACGCATTGGGCGCGTTGGCAACGATTCAGCTTTGTAATCGTAAGGTGCCGCGTTCGCGTCTAGAGACGAAAACTTTTTTTTTTCTTCATTTTTTTTTGTTTAATTTTTTTTAACCCGGTATTGCATGACTCGCATGGAAGGGCGTAGTTCAAAAATAATGCAGTCCTAAACAAATCACACGCGAAATAAAATGTGTAGTTCAAGACATTGCATATGCAGTTTTATAACAAATACTTTATGCAATGACATGTGCGCCTTGCTAGAGACTTCATTATTTTCCATTTGTCAAATAAAACACATAAAAATCGGGAATGAATTATAGCAATCGTAGAAAAGTAATAGTGAACGGAACCTTTTCAAGAATATGCCGCGAACCCATGAAGGCATACAATGTTGCAAGCAAACTGAAAACATTCCCGCGGCTTCTGCTAGCCTTTTTTAGTTCTTTCTTCTAGTTTGAGAGTGTCAGTTCGCTCTGCGTTTTCAAATATAGAGTGAATGAATATAAGCGTTTCAAGTATGGAATACGAAAATAAGAAAAAGTAAAGGCAGTATGATTTTAAGAGTATAAACAAATTTTTTGTTTAATTTTTTTCGAAATGGTGGCATACCCAACAAACCTTCTTGTTCAGAACAGTGTTCTCTGGCCAGACAAATCACTCCTTGGAAGTTTAACCCGAAACAAAAAACCAAATATTTTTCAGTTATGTATAAGAATAGCTAGAGAAATACGTAGGGAAATTAAAAAAGTACGTCTAAAATCAAAGTTCTGATTAGACCTTCTGCAGCTATTGTTATACGAGGGTGGATTGATAAGTTTCCGGCCTGACTAAGAAAAACAAGGTTATTTAAAATTTTTTTTTTTTATTTCTCAACATAATCTCCTCCAAGGCTGATACATTTCTCATAGCGGTGTTCCAGTCTATTAATGCCATCTCTATAGACTGATTCGTCAAGCTCCTCAAAATAACCATTTACAGCTTCGATTACTTCTTCATTGTCCGCAAATCTCTTACCGCCAAGCCATTTTTTGAGGTTAGGGAACAGAAAATAGTCACTCGGGGCTAGGTCTGGAGAGTAAGGAGGGTGCGGCATCAATTCAAACTTTAGATCGTTGATTTTAGCCGTCGCAACGATTGACGTGTGTGCTGGTGCGTTATCGTGATGAAACAAGATTTTTTTCTTCGCCAGATGAGGTCGTTTAATTTTCACCTCGTGGCTCAAACGTTGCAATAAGTCTGCGTAGTATTGACCAGTGATAGTTTTACCCTTTTCAAGGTAATCAATGTATATAATACCTCTTGCATCCCAAAAAACAGTAGCCATAACCTTGTTCGCCGAAAAAATTGTTTTTGCCTTCTTTGGAGTTGGTTCCCCTGGTCCAATCCACTGTTTAGACTGTTCTTTGGTTTCAGGAGTGTAGTGGTGGACCCAAGTTTCGTCAACGGTTACGAATCGACGCAAAAATTCGCTTGGATTACGCTTATACAATGACAAATTTGCGGTAGAAATGTTTTTTCGAATCAATTTTTGGTCGACTGTTAGCAAACGCGGCACCCATCTTGCACAGAGCTTTTCCATATGCAAATGTTGGTGCAAAATATGTTGCACACGTTCATATGACATCTTACAGGTCTCATCTATCTCACGCACTTTCAATCTGCGGTCTCCCAGCACTATTTGATGAATTTTTTCGATCATATCTGGAGTTGTGACCTCAACGGGGCGTCCTGAGCGAGGCTCATCAGAGGTGCTCACACGACCCTTTTTAAACTCGGAAACCCACTGCTTAACGGTTGAATATGACGGGGAGGATGTCCCCAGTGTTGAGTCCATCTCTTCTTTAATTTCCTTCGGCGTTAACCCCTTCAAATAAAAGTATTTGATGACAGCACGATTTTCCTGCTTTTCCATTTTTACGAAAAACAAAGAGGCGTCTTGTTCAGCGTGCTCTCAAACCTACACTAGCAAGGCGATCGGGCTGAAACTATAGCTACAAGCTATCCAAGGATGGTACTATAAAATGTCACCTTCAGGTAGGCCTAGTGGCGCCATTTCTTGGTCAGGCCGGAAACTTATCAATCCACCCTCGTATAGAATTGAAAATTATTTGGATTTTTGTTTCAGGTCAAACCTCCAAAAAGTAATTCGTCCAGCCGCAGAACACTGTTATGAACAAAAGGTTTTGTTCGATAAGATGCGAAGTCACCATTTTGGAAAAAAAAATTTGTAGTATACTCTTAAAATCATGTACACTGAGCGTCATTAATAGGTCCACCTTGTAGTGCAGTGAGGTAAGAGAGGACACTGGGCGGTGCTTGCTCACGTACCTCTGCCTGTGCGTGTAACGCAGAGAGCACTACGGTGCGAGCGAGATGCCAGAGCGTTCGTTGATGCATCCTTGTTTCACAGCACGAGTGTAAGCGAGACAGCAATACGGTCCCTCACTCGCATTAGGGAGCTTGGTGGGGCAACTCCTCCTACGTTGTCGACCAGGCTAGCTAGCGCCAATGTCCCACCAAGTTCCCAGGTACAATTCAGTGGGACTCATGGACTGCCGTCTCACTCCCACTCATGTGTTCGAAAAGGACGCACCGTACGACGCTTTTGTGTCTCGCTCGCACTATAGCGCTAGCTGCGTTTCACGCACTTATCCTGGTATATACGTCCGTCAAACAGTCACTGTCCACTCTTCTCTCTTACCTCATCGCACTGCATCAACAAGCTGGACAACATTAATGACGTTTAATGTACAATAAATTCATATAAATAGACTTTATATTACATATGCTATTTTTTAATAATAATTGACCACAATTTTTTATTTTTTTAAGCCGTTAGAGTGGCATTACCTCTTAAAAAAATTAAACAAAAAAAATGAAGAAAAAAAAAGTTTTCGTCTCCAGACGCGAACGCGGCACCTTACGATTACAAAGCTGAATCGTTGCCAACGCGCCCAATGCGTGTTCTTAACAAATAGTAATCCATAGCTGGTACAAATACGCAGCCTCACTTGTTGCGATACGGACTCTCATGAAGACGTAAGAGAAAAATTGACAGCAATGGAAAAAAATCTCGTTTTATTCGCTTAACGCTTAACGCTTTTGCATTTCTAACATAGATAAATTTCTCGATTTCATTTTTTGTTTTAATGTGCCGATTAAAAAAAATTTTGATAACACTCGCACGTATGGCAGGCTGTTTCATTTTTTGATAGTTTAGATTAAAATTATACCTCGACATAATTTTCTGATAATTCGATGTCTTAAAAAAAATACCTTAAATGAAAAAAAAACCCTAACCAGATACATTATTCGTTTCATCTCACTATAGAAAATAATTGGTTCATTTTTATATGCTCATCATTATTTTTATGCCCGAGATTTATAAGTGCATTTTTGTTTTTGGTAATTTTCCGTAATGCCTTCTTTATCCGTCTAAATATTATTTATGCTATTAAAATATGAAACAGCGTAACATAGATGTTTGTCACAGGTAGGCTCTCGGGAAGAAGAAACGTTCGCTGATTCATGTACCAATTTATTGGATGTATACGATGTAATATAATACAATATTTGTAGATTAATATTTTCATGTATTTCATGAAACTTCAGTTAAATAGGTAAACCAATAAGCATAGTTGATAATTAAACAAAAAAAAAGAGGTAAGACGTGAGTTTCGAACCCGAGACTCTCGGACGTTAAGGACGTTGTTCGGTGACAATCTCACCAAAAAGTTATACCGTACCGCTAGCATGAATGCCATTACGCACACGCACAAATGGTGTGCACCGACAAGCACACACTAGTCACACGAGACGGTCAAAAAATTTCATTTTTTTTTAGAATATGTCTTTTAGAGTCTTTTAACTGTTAGCAAAGTTTCATGCATGTGTTAGACCTCCATCGATGTCAAAAAATTAATATAGGCCATGCGTCTATGCTTTGCGTATTAAAATCATCAATTTCAATGACATTTTTTACCAATATTCCGGACGGCAAAACGATTTTTGCCTGAGGAGAAATATTTTTTTAATAATTCGAAGAATATTTGGTGAAAGTTTCAATCCTCTGTTGGATCTTTCATTTTACCGAACAACATCCTTAAAGCAGCAAGCACGTGTGCCATCGAGTCATTGTGGTATGTTATTTAGCAAACTTATATTTCTGTAGTTACCCACGTTCGAGGTTTTTTTTTAAAGTTTGATTTGCTTACTCTCATTATTTCCAAAGCTTCATATGGATATTAAGGGTATTGACTACCTTATTACTACGGTTTATGCAATATCCTGTAAAAAAAAGGTAGATACAAGTCTCCCTTTTTGAGTGTTCACGCGGTTTAAAATCGTGGATCTCGAGGAACACACGAATTCATTCGACCAATCAAAAACGTGGAACTGCTTCGAGAGTCTCGTTCAGGTGGCGCGTCGATGCGGCAAAACACAGCTCCAGATTAACACGCGTAGTATTACTATATATATACGACCAATCAAAAACGTGGAACTGCTTCGAGGGCCCTCCGCTAAGGTGGCGCGCCGAAACCAGAGAAAAATTGCCATCACCAAAAACAGGCTCGTTGGCAATCTCCCTACTCATCTCTGTTACGACTATTATGTAATTATAGAAATACTTCAAACCTGGCTTATTACGTGTCTTGAAAAAGCTGATTATGGACAAGAAGCAAGGAAATGACAGTCAACTTCACATCGTACATCGATTTGGCTCTTCTGAAAAAACTATTGACTATCAAACGTTTTTACAAGACTATCAAACACTATCAAACGACTATCAAACGATTTGAGTAAAAAAAAGTTTAAAACATAAAAGTTGGCCAGTCAACTTCACGCAGGTACGTCATCTGTATCGGTAACCGCAGCCGCCTTAGGACCGTGATTCGAAAAATCACGTCACAATGTTATGCGTGTAGGTTAATAAATGATTAGACGTGCCGTTAGGATTAGTGAGTATGTTTATTAATCGTATAAACCAGGATACGTGCTAGAGACGCGGACGCATGTGTACCCATGAAGCGCTCGGGCTGAACTGCCTCAAGTCGGGAGGGGAGGCAGCCGCGTGAGTGCGTGAGTGCTGCCAACCCTAAGGTCGTTCTACATATCATCACATCTCCCTCCTTTGGGGAGACCTAATGCATTTATTGTACGTAGTCTTTTAAGTACTCGGGTTTTCTAATTTCACGACCCGAGCGTGTTCGCATATTTACGTTAGGACTAGCTCTTGGCGATACGTTTACATTCCTAGTCGGTGTATTTACATTTTCCGCGGGCGAGCTAGCGCTTACATTTACGCTAGTACGTTCGTTTACATCGTTCTGTACGTTATCGTTATTACAATTTTCGTTACAACTTTTCTCGTAGACCGGACCATGTAGATGCCTGCGGTTTCTTTCTATTCTATTACCATTTGGCAACTCCACTTCATACGATCGCGGCCTATCGCAAATCTTGGTCACTCTAGCTGGGACCATCGGTTTATTTGACTCTTTCTTTACGTATACTTTATCATTTATATTTACCGGTTTCAAATTATGCGCATTTCTGTCATAATATTCTTTTTGACGCAACTGTCTATCTATCAACTTTTCTTTTATCTCTCTATTTTCTCTTTCTCTTTCAAAATTTTTGTTATTGGGTAAAATTCCGCGAATTTTCCTACCAAACATGATTTCATTAGGCGATTTTAAACCTTCTCCTATTGGAGTGTTTCTATACTCTAACATTGCCAGATTTGGATCTTTACCTGGATCGTCATCGAGCTTTTTAAACATTCGTTTTATTGTGGCAATATGCCGTTCTACCATTCCATTCGACTGGGAATACTTTGCGCTTGACGTCTTCCAAGTGAAGTTCCATTCTGCAGCAAATTTTGACATTTCTGCGCTGTTTAGTTGGGTACCAGGATCTGAGTACATTACATATGGTACACCATGTCTAGCGAATTGCGATTTTAACACAGCTATTACAGATTTACTAGACATATCACGCAACTTGGCCACCTCTACATATTTGCTAAAATAGTCGATGATCAATAAAAACGAGAATCCTTGGTAGTGGAATATGTCTACTCCTAATGTTTCCCAAGGCCCGTCTGGCACTTCTCTATTTATTAGAGTTTCTTTGACGTTGCCTTTTCTGTATTTGTTGCAGATTGCACAATTATCTACAATGTCATCTATTTCCTTATTCATGAGAGGCCAAAATAAAATTTCGCGCGCTCTATTTTTACATTTTTCTTTTCCTAGATGGTTAAAATGAATCAGATTCAACATTTCTTTTCTTAAGTTTTTTGGTACAACTAACCTATTGCCTTTAAACACTAGGCCATCTATGACGCTTAACTCATCTGCGTAATTATAATATTGTTTAACCATGCTCGCAACCTGACTCTTACTGGTCGGCCAGCCTTCTTGTATGTATTTGATTAGCAGTTGCATTTCTTCATCAGAGTCTGTTTCTTTTACAAATTGATCTTTTTTATCTAAAGATATAGGAAAACTTTCCATGACTAAACAAACTTGAGTTTCTATTTCTTTTTCTAGATCTAATTTTTCACAATTACTGTATGCTCTGGACAATGCATCTGCTAAAAATAATTCTTTACCGGGTTTGTATTTTACAACTAAGTTATATCTTTGTAATCTGAGTCTTATACTCTGTAGCCTAGCAGGACAATCGTTTATGCATTTTTTAAAAATTGCCTCAAGCGGCTTATGATCAGATTCTACGAGAATCTCTTTTCCGTAAATTTGCTGGTCAAATTTAATACAACCAAATGCTATGGCTAACGCTTCTTTCTCGATTTGAGCGTATCTTTGTTCAGTTTGAGTTAATGCTTTGCTTGCGTACGCTACAGGCAAGCCATCCTGCAATAACACTGCTCCTAATCCATTTTTCGACGCGTCTACGCTTAAGACTACAGGTTTATTTACATCATAATATTGTAAAACAGGCGCTTTACATAAAATTTCTTTTAATTCTACAAACGCTCTATTCGCATTTGCATCCCAATTCCAAGGTACGTTTTTCTTTGTTAACTCCCTTAGTATAGCATTTTTTGTTGCCAGGCTAGGTATAAATCTCGACACATACGTAATCATACCAAGAAAAGTTTCAAGTTCTTTTTTGTCTTTAGGAGGTTTCATATCCACAATTGATTTTACTCTATCAGTATCGATTTTTATACCTTGCTCTGTAAAAATGTGAACCATATATTTTACCTCATTGCTACTAATTTTACATTTATCTAATTTAAATTTTACATTTCTTTTTTCTGCTCTTTCAAGAACTTTTTCTAGCCTGATATTATGTTCTACTTGATTTTTTGCTTTTATTCTGACATCATCAACATAAATATCAACGCCCTCAATATCACCAAAGATTTCTTCAAAGCAATCCTGAAATACTTCAGTTGCTGAATTTATACCGAATGGCATTCTTAAATACCTATATCTGCCGAAAGGAGTGATGATTGTCATCATGTAACTGCTCCTTTCAGATAACTTAACTTGATGAAAAGCTTTGTTAGCATCAAGAACGCTGAAGACTTTACATCCCGCTATATCAGAACTCAACTCGTCGAAAGTAGGAATTTTCCTGTGATGTCTTTTTACTGATTTGTTAAATTCCGTTGGGTCAATGCAAATTCTAATTTGTCCATTTTTCTTTTTGCTAATTACAATAGGATGTACCCAATCAGTCGGTTCTGTAACCTTTTTTATGATACCATCCTTTTCCATTTTGTCTAGTTCTTTTTTAACTAAGTCATTTGACGCAATGGGTATTTTCCTACAAGCAGCAATAGTGGGTTTAGCATCGTCTTTTAATTGAATATCATATTCAAAATTTGTTATGCATCCTATGCCTTCAAAAACTTTTTTATGTTTGTTTAAAATTTTTTCCACTGATAGATTATTATTGTTTTCATTTACTTTAATATTGTGAACTCTTTGTATAATGTTCAGTTGCATCAGACTCGGTAAACCTATTATCACTGGTTGATCATCTGTATTTTCAGTTACAATAAATTCTAAGTCTACTTTTTCTCTTCTTACAAATTTACAGTTTAATTTACACTTGCGAACTACTTTTATACGCTGGCCACCATATGCAGATAATTTTACATTTGTTTTTTCAACTTTAATGTTTTTTAATTTTAATTCTTTTAATTTATTACTCGGTATAACGTTACATCGTGCGCCTGAGTCTAGCTTTGCTTCAATTTTCCGCGAATCATTTATTGTAATTTGTTCAATCCAGTCAAAATCATTACTATTGCTATTTAAGCTACCAACATATAAGGTATCTACTTTATCGTCGCGACTTTCTCTCGTTTTACTTCTACACATTTTCGCAAAGTGATTTTTACCTTTACATATATTACATTCTTTGCCGTACGCTGGGCACTGGCGAAACGCATGTTGTCGGCCGCATCGCTGGCAAGATGTCCGCTGTTGGTTGGACGAGGATGGCGAGCTTCTCCCAGCGCCGCCGCTTGCCTTGCTGCCCGCGCCGCTGCTTCGCGCCTGGCCGCTTCCGCCGCTGTTGCCGCGCGCGCCGCTCGAATTCTGCTTCCGAGAATTTCCGGCCGCCGCGTGCTTTTCAGTTTTCTTGACCGCGTGAATTTTGGCTTCTTCACCGATCGTTTTCGTCTGTATTTCTGCCAGCTCTACCGCTCGGCATATTTTTATGCACTTTTCCAGATCTAAGTCTTCTTCTCGCAATAAGCGATTTTTTAACTCGGAATCGCGAATTCCGCACACAATCCTGTCTTTTATTAGACTGTCCCGAAGTCCACCAAAACCACACGTAGCACTTAACTTTTTCAAATCCGTTAAGTAGTTTGTGAAATTTTCACCGCTCTGTTGCACGCGCGTGAAGAACACATGTCTTTCCACTGTCTCGTTCGCCTTCGGCGTGCAATAATTCTCAAATGCCGCCGCTACTGCGTCGAATTTCTTTTTGTCAACCGCACTCAAATTAAAAGTGTTATACTTTTCTAGTGCCTCTTCTCCTATCGTATGTAAGAAAACGGCAATTCTCCTTGCTTCAGGCTTTGTGTCCAAAGCAGTTGCTTCCATGTACAGATCGAATCGTTGTTTCCATTTCGTCCAGTTTTCTTTTACATTGCCGTCGAACGACAATGGTGGTGGTGCCTTCATCGAGGTTTCCCCCATTGTGTCAATATTTTCTAATAATGACTTTGCGTCCGTGTAATTACTTTGTGTGTCCTCGCTTGTTGTCGTCTCGTCCTGCGACTTCCCTTCAAGCGCTTGTTTGGACACGTTTCCCGGAACTGTTTTTTCGTTTATCTCCAGCTTGGCACTTTTCTGTTCTCGTAAAATGTATCGTTTTGTACGATAATCACAAGTGAACGAGAATCATCAAACGACGAGAATCTTAACCTGTGTTCCCGCCGCGACTACCGACTGCGCCATGTTATGCGTGTAGGTTAATAAATGATTAGACGTGCCGTTAGGATTAGTGAGTATGTTTATTAATCGTATAAACCAGGATACGTGCTAGAGACGCGGACGCATGTGTACCCATGAAGCGCTCGGGCTGAACTGCCTCAAGTCGGGAGGGGAGGCAGCCGCGTGAGTGCGTGAGTGCTGCCAACCCTAAGGTCGTTCTACATATCATCACACACAATTTACAACATTATGAAATGAATACTAATAAGCATTTTTAAACATTATTGTAAATTGTTGTCCTTTATTTAAAAAAAGTCTATAATATAGTCGTTATTTGATCTACAAAGTTTGCTAAAACGAGGTCAGATATTATGTTCTGTAGATGAAGAAAAGTAGTTCACAGCATCCCAAACAGGCTATAAAATAAGTAGTAATAAAGCTACTTATGTCTATTTTTTCAGAGATATTTGTGTAAACTAAGAACTATTATCGCACGCCTCATCTTTGGGGACTTTCTGTGTGGAGCTCTCAATTACAGGTTATTTTGCTTGACAAGTATCTATATAACCAAATCTATTAACATTAACAAATAAGTGTTATAAGATTTTCAAGCATATTCGACTTTACCAGTGTGTCAATCTCAGAATGAAATAGATGTGACAGTAAATTAAGAAAAAGATGCAAAAGACTGCACCCACTGTCTTTGCAGCAATATTGGATGTTGTTTTATCCATGGCCATGGAGCTAATCGGATGTTGCTTGTTTCTCAATTGGTGCCATAAAAATTTGGGCATAATAACACTAAAATGATTAACAAAAAGTGTATTGAATTTCCTCTGCCAAAGACATTAGGTTAAAAGCGATAAAGTTAATATTGCTTCTAATCTAATTTAATTTGTTTATCACAGATAATGAAAAAAATGCCAGTTGAATGTTCTAAAATTTTCATTTTACAGCGTATTAACTTCTGATAGATTTTATCACATTAAATGTTATTCCAAGTTTCCAGTATATTTCTCATACAGAAGCTCAATGTAAATGACGCTGCCTGCACCGGCCAAGTTTCCTGCAGTTTCGCTGTGCTTGTCTGTAAATAGTGCATCAGGAATAGTGCAGCAAATATTAACACTCTAGTCTCTATGAAATAGAATCGAAAGAGGGATGTAAAATCCTTAAAAAGGCATACAAAGAAATAAGCGCACTTTTTACTTTTTGAGTTTATAATGATCAGAATGAGGTTAAAAGGAAAAGATTTGCATTAGCATAAAGTGATGCACCGGTATGGCAAACTGGAGCACTGACATTAATAACTTACTACATATAAAATCTGTAATGTATACTGAAAACTAACAGACGTGGAGCTTATTTTCCGAAATGAGAAATTCACTTGAAATGGAGCACATGGCATTGCTCCAACCTATGTTATAAACGTGGAAAAATAAAACCAATGAGGTACCACAATATTCAAGCTACAGAAACTACTAAAGCTACTAAATCACAATCCTTTATTAGAAAATAAGAAATTTAGATAGGCCGCAACTGGAACCACTGATTAAACTGAAAACGTAGTCACTTGGTTCATCCCTCGGACACAATACGAGAATGATGAATTGCAGCATTGTAAGAAGTAGTTGATTATCCGAGTAATCAACTGTGGCAGAAAAATTTGCATTAATATCGTAATGCTCCAAGATGATGTAGGGAGAATGTAAATAAGAACTAGTAAACCGAGTTCCCGTTCTCCATTTTTCGTGAAATTGTAAGAAGCTGAATATTTTTTAATAAATTCCACATATACAAAAGGCTTTTCAACCAATCGTGCGGCTTTCTTAAGATAACGAGGATGCAATTGGGGCTAAATTCACATTTCACAGGTATGCGTACGGTTTTTTTTTTGTTTTTAACGAAACCAGAGATGAGATGGCAATCTCCCTGAGATTGCCAATGAGCCTGTTTTTGGTGGTCGCAATTTTTCTCTGGTTTCGGCGCGCCACCTTAGCGGAGGGCCCTCGAAGCAGTTCCACGTTTTTGATTGGTCGTATATATATAGTAATACTACGCGTGTTAATCTGGAGCTGTGTTTTGGCGCATCGACGCGCCACCTGAACGAGACTCTCGAAGCAGTTCCACGTTTTTGATTGGTCGAATGAATTCGTGTGTTCCTCGAGATTGTTGTAAACCATAATATAGATTTGGAAACGCGCCTACGTCAGAAGCGACGGAATGGCCACGCTGCGACGCGGCACATTCCGCTCGCCAATATTATGGAAACAAAGGAGACACATCACCGACTCCATGGCGAAATATAGAAACAATCATTGGTTATTGTATCTCTAAAAAATTCCATAATTAAGCTATAAAAAGCAGACGGCCTGTCGGCACGTCAGACGAAGTAGAGAGCTACGAGTGAAGTGTTACCTCGGTAACTTAGTCGAAGTACTAACCTCCAGCCTCGTGATTTCGTACTCACCACGTTTACGGTTAAATTCTAATAGTGTACTCCAACGTAACTTATTTTGTTCCAAATAAATCTTTACTTGTTATCGAGAGTTAAGTTCCAACTTTTTACTCGGGCAACGAATCCCAAAGTACCTGACTCCCGAAAACCCTTTCCGGCAGTCAAACCCGTGAACCCAGAATTTGGGCGCACAACAATTGGTGGCAGCGGTGGGATTGCCAAAGTGTTTCGGTAAAATAACCAAACGCGATCGAGACTCTCAAAATCCAAGTATAAAGTAGAACAAGATTTACGTGCGCGCTATTAAACGAAACCTAAGTGAAACAACAAAAACAAAACCTAAGTGAAACAAGAAAAACGAAACCTAAGTGAAAAGGAAAAAACAAAACCTAAGTGAAACAAGAAAAACAAAACCTAAGTGAAAAGGAATAAACAAAACCTAAGTGGAACAAGAAAAACGGATCCAACTTCCCAAAGAGGAACCAGGGTTCAACGCCAAAAGGCCAGAGCAACGACTCGCGACCTACGGCAAGCAGAAAGACGACATCTCCATTGGCAGCTCAGATTTCAACAAGGAATGCAGAACTACGTGTTACTGTAAGTTAAGATAATACTAACTCAGCATTAAGCAAATCATTGTAAACCGAGCCTAGCATAACTGCAAATGTCTCCTAATGCCTCAAAACGATCCTAATCGCGACTCCGTGTTAGGGCAGACAGGTTCGCGATCAGTAGATTCATATTTAAACCGCCACTCAGAGCCAGTAGTCGGAGAAAACCTCCAAATAAACCGAAGAGAGGGTCCCAGCAGGACACCCCTTCCTTCAGCTCAAAGAAATCTCTTACCTACTTTAGAAAGGCTAGGAAACGACAACGTCAACCTAAATAGACAGTGGGCACACGAGTCAACAAATTACTCTCTACTTGATAATATGGCTCAGCCAGAGCAGGAACAAGCGGCACCCATAAGGGAATCCCCTAGACCGCCTATTGAATCATTCGTAATAAACGAATCCGTAATAGATCAAGAAATAGCAAGACTGCGAGAACAGGTCGCAGATTTAGAAGCCCGTGTTCCGGCACCAATAAGGCCTAATAGGAGAAGAACTCCAACTACTTATATGACATTAAAGGAAGCCAGAGGGACACTTAAAGTATTTAACGGAGAAAAACCCGAAACATTGCCAGAATTTTTGGATGTATGCACGTACGTACTTGAACAGAGCAACCCTGCGGATCATGATAACATAGTCTTAGCAATATTAAAGACTAAATTAGAAGGCAAAGCAAATCAAGCACTTAGACACAAGAGCATTCTCTCTTTTGAAGAATTAAAAAACGAATTAGAGTCATTGTATGGTCAATCAAGATCAGCAACCTCTTTGCAACTAGAGTTTAACGCCAGTAAACAAAAACCCCATGAAGATGTAAAAACATATGGACAGAGGGTAGAAAATTTGCTTACAGAGTTAATAAAGGCTTCAACGTCTTCAAAAAATAGCCACACAGAAAATCAAGTTATTGAAAAATTATTAAGAAATCAAGCCCTAGGTATATTTGAACAGGGATTACACGATAGAATTCGAATGATAGTCAAAGCAAATCATTATGAAATACTCCAGGCGGCAATTACTGGAGCAATAGAGGAAGAAAAAAGTAGCGGAACTCGTGACTCCATTATAGCTAAACGTTATTCTGGACAGGAAAATACAAGGAGGACTATGCCCCCTACTTGCAGCAAATGCAACCGAATAGGACATTTTTCTAGAGATTGTTACTCTAAGACAGTAGCACCGCGAAGAAGCCTACCCACTCCTAGCATTTCTAGGGAGATAAACAAACTACAAATAAAATGTAACTTCTGTCACAAACTGGGACATAAAGAACAAGAATGTTGGACAAAGAATAAGCATTTACGTCCAGGAAACTCTAGGCCCGGAAGAAATGAATTCTTCACGCGAGGCAGAAACTCAACAAAAGAAAATAGGAACGTGAACAATAAAAATTCGGAAAACGAATCAAAACCAATAGAATCATACGGCGTAAACCATATCAAAGAAAACATGGGAGGAATAAACCTCGTCCAAATAGAAGCAGTAGAAATAGCCGACTCAAAATCTATGATGTTAGTCGACTCCGGAGCAGAAGTCAGTCTAATTAAAATAGGGAAGCTGCACAAACATGCACTAGCCCAAGATGAAGTATTAACCTTAAAGGGAATCGGAAATACCGAAGTAACTACATTGTGCAAGATATTGCTAACCATTCGCATAGGAGACGCGTGCATTACGCACCTCATGCGTGTGGTAAGAAATGATTTTCCCATAGCAACGGATGGAATATTGGGAAACGACTTCCTCGTGAAGCATCGAGTAACTATCCGAGCAGGCAAATGCCTCCAGTTATACGGAATAACCTGGAAGTTAGAAAACTCCATTAAGAAAATCTCGCTAAGGCCGAGATCAGAAACAATAATAAAAGCTATAACGAAAAATAAAAAGGAAGGAATCATTGAAAGAACTGAATTAATACCTGGTGTAATATTAGGTGGTTGTATTACTCAACCAGAATCTGAAGAATGCTTGGTCAGCGTCCTAAATACGACCGAGCGAGTGGTAAAACTTGACACTCCTACTGTAACCGTTCAAGAATTGCAATGTGAGTCCGTAGAGACCGATTACCAGAAGGGAACATCAATGTATAAAATTACGCCTATTCCCTTAGCCGGCAGAATGGCCAAATTACGAGAAAATATAAGGACAGAGCACCTAAATGAAGAAGAGAAGGAAAAATTGATCGAAGTATGCGAAAAGTATCACGACGTTTTCTATCTAGAAGGCGACCAGTTGGGATGCACTAATGCAACAGCGCATGAAATCCAGGTCAGCCCAGGGACAGCACCCATTAATATTAAACCTTATAGGTTACCAGAAAGTCAAAAGACGGAAATAAATAAACAAGTACAGCAAATGCTGAATGATGGAATAATCCGACATAGTACCAGTCAATGGAATGCACCACTGTTAGTGGTACCAAAGAAAAGTGATGCGTCAGGCATACCAAAAATGCGCATCGTAGTAGACTTTCGAAAGGTGAATGATGTAACCATCGGCGATTCCTTTCCACTGCCTAATATCAACGAAATATTAGACCAGTTGGGTAATGCTAAATACTTTAGTACTTTAGATCTGGCATCCGGATTTCACCAGATCCCAATGAAGGAAGATGACAAATGTAAGACTGCATTTTCTACTTCCCACGGTCACTACGAATACAATCGCATGCCTTTCGGACTAAAGAACGCACCTGCGACATTTCAAAGATTGATGAATTCCGCTCTTGCAGGAATACAAGGACTCCGATGTTTCGTATATCTAGATGACATAGTCATTCACGCTGTAAATCTGAAGGAACATAATCTACGACTGGAAGAAATATTTCAAAGACTAAGAAGAAACACTCTAAAACTACAACCAGACAAGTGCGAATTTTTAAGAAAGGAGGTAAACTACCTAGGACACGTGATAACTGAAGAAGGGATAAAACCGGACCCTTTAAAGATAACGGCGGTTCAAACCTTCCCTACTCCGCAAAATGTAAAGGACGTCCAATCGTTCTTAGGGTTAGCAGGTTATTATAGACGATTCATCCATGATTTTTCAAAAACTGCTAAACCTTTAACACAGTTACTAAGAAAAAATGTCACTTTTGAATGGACAGCCCTGGAACAAGAGGCTTTCGAGAATTTAAAGAAAACATTAACTAGTGCACCATTATTACAATATCCAGACTTTTCAAAGCCCTTTGTAGTCACCACAGACGCCTCAGATAAGGCAATAGGTGGAATATTGTCTCAAGGACCAGTAGGCAAAGATTTGCCCATAGCTTATGCTAGCCGTACACTGAATAAAGCCGAGAAAAATTACAGCACGACGGAAAAGGAATTACTCGCTATCGTATGGTCTGTCAACCATTTCAGACCGTACTTATATGGTACCCGTTTTAAAATAGTAACGGACCATAAGCCACTAACTTGGCTCTTTAGTATAAAAGATCCAGGCTCCCGTCTGATGAGATGGCGGTTGAAGCTGGAAGAATACGATTACGAGATCGAATATAAGGCAGGAAAAGCCAATGTGAACGCAGACGCTCTAAGCAGGATATGCATCACTACCAGGAGCAAAGGAAAAATAGAAGAAACTGTTCCAAAAGAGAAACCTGACCGAGAATACTCGAAAGAAGAACGGCAACAGATTATTTACGAATACCATGATACTCCTATTGGAGGTCACCAAGGGGTATCTCGAACGATTGAGCGAATCCGACTGAGCCACGACTGGCCGGGATTACGCCGAGACGTAGAAGACTTTATATCGAAATGTGAAAAATGCCAAACGAACAAATTAGGAAAACGGGTTAAAGCACCAATGGTAATTACTGACACTCCAGCACAACCTTTCGAAAAATGTGCACTGGATATCGTTGGACCATTAGTAGAAACCCATCAAAGAAACAAATATATATTAACTTTCCAAGATAGTCTCACAAAATTTAGCAAAGCCATACCAATACCAAATCAAGAAGCCAGGACTATAGCCAAAGAATTCGTCACAAAAATCATTTGCGAACATGGAATACCTGAGAAGATACTAACGGATCAAGGAACTAATTTCCTGAGCGAAATGTTCAAAAATACTTGTAAGCTTTTGAAAATAGAGAAAATACAGACTTCCGCTTACCATCCAGAATCTAACGGAGCTCTAGAACGCTCTCATCGGACGCTGGCGGAATATTTACGGAATTTCATCAGTCCAGATCAGGAAGACTGGGATGAATGGCTCCCTTACGCCATGTTTACTTATAATACTACTCCGCATACAGCTACAGGATTTACTCCATTCGAATTAATCTATGGCAGGCAAGCCTTACTGCCTAGCACATTCAAAAGGGAACCAAAACCCACATACAATTACGATGACTTCGCATTTGAATTACGAGAACGACTCAGAGCCGCAAACCAAGTCGCTAGAGATAATCTCATTGTGGCTAAAGAAAAATCAAAAGACTACTACGACAAGAAGACCGAAATGAACGAATTCGAAATCGGCGACAGAGTCCTCCTATTCGACGAGGCATTACGAAGAGGACGTTCCAAGAAGCTCTCTGCTAAATGGACGGGACCTTATGAAATACTAGAAAAGAACTCTAAAGTGAACTACACTATAAAAGTGAATAAGAAATTACTAAAGGTTCATGTGAACCGCCTTAAGCATTTCCTCGCTTAAGTTAAAAGGAAAGAGGTGTGCAGAGGATTGGAGTGAGGACAAAACCAACTTAGATAAATTAAAACAATACAATTTATTCAAAAAAAAAAAAAAATTTTTTTTTACAAATTTGGACTAGAACCAACTCTCTGGTTCGTAGTCCTCCTCTCCGAACAGCTTTCGGAGGCAGAAGAGGTCTGGCTCCGTAACACTTCCCTCTCCCCAGTGCCAGTCCACCAGGGAACGAAGGTCCGCCCGGACTCGCCTCCGCATTCGCATTTCGCGAATGTTAATGAATTCGAGCTAGAAAAGGAAAAAGGGGAAAACAGACAATGAATAAATGCAAGGACAAGCAATTTCAAAAAAAAAAAAATAATAAAAGTTCAAATACTCACTCCGGCCAACGAAATAGTTAGCGCCCTCTCAATTCTATTTCGGAGAGCCACCTCAGCCCTCCGCAAAAGAATGGCGGTCCTCTCCGCCTCCGAAAGAACCCTTACCCCAGTTGGGAAAGGAGCCTCTTCCGACACCCGTGAAACAATTGAAGTATTAGGGCACATATTTCAATGTCTAATGCGCAGCCACAGCTAATTCACGCTTTATATAGCTACAAAACTAATACGTCACAAAAAGCTGAATGGCAATTCTCTACTTACCTTTTCGTACAATGCCAAACTGCACATGTTGCAGGTTCACCGCGCTATGGTTCGGGACGACCCTAATCCAAAACGCACCAGCTCAGCAATTGACGATAAAGGAATTCGATACCACTCCAGGAATATACTTCGAAAAAATGGGAAACCTCGTGAACTATAAGGACACTTGGAAGTTGGTCATTCACACTGACCTAAGCCCCATATTCGAAAGAGAAGCTAACATCAAACATTACTTATCGAAAACAAAAAAAATGTGTGGAACTACCACTTTAGAATTGCAAAGAATATGCAAGGCCTTCAGCACTTCTTCTAAGGTTCGTCTCCAAGAAATAGAAGCTAAATTAGAATACGTTAAAGAGACCACACTTGAACCTCCATCAAAAAGGAAAAGAGGACTTATTGACGGACTAGGATCTTTAGCCAAATCTTTGTTCGGTACAATGGATGCCGAGGATGCCAAACTAATAAATGAGCAGATAATGACTCTTAATAAAGAAGGAAGCGCGTTAAAAACCGCTCTAAAAAATCAAGTGCAAATCACCAAAGCAAATTTGCGGATGATAAATGAAACCGCAGCTAACGCTGAACACAACGAGATGATGCTGTTTAACCTCACATCTCATATCAAACAACAAATGGACGAAGGATTCAGACTGGAATCTTTCCGAGAAGAACTCGATGAGCATTTTATTATCCTTTCTTTATACATCGAAATGTTCCATGGATGTGTTCAGGATCTTGTAGAATATCTGGTGGAAATCCAAAAGGGAGTCTTATATCCAGGGATAGTATCATATCCAAAAATAATTAAACTACTGAAAGAATCTTTAGAACACTTACCTCAAGGGTTAAACTATCCAATAGCCTTGATACCCGAAAACGCAAGATACCTCAAAGAGATTTCAGAAATAGAGGCCTATAGCGAAGGTAGCTCCATCGTTACAATAATTAAAATACCGCTGATATCATCCCAAGAGTACCACGTAAACCGAATACACTCTCTGCCTGTCCACATGAAAAATGGCACGTACGCCTACATAAAGGCGGAAGAGAACTACGCAATAGTGGGACACGAAATGCAAACATTCATCAGGATGACGCGAACCGAGTTGGACAACTGTAAGAAAATTATGGGTCAATACCTGTGTGAAGCAAGACATCCAGTATTCAAAATTAGACCATACGGTTCCTGCGAAACCCAACTTTTTACAAATCCATCGTCGTACCCCCTATCATGCGAAACAAGGCAAATCAAAATTGAAAACACACTCCTAATTGAAATGGAGAACCCCAACTCTTGGCTATATGTAGCGGACCAACCAGAACAAATGATGGTATCATGTAATAATGAAAATCCAAAAAGGGTAGTTATGCAAGGCTCTGGTATAATCGAAATAAAAGGAAAATGTAAACTAACAGCCGAAGGTTTCACTCTAGAAACCGAAGGAAAATATAAGTTAGACGTAACTTTAAACTATTTACCTCCCCTAAACCTAACACTTATTACTGACAACTTTGTACTCTATATCGCATCTAATAATAATTATATACAACCTAAGCTAAGAAGTCTCATAAAGGATCCTAGCGAACTAAATGCACTAAGCAAAAAAATATCGGAAATAGAAAATAACTTAAAGGGGGATAATATCGATACCTTCATAGATATCATATCGTCACCTATATCCTATTCAATAGGGACAATTTGTTGTATCGCTATTTTTATACTAATTATAGTAATTTATTTCCTAAGAAAAAAGGGAAATTTGACTACTTCCGGAGAAACTACTCCACCTAGTGTAATAGTTATAGGAAACTCTTCCCCAAATACAAATCAAGTCACACCGTAATTTAAGACTCGATTGTAATAAAACCAATGTACACGGGTAGTAAAACAAATGTATAATTTACAAAACATTCAGGTGACTGAACTCGCTGTCAGCAAAAATTTTATGTAAGCAAAATTACGAGGCAGGAAAACAGTACAACGACCTACGAAGCAATTGGAAGACTAAAAGAAAAGTCCATGAGAATGGATCTTTCCTTTTTCTATGGGGGTAGGCATGTTGTAAACCATAATATAGATTTGGAAACGCGCCTACGTCAGAAGCGACGGAATGGCCACGCTGCGACGCGGCACATTCCGCTCGCCAATATTATGGAAACAAAGGAGACACATCACCGACTCCATGGCGAAATATAGAAACAATCATTGGTTATTGTATCTCTAAAAAATTCCATAATTAAGCTATAAAAAGCAGACGGCCTGTCGGCACGTCAGACGAAGTAGAGAGCTACGAGTGAAGTGTTACCTCGGTAACTTAGTCGAAGTACTAACCTCCAGCCTCGTGATTTCGTACTCACCACGTTTACGGTTAAATTCTAATAGTGTACTCCAACGTAACTTATTTTGTTCCAAATAAATCTTTACTTGTTATCGAGAGTTAAGTTCCAACTTTTTACTCGGGCAACGAATCCCAAAGTACCTGACTCCCGAAAACCCTTTCCGGCAGTCAAACCCGTGAACCCAGAATTTGGGCGCACAACAAGATCCACGATTTTAAACCGCGTGAACACTCAAATAGGGAGACTTGTATCTACCTTTTTTTTACAGGATATTGCATAAACCGTAGTAATAAGGTAGTCAAGACCCTTAATATCCATATGAAGCTTTGGAAATAATTAGAGTAAGCAAATCAAACTTTAAAAAAAAACCTCAAACGTGGGTAACTACAGAAATATAAGTTTGCTAAATAACATACCACAATGACTCGATGGCACACGTGCTTGCTGCTTTAAGGATGTTGTTCGGTAAAATGAAAGATCCAACAGAGGATTGAAACTTTCACCAAATATTCTTCGAATTATTAAAAAAATATTTCTCCTCAGGCAAAAATCGTTTTGCCGTCCGGAATTGGTAAAAAATGTCATTGAAATTGATGATTTTAACACGCAAAGCATAGACGCATGGCCTATATTAATTTTTTGACATCGATGGAGGTCTAACACATGCATGAAACTTTGCTAACGTCTAAAAGAAACGTCTAATGTCTAAAAGACATATTCTCAAAAAAAATGAAATTTTTTGACCGTCTCGATCCATGTTTATTTTGACGAAAACTGTAAAATTTTCGATAGTATGAGGTGTGTGGTGGGGGGAACGCTCGCGACGTGGCAACAGCGTAGCTGGTTCGGCGGAGGGGACAGCGCGTTACTTGTGCATATACATATGTCTGTTTGGCCGCTGAGCGTAATGGGGCAGTCCGATGTTGCCAGCTCGTTTACCGTATTAGTGTGTGCTTGTCGGTGCACACCATTTGTGCGTATTTGTGCGTATGCGTAGACCAATCCGAAACAAAAGTTTGTACCGTTCGTCGTACTACGCGCAATGGCATTCATGCTAGCGGTACGGTATAACTTTTTGGCGAGATTGTCACCGAACAACGTCCTTAACGTCCGAGAGTCTCGGGTTCGAAACTCACGTCTTACCTCTTTTTTTGTTTAATTATCAAATATGCTTATTGGTTTACCTATTTAACTGAAGTTTCATGAAATACATGAAAATATTAATCTACAAATATTGTATTACATTACATCGTATACATGCAATAAATTGGTACATGAATCAGCGAACGTTTCTTATTCCCGAGAGCCTACCTGTGACAAACACCTATGTTACGCTGTTTCATGTTTTAATAGCATAAATAATATTTAGACGGATAAAGATGGCATTACGGAAAATTACCAAAAACAAAAATGCACTTATAAAGCTCGGGCATAAAAATAATGATGAGCATATAAAAATGAACCAATTATTTTCTATAGTGAGATGAAACGAATAATGTATCTGGTTAGGGATTTTTTTTCATTTAATTTTTACCATTCAAGGCTATGTAAAGGTAACATTTTTAATACATCGAATTATCAGAAAATTATATCGAGGTATAATTTTAATTCTGAATTATTTTTTACATCAGAACATACTGATAATTCGAGATATTAAAAATACAATTATCTTTCCGTAGGCTTGAATAAAAAAAATTACTAAATTGAATCAGGCTACTCAAAAATGTATGAAACTAACAATTTCTAAGCAGATACACTATTTGTCTCATCTCACCATACATATGTATAAATAATTGTGTGGGTTTTTTACGCTTTTCATTTTTTTACCCGATATTAATAAGTGCAATTTTTTGGCACATTTTTTACTACTTTTCTATTCGGCTGATTAATATTTAAACTATCAAAAAGTGAAACAGCCTGCCATACGTGCGTGTTATTAAAATTTTTTTTTTAATCAGACCACGGCACATTAAAACAAAAAATGAAATGGAGAATTGTATCTATGTAAGAAATGCAAAAGCGTTAAGCGTTAAGCGAATGAAACGAGATTTTTCTCCATTGCTGTCAATTTTTCTCTTGCGTCTTCATGAGAGTCCGTATCGCAACAAGTGAGGCTGTGCAGTTACACCAGCTATGAATGATCACGTACGAAGAACATGCATTGGGCGCGTTGGCAACGATTCTGCTTCGTAATCGTAAGGTGCCGCGTTCGCGTATAGAAACGAAAACTTTTTTTTTTCTTCATTTCTTTTTTGTTTAATTTTTTTAAGAGGTAATGCCACTCTAACGGCTCAAAACAATAACAAATTGTGGTCAATTATTATTAAAAAATAGCATATGTAATATAAAGTCTATTTAGATGAATTTATTGTACATTAAACGTCATTAGTGTTGTCCAGCTTGTTGATGCAGTGCGGTGAGGTAAGAGAAAAGAGTGGACAGTGACTGTTTGACGGACGTATATACCAGGATAGGTGCGTGAAACGCAGCTAGCGCTATGGTGGGAGCAAGACGCGAGAGCGTCGTACGGTGCGTCCTTTTCGAACACATGAGTGGGAGTGAGACGGCAATCCATGAGTCCCACTGAGTCGTACCTGGGAGCTTGGTGGGACATTAGCGATAGCTAGCTAGCCTGGTCGACAACGTAGGAGAAGTTGCCCCACCAAGCTCCCTATTGCGAGTGAGGGGCCGCATTGCCGTCTCGCTTACACTCGTGCTGTACAACAAGGATGCACCGAGCGACGCTCTGGCATCTCGCTCGCACCGTAGTGCTGTCTGCGTTGCACGCACAGGCAGAGGTACGTGAGTAGGCATCGCCCAGTCTCCTCTCTTACCTCACTGCACTACGTCAACAAGGTGGACCCATTAATGACGCTCAGTGTACATGAATTTAAGAGTATACTACCATTTTTTTTTTCAAAACGGTGACTTCGCATCTGATCCAACAAAACCTTTTGTTCATAACAGTGTTCTGCGGCTGGACGAATTACTTTTTGGAGGTTTGACCTGAAACAAAAATCCACATAATTTTCAATTCTATATAAGAATAAGTGCAGAAGGTCTAATCAGAACTTCGATTTTAGACGTAATTTTTGTAATTTCCCTACGTATTTCTCTGACTATTCTTATACAGAATTGAAAAATTTTTGTTTCGGGTTAAAATTCCAAGGAGTGATTTGTCTGGCCAGAGAACACTGTTCTGAACAAGAAGGTTTGTTGGGTACGCCACCATTTCGAAAAAAAATTAAACAATACATTTTTTTATACTCTTAAAATCATACTGCCTTTCCTTTTTCTTATTTTCGTGTTCCATACTTGAAACGCTTATACTCATTCACTCTATATTTGAAAACGCAGAGCGAACTGACACTCTCAAACTAGAAGAAAGAACTGAAAAAGGCTAGCAGAAGCCGCGGGAATGTTTTCAGTTTGCTTGCAACATTGTATGCCTTCATGGGTTCGCGGCATATTCTTGAAAAGGTTCCGTTCACTATTTCTTTTCTACGATTGCTATAGTTCATTCCCGATTTCATGTGTTTTATTTGACAAATGGAAAACAATGAAGTCTCTAGCTAGGCGCACATGTCATTGCATAAAGTATTTGTTATAAAACTGCATATGCAATGTCTTGAACTACTGTTACGATCCGACTCGGTGATCGTAGATCAACGAATTTATATTTGTTGTGGATTCCAGGAAGTATTGGTGGGTTTCTTCAGTAAAGAAACCGTCGTTTAGGTTTTGCAAAGAGTATGTGTATTTCACGAGAGAGAGGTGTCGTGTACAATGTCCAGACTACTACTACTGATTTTTAGGGAAGGTTCGTCTTTTTATATAAATGGGAGTGGTGTAAGGTAGGGGTTGAAAAACGGGAAAACCTAGTTTAGGAGTAACGGGACTTCAAAGTGGAAATTGGCAAAGGTATGGGTTTTTAAGGGTTTTAGGAATAAAGGGTATGACGTAGAGGGTGTTAGAAAAATATGAATAGAATGTTTTAGTAGGGTTAAGGAATTAATGGTAATGAAGCGGTATGTAGGGAATAACGGGGTGCGGAGTTTTATGAAGGATGGGGATTAACAGTGTTTGGGAAAAACTATGATAATTAGTACACGGAACGTGACACTACACATATTTTATTTCGCGTGTGGTTTGCTTAGGACTGCATTATTTTTCAACTTCGCCCTCCTATGCGAGCCAAACAACACCGGGTCAAACAAAATTAAACAAAAAAGAAATGAAGAAAAAAAAGTTTTCGTCGCTAGACGCGAACGCGACACCTTACGATTACGAAGCTGAATCGTTGCCAACGCGCCCAATGCATGTTCTTCGTACGTGATCATTCATAGCTGGTGTAACTGCACAGCCTCACTTGTTGCGATACGGACTCTCATGAAGACGCAAGAGAAAAATTGACAGCAATGGAGAAAAATCTCGTTTCATTCGCTTAACGCTTAACGCTTTTGCATTTCTTACATAGATACAATTCTCCATTTCATTTTTTGTTTTAATGTGCCGTGGTCTGATTAAAAAAAAATTTTAATGACACTCGCACGTATGGCAGGCTGTTTCACTTTTTGATAGTTTAAATATTAATCAGCCGAATAGAAAAGTAGTAAAAAATGTGCCAAAAAATTGCACTTATTAATATCGGGTAAAAAAATGAAAAGCGTAAAAAACCCACACAATTATTTTATACATACGTATATAAATATGTCCACGGGATACTTTGGGAACCCGAACCATTAAGGGGTCGAACCTGCAAGCTAATGTTTTTTTAAAAAAAAAAACTAATACCTTGGGGTGTCACAGCATTGGAATTCTAAGCTAAACTAACCTAACGAAACCTAACCTAACCTAACAATATAAACAATTTTATTAACAATAAAACAATATAAACAAATTCGGTGTGAGAGTCTGAGATTCGGTGAGAGAATTAAAATTATACCTCGACATAATTTTCTGATAATTCGATGTATTAAAAATGTTACCTTTACATAGCCTTGAATGGTAAAAATTAAATGAAAAAAAAATTCCTAACCAGATACATTATTCGTTTCATCTCACTATAGAAAATAATTGGTTCATTTTTATATGCTCATCATTATTTTTATGCCCGAGATTTATAAGTGCATTTTTGTTTTTGGTAATTTTCCGTAATGCCTTCTTTATCCGTCTAAATATTATTTATGCTATTAAAACATGAAACAGCGTAACATAGGTGTTTGTCACAGGTAGGCTCTCGGGAATAAGAAACGTTCGCTGTTTGATGTACTAATTTATTGCATGTATACGATGTAATGTAATACAATATTTGTAGATTAATATAATCATATATTTATTGAATCTTCAGTTAACTAGGTGAATCAATAAACATAGTTGATAATTAAGAAGAAAAAAAAGGGATGAGACGTGAGTTCCGAACTCGAGACTCTCGGACGTTAAGGACGTTGTTCGGTGACAATCTCACCAAAAAGTTATACCGTACCGCTAGCATGAATGCCATTGCGCGTAGTACGACGAACGGTACAAACTTTTGTATCGGATTGGTCTACGCACACGCACAAATGGTGTGCACCGACAAGCACACACTAATACGGTAAACGAGCTGGCAACATCGGACTGCCCCATTACGCTCAGCGACCAAACAGACATAAGGTGCCTGTCCACGTGAGAGTAAAACTCTCGAAAGTCGCTCTCGAGAGCAATACTCGCCAATGGACACGCTCCTGAGAGTAACTCGCAGGCAGTAGCGTCAAACTCGCCGAGAGCAGACTCGCGAGAGCTTGCTCTCAAGTGAACAAGTTCAAATACGCTATCTGATAGTTACTCGCAAAGGTTCGAACCAAGTTTGAATTGTGACAGTACTCTCAGAGGTATGACCATGGCAAGACACACTTGGTCGCAAGAAGATACGCGTGCATTAATCGCAGTATACAAACAAAATCCCATGCTTTGGAATATCAAATGTGATGAATATCACAACAGAGATTTAAAGAATGAGGTGGTTTCTAATCGAGCTGTGGTCATTCCGATGAAATTCCGAAACTGGGACGTGTCCTGTAGTACCAATTCACGTACAACATTATTAGTAACGCCGAGTTGTGGTCTCCGTGTTACCCAGGGTAACCGTTAGAACGATCGGACTGAAATTTGGCACGCAAGTAAAGTAGATATCCCTCTTTAACTGTTGCGATTTTTATTGAAATATAGGCAGCCATTCAGATTTTATGTCATTTAAAATTTTTTGAAAAAAGGGCGTGGTCGCTCTAACTTTCGTAAAGGTTCGACGATTTAGCTAAATAGTTCTTCATAACTGAAGATGTTACGTCCTATGCGTGAGCGACCGTTTGCGGGAGCATCAGGGAGCTAGCATAGGTGTTGCGATCAAAGATCACGTAAAAGGTATTGGGTTCTTGCCACTTTAAGGTGCTAAAGCACGCCTATTTGCGTTTATGTCTCTTGGTCGATAGCTAAGATGAGGATCACAGCTAGATACTAGGTATGTTGATTCGGAAAACTCACTCCTTCTACGGGAGTCTGGTTGAAGCTACTGGGTAATAGGTTTAAGGGTTTGAAATCAAGAGAAGAAAAATGTAGATTAACTCAATATAATGAAATGATAAGCGGGAGTACAAGTAACTGTCACAGTTATATATGGTAGTGAGTGTACATTAATCTACTAACTAGATGAGATCTGAATACTATTGTAGGTGTGATCGTCAGCTTTTTGAATTACAAAGATATATATGTTAAGGTGTAAGAGTGTGAGTTACTTACCGGTGGGTGAGCAGAGAGAGAGAGAGAGAGAGAGCTCGGTACTCGTGAATAGTGAAATTGATGTGGTTGAACAGGAGATTCTTGGTCCAGCCCTAAGGTGGACACTCGCCTAGACGAATGCGTTACAATATGCCAAGAAATGAGTTCTTTTCGCGTGGACGCCCGGCACTGAGGTGATGCACTTTTCGCTTGGGCCCTAAGGCAAGCTAGATCAAAATAGGCCCTAAGGTATCTGATCGGCACAACACTTAACTGGCGCGGACAATCGGCTCAAGACTCCAGAAGGGATACTGCTCTACCAGAGGATTGATTAGTAACTGCCGGTGATCGGTATTGGAATTCATGAGGAAGATTTTGAGTTTGGAGGGGACTGAATGCAATGTCAGGGGAATTTGGATAGGTATTGCGGCATGATCGGGGCGATTGAACCCTGTTGTTCGATCGAATTCTCATTACAGGCCTTCGATCGCGGATTCTTCGTTGGATTAGTGCATGGTCAGGGTTAACTTGGTGGTGAGGAGGGTGCGAAGGTGATGGGTAGGAGTTCTGCTGTGTGCGGTATTCGCGGTACTGTGGTAAAATGCTCTTTAAGCACCTCAATTCTAGGTATCCTGCTCAACATTGTTGCGCGTGCCGTTCTCGTTCTTCGTTCTCCTGTGCTCTCTCTTTCTTCCTGCTCATCCACCTGCAATATCGCGGTGTTGGTGTGATTTATGGAAGTGTGTGAGAGTATGAGGTATCGTGTAAAGTATAATATAAAATGATATCCCTGAATTATTAATATATATATATACGTAATCTATGGTTTATAATGATTAACCCATGTTCGTGGAGGATCGGTTACATCCATCGTGATCTCTGACCGTTGCTAATGGGGTACTGAGGGGTGCTGAGGGGGGGGGGGGCGATGGGGCTGCGTTGCGTCGGACGTAACATCTCCCTCCTCAGATGGAACATCGCCCTTTTTGGTGATGCTTCCTCTCGTCCCTCCGGGTGGATTTGGTGGTGGTAATCCTTCCTGGGTGTTGAATGTAGACAGTGGCATCTTCTTGAAGCGGGTCAGGGTCAGAGGTGGGTGTGGTGGGCGTTACAATTTCCTATGTCCGATCCTCACGAATCGGCATGCGTTCTTCATCTTCGGAGGAGATCAGTGATAATTTCCCCGTTTTCGATGGTGTAACATTGTTTCGTGGTAGTGTTCGCGGGTGTAGTGTAAATTACGATGTTGGTTATGTGTGTTTCGAAGTACGTGTTATTTGCACAGTGTGGTTATGCTTTTGCTGATGATGGCAACATCCACCACCTCCTCTAACTTTATGTTGGAAGCTGGTTGTGGGTCGGACCGTCATTCTCGCCCCGTTGGATAGCTAGTTTTACCTTATCCGTATGTTTTAGAAATCGGTCTCCTTGCTGGGTTTCTAGAATGACATTGTTATGATCGGTGATGTCAACCACCTTGTATGGGCCGGTATAATGACTATCGAATTTGCTTGTTCGAGGTTCCTTAAGCACGTACACCATATCGCCTATTTGATAACGGCGGGGATTTACCTTTTTATCGTATCGCTCTTTGGATTGGTATTTGGCGTTCACTAGATTTTGACCGGCTATCTGTCTGAGGTCATTCAATTTGGTAATGAGTTCGGTCAGGTACGTTCCGTATGTCTCGAGTTTTTCGTCTGAAGGTAGCGATGACGGTAACCTCGCTAGTTTTCCAAATACTAGTTCGTATGGCGTAAAGTTAGTGCTTTCGTGAACGGAAGTGTTATAAGAGAACATTGCAAAAGAGATCAATTGATCCCAATCGTCGTACTTGTGTAAATAATGTTTCAGATATTCTGTTAGCACGTGGTGACTTCGCTCTAATGATCCGTTGGTTTGGGGATGGTATCCCGATGTAGTTACATGCTTGATCTTAAATATTTTGGCGACCTTGCGAAGTAGTTTGCTAACAAAACATCCTCCACGATCGGTAAGGATAATCTTAGGCGCGCCGAAGTTTGCGATTACATGCCTTGCAAGGGCGTCGGCTACTGTTATTGCGCTGACGTTTGGTATGGGGACCGCTATACAATATTTTGTAAGGTTATCCTGCACTGTTAGTATGTGACGATTCCCACTAGGTGTGATAGGGAGGGGTCCTACGGTGTCTATGGATATTTTCTCGAAAGCGTCTAAAGGTGTATCCGTTATGACCATTGGTTCTCTTGTTTTTACTCTAACTAGTTTTTGTTCTTGACAACTCCTACAGGCTCTAACATATTCCTGGACATCATGTTTTAATTCTGGCCAATAATAGCGTTCGCGTATCCGTTTGTATGTTTTGGTTACGCCCTTGTGTCCTCCTACCAGGCTATCGTGGTACTCTTGGATTATCTCCCTCCTCAGTTCTTTCGGAGGTAGTTGTACTTGCCCGTAGCAGAGCGTGATGGTGACGTCACTGTCGGGGAATGCCTTATGCAGCAATTCGCGCAGTGTGTTAGGAGGTAAAGCGCTTGGCTCGTCACCTACGCATGACATGCGCAAGGTCTTGGTGTTCGTTTCCAACAAAGCCAGATGCAAGTTGTCCAACCCCGTGCGTATATCCTCTGCCGTAATCCGGTCGAAATGATATATTTTACATACTATGCTGAAAATCCGGTATTTCCCTCTTTTACTGATCAGGACTTGCCCTTTCTGAGGATTCCGATCTCTGAAGTCTTCCAGATCTATGATGCCTAAGTCTACCATTAGCTTCCCTATAGGCGTTGTTAGTTCACAGTCAGCTGAGATGAAATGTGCGTAATTATCTTTTTCGAAAGTCATGCATTCGCGACTGCTTCTGATATTTATCATAGGGATTGTCTTATCCCAATCCTTCTCTGAGGGCCAGTCTATGTTGATTCCTAGGTCCATGGTGGCATCAGGTCGGTTACCTGGGTGTGTTGGGACGCTCTCCCGCCTCGGTTCCGTGCTGTTGTTATTTGAGCTTATCTTATCCGGGAGCACCTGTTCGTATCGCTGTTCAGTGGTATCTCTGGCTTGAACCTGAGGTGTCGATCGTGCCTTTGGTGGAAGGTTCGGAAGCGGTGTTGGTAGGTAGGACTTATGCAAGCCCGCATTGTTTTCTGGTTCACTTCCATTTTCTTCATCTTCCGAACTCTCATCAGAGACTATTCCCATCTTTGTTAAACTTTCCCTAATCCTCTGAAGACTTTGTTCGGCGTCGTTGATTTGTCCCCTTTGCTCTACGCAGAAGTTATCGAGGTCTTGGAGGATGTCATTGGTAGACTCCTTTCTCTTCTTAGGTGCTCGTGGGGGTGTCCGATCGATCTGCCCTTGTTTCCAAATCTTATGTAGCGTTTCAATCTCGGAATTTATTTTCTCGGCCAGTTCGTCAGCGTCTCCCCCTCCCGTGAGGAAGAAGTTGCCACTTCCTGGGGGTGCACTTCTTGGTGGTTGTGATGCATCCTCATTCCGATATCGTTCCATTTCCGCTTCGAGTACCCTGGGTAACATCGAACCTCTCCTCTTGTGGATCGGAGGTTGATTTTGTTGTTTCGATGATTCGCCGCTGGCTTGTGGCTCTTTCTCTCGAGAGTCCTCCAAATCAGTGTTTTCGTCGTCCGAATCAGTGTCTTCGGGGTTTGATGATAGTTCCACGATTTCTTGCTGAGGTGTAGGTTTTCGTGATTCCGTTTCCCTTGCGGTTGTTTTTGGTGGTTGCCAATCCGAGAAGTTTTCCTCCGTATTTAAAATAGGGGGAGCACTGCTTGGACCTGCGTCGAGAGCTCTCTTACTTCTACTTCGGGTGTTAATACCTTCTGTCAAGCTGGGTAACATGCTCTTTCTTCGCTGGTATATCGGCGGGTGATACTCTTGGTCGGAACTAGCAATGTCGTTGTCTTCCGAAGAAGACTCGTCTTCACTGCTTTGTTCGGGTATCGTTTCGACTGATGGTGACGCGGAAGATCGCAAGATTTTGGGTCTTCCTCTACCTCGTTTGAGACGCGACTCAGTGCCTGGCTTAGTTGTCGGGTTAATTCCCTGGTTCTTATTAGAATCTTTCGGAGGTCTACCCCTACCGCGTTTTGTGTTTCCTGAACCCGTCAGTGGAGCTATGTTGATCTCCTCGGCGTCAGTGACTGGGTTTCTTGACAGGGCGTCGGCATTTAAGTTTGTTTTGCCGGTTTTGTACACTACCTGGTAATTGTATTCTGCAAGCTTCATTCTCCATCGCATCAGCCTAGATGTTGGGTCTTTCACGGAGTGTAACCATACTAGTGGTCGGTGGTCTGTTACTAACGTGAATTCTCGTCCGTATAGGTAGGGTCGAAAGTGTTTCACTGCATATACCATGGCCAGACATTCCTTCTCCGTAGTAGAATAGTTTAATTCTGCGCCATTGAGTATACGAGAGGCGTATGCTATGGGGAGATCCTGTCCGACAGGCCCTTGACTCAGCACTGCACCGAGCGCGTAACCTGACGCGTCCGTGGTTAGGATGAATGGTCGTGTAAAGTCGGGGTACTGTAGTATAGGTCGTTGACATATGGCGTCACGTAGGTCTTCAAAACTCTTCTGTTGTAGGTCAGTCCATTCAAATTTGGCGGTTTTCTTTAACAAGTCAGTTAGCGGTTTAGCTCGTTTCGAGTAATTTTGTATGAATCGTCTGTAATAACCAGTGAGGCCTAGAAATTGCTTACAGTTCGTTGCGTTCTTGGGAGTAGGGAACTCCTTAGTAGCTTGAATGAGTCGGGGGTCGGGTTTGACTCCTTCGCTAGTGATGGTATGTCCTAGGTATATTACCTCAGTTCTTAGGAACTCGCATTTTTCCGGTTGTAGCGCAAGGTTGGCTTCGCGCAATTTGTTAAGGAGCCTTCTAACCTTCACACCGTGTTCCGTCAGTGAGGCGGAGTATACTACAACGTCGTCTAGGTAAACGAAGAGCTCAGACCCCTGAAGTCCTGTCAATGCAGCGTCCATCAAGCGTTGAAATGTCGCTGGGGCATTCTTTAGTCCGAAAGGCATTCTAAGGAATTCGTAATGTCCGTGGGGAGTGGTGAATGCTGTCTTTGGTCTATCTTCCGCTCGGACCTTGATCTGATGGAATCCGCTGGCCAGATCGAATACAGAGAAGTATTTTGCGCCTCCTAGTTGGTCTAGGATTTCCGTGATGTTAGGGAGTGGATAGGCGTCTCCGACCGTTTTTTCGTTCAGTTCTCGGTAATCTATCACCATGCGCCAACGTTTGCTTCCATCCGATCCCGGTTTCTTGGGTACAATCCATAAGGGTGAATTGTACGGGGAAGTCGAGGGCTTAATGATATCAGTGTTCAGTAATTTCCCTATTTGTTTTTCTATTTCGTCTTTGTGTATTGGTGGGTGTCTGTATTGTCTAGTGGAAACAGGTATGTCGTCCGTCGTGGGTATAGTGTGTTCTGTGAAGCTAGTAGATGGTAGCTCATCTCCGGGAAGGTAAAACCGATCCGGGTGATCCTTAATAATGTCTATCACGTGTTCATGTTCTTCTGGACTAAGGTGTTCTAGTCGTAGTTGTTCTATTACCCTCCGGATTCGCTCTTCACGGGATTCGGTTATCATTTGTTCTTTGTCGTCTCCTTCCGACGTATCGCTGTCTTCTCCTATCAAAAGATATGGGTATAGGTTCTGTGGCCCAATGTGTATTTCAACGTCCTCTGCCAAGGTGTTAATAGCTAGTGCGACGGCAATTCCCTCGCGATTAGTTACTACAGCATCTCCTAGGAATATGCCTTCTTCGAATTCGAGTCGAGGAAGGTATCCTTCTTTGATCTCTGTTGAGGTAACTAGTATGGGTACGGGGGTTCTACTGCGGGCTCGCAGAAGCGAGACTGCGTAGATTCCTCCGTCCGTTGTCGCGGGTATGTCTCGTAGGAATGGTCGCGGACGTACTGGATGGCTCTGTGTGACCAACGTGTCGTGATGGAATGATATTTCGGCCTTTTCCTGTTTTAGAAATTCTACCCCGAGTATTCCGTCTCCATAGAATGGTGCTTCGGCATCGACAACGTGGAATTTGACTGGTGTTCCGAAAGCGTGTACTACGGTTGTGCCTAAGGTATAGGTTTTAGCGTTCCCGACTCCAATTATGCAAATTGATTCCTCTGTGTCAATCGGAGCTCTGGGGTGTAATGCTGAGAGTAATACGATGTTTACTGTTGATCCGGTGTCCACCAGGAATCTTCCTGATCCCTTTCGTAACTCACGTCCTCGGACAGAGATGAAGGGTGCCTCGTACGTTGAAGTACCGTCCGGGGGAATTGAGCTGCTTCCACGAATTTTACGGTTTGGTCTGGGCGCTTGGTCGTCTTTGGGCCCGTCGCTGCGTCCACGCGACGTGCCTCGTTCAAGTTTAAATGCTCCATATCGATGGATGCAATGGGGTTTCTTTGCGAAGTCGGGGACCTATCGGAGCGATAACGTTCGCTCCTAGGTGCGTACGAAGGTCTGCTATCCGCATACCGGGTGTCTCGTCTTTCATCTGGATCGTAAAGTTTTCGTTCGTAATTTGGTCTACCGCTTGGTTCTAGGTCACGTGCGTTCCGCGATTGGGGTTCACTGTACGGAGGTGCACGCTCCTTGTCTGGCCGGTATGACTGCTGAGTAGTATGGTCTCTTTTTAAAATGCTGTATCTCGGGGACACAGCGCGCTCCGTATCGCGTTCCGGACTCGTGTACCGGCGATAAGACGGCTCTTCCGAGTATCGGGTACTATCTCTGTTATTGTAGTACGGGTCCCCATATTTGCGCTCGGGCGACCTGTATGAGGCTCGTGCCGGAAGTTCGTCTTCAAAGCGTGTTCTACGCGAGGGTCGTCCGTAAGCGTACGTCTGTTCGTCCTTGCCTAAATTACGTTCGAGGTTTACTATATACTGAAAGGCTTCGTCCAGAGTTTCTGGAGATCTTAGTGCCACGGCGTATCTTAATTCGTCGGGGAGCCCTTTGCGAAAGCTAGTGATCGCCAATTTTTCTATAGCTGTACGGAGAGCGTCTGCGCTCGTTTTTCCTAACTCCTCTTCGGCGGTCTTAAGGCAACGTCGAACAAGCTGTGCTATGCGCGCATAATACTCGCATACACTTTCATTGCGGTACATTCGGGCAGCTATGATATCTGCATGGTAGTCCATATAGTCTTTGCTGGGTGCAAAGCATTCGCGCAGGTGGCTGACAAGATCTTTAATTGTATGGAAGGTCTTCCCTTCCGTGCTTACTCGTGCTGGGCCTTTGAGTTTCGCTAAAATTCCGCGTAGGTAGGAAGTTTCACAAGCGTCGGGCAATAAGGCCCCTCCGTTTTCAATATCCAAAACAAAATCTTTAAGTGGGATGTTTCTCCCATCGAAAAATGGTACATATCGAACTGCATTTTGCACGGAAAAGTATTCTATCATCGAATTCATGGCGTCAGCCATACTTTGGTTGGCGCCTACTGTGGTTTCATGTAGTGCCATAACTACGTTTCGATTTCTGATGCAATTTACGAACTCGAAGGCTCGCTTAATTATCTTACAATTATACTATAGGGTTTATTTCGTTGTACGACCAAGTGGCAGAAAGGCAATAGTTGACGGCAAGTATCCCACCGCTGCCACCAAATTTGTTACGTCCTATGCGTGAGCGACCGTTTGCGGGAGCATCAGGGAGCTAGCATAGGTGTTGCGATCAAAGATCACGTAAAAGGTATTGGGTTCTTGCCACTTTAAGGTGCTAAAGCACGCCTATTTGCGTTTATGTCTCTTGGTCGATAGCTAAGATGAGGATCACAGCTAGATACTAGGTATGTTGATTCGGAAAACTCACTCCTTCTACGGGAGTCTGGTTGAAGCTACTGGGTAATAGGTTTAAGGGTTTGAAATCAAGAGAAGAAAAATGTAGATTAACTCAATATAATGAAATGATAAGCGGGAGTACAAGTAACTGTCACAGTTATATATGGTAGTGAGTGTACATTAATCTACTAACTAGATGAGATCTGAATACTATTGTAGGTGTGATCGTCAGCTTTTTGAATTACAAAGATATATATGTTAAGGTGTAAGAGTGTGAGTTACTTACCGGTGGGTGAGCAGAGAGAGAGAGAGAGAGAGCTCGGTACTCGTGAATAGTGAAATTGATGTGGTTGAACAGGAGATTCTTGGTCCAGCCCTAAGGTGGACACTCGCCTAGACGAATGCGTTACAATATGCCAAGAAATGAGTTCTTTTCGCGTGGACGCCCGGCACTGAGGTGATGCACTTTTCGCTTGGGCCCTAAGGCAAGCTAGATCAAAATAGGCCCTAAGGTATCTGATCGGCACAACATTTAACTGGCGCGGACAATCGGCTCAAGACTCCAGAAGGGATACTGCTCTACCAGAGGATTGATTAGTAACTGCCGGTGATCGGTATTGGAATTCATGAGGAAGATTTTGAGTTTGGAGGGGACTGAATGCAATGTCAGGGGAATTTGGATAGGTATTGCGGCATGATCGGGGCGATTGAACCCTGTTGTTCGATCGAATTCTCATTACAGGCCTTCGATCGCGGATTCTTCGTTGGATTAGTGCATGGTCAGGGTTAACTTGGTGGTGAGGAGGGTGCGAAGGTGATGGGTAGGAGTTCTGCTGTGTGCGGTATTCGCGGTACTGTGGTAAAATGCTCTTTAAGCACCTCAATTCTAGGTATCCTGCTCAACATTGTTGCGCGTGCCGTTCTCGTTCTTCGTTCTCCTGTGCTCTCTCTTTCTTCCTGCTCATCCACCTGCAATATCGCGGTGTTGGTGTGATTTATGGAAGTGTGTGAGAGTATGAGGTATCGTGTAAAGTATAATATAAAATGATATCCCTGAATTATTAATATATATATATACGTAATCTATGGTTTATAATGATTAACCCATGTTCGTGGAGGATCGGTTACATCCATCGTGATCTCTGACCGTTGCTAATGGGGTACTGAGGGGTGCTGAGGGGGGGGGGGGCGATGGGGCTGCGTTGCGTCGGACGTAACAAAGATACGTTCAATGTTGTTTGGTATTGAACTTCGAGAAGATCGCTAAAGCGGTTCAGATTTTACGTGGTTTTGAAATTTTCAAAAAATTATCGTTATTTTTTTGTTTTTTTTTTACCTCATTTTTAACTGTATTATCAATAAAAAAAAGTTACAATATTCGGACAAAAGCTAAACTAAAAGACGGTAGTATATGTACATAAATAGCCAAAATAAATCAAAGAACTTCCTCATAGTGGAGGTTTTCTGAACGAAGGAAAAGAATCAAGAAGCAAAAAAAAAATGTTCACACATATTTCATAACGTATAAGCACGTTTGTTATAGCCATGTGATTACTATTCAATAAGGGATTTAATCGCTTCGATGGATTGGTATGTTCTGCTACACCCTGTACAGTCTAGTGAAGAGAATCGAAATTCACGTGTTCTTTTATTTTTGTTTTCGTGGTTTGATACTACTACTACTGAAAAAAATCGATTTGAGAGAGACGAAGGGACTCACATTTAAAAAAGCTTGCTGTTTCATCAGAAGAAAAGTGTAAGATTCTACTTTGCATCATTGTGATAGAAAAAACCAAGTAAAATAATGAGGAAGCAATTTGAAAAGTTCTTTGCAGCCTTGTTTTAATATGCAACGCAACTATTATTGCTGCGGCGGCTTGTTGTTTACGAGAAGCCATCTCGGACACTACTGATGGGGCGCGACGTTCGCGAGTGCTCTCAAGTGGACGTGGTCCTGAGAGTAATTCGTGACAGTAACTCTCCGGCTACTGTCTGATCTGCTCGCGAGAGTGAAACTCACGAAAAAATACTCTCACGTGGAAACAGTCCTGAGAGTACTCTCGAGAGCAACTATCAGAATTTACTCTCACGTGGACAGGCACCTATAGGCATATCTACAAGTAACGCGCTGTCCCCTCCACCGACCCAGCTACGCTGTTGCCACGTCGCGAGCGTTCCCCCCACCACACACCTCATACTATCGAAAATTTTACAGCTTTCGTCAAAATAAACATGGATCGAGACGGTCAAAAAATTTCATTTTTTTTTAGAATATGTCTTTTAGAGTCTTTTAACTGTCAGTAAAGTTTCATGCATGTGTTAGACCTCCATCGATGTCAAAAAATTAATATAGGCCATGCGTCTATGCTTTGCGTGTTAAAATCATCAATTTCAATGACATTTTTTACCAATTCCGGACGGCAAAACAAATTTTGCCTGAGGAGAAATATTTTTTTAATAATTCGAAGAATATTTGGTGAAAGTTTCAATCCTCTGTTGGATCTTTCATTTTACCGAACAACATCCTTAAAGCAGCAAGCACGTGTGCCATCGAGTCATTGTGGTATGTTATTTAGCAAACTTATATTTCTGTAGTTACCCACGTTCGAGGTTTTTTTTAAAGTTTGATTTGCTTACTCTAATTATTTCCAAAGCTTCATATGGATATTAAGGGTATTGACTACCTTATTACTACGGTTTATGCAATATCCTGTAAAAAAAAGGTAGATACAAGTCTCCCTATTTGAGTGTTCACGCGGTTTAAAATCGTGGATCTCGAGGAACACACGAATTCATTCGACCAATCAAAAACGTGGAACTGCTTCGAGAGTCTCGTTCAGGTGGCGCGTCGACGCGCCAAAACACAGCTCCAGATTAACACGCGTAGTATTACTATATATTGCGACGTAAAACCCCCAAAAAAAACTCCTTACTCGGTTTCCGAAGGATCCCATACAGTCTACGTCAGCAAAAACGACCCGCAATGGTCCTCTCTCTCTCTGCCTCCTATCAACAACATGAATTCACGGGTTGGGCGCCAGGTATCCCTCGCGGGAGTACCACGAGTGCAACGCACTCTCTTTGTCACTAACTAAATTTTACCCAATTCGGAATCGGCCGGGTTACGCTAAAACTAAACACTAATATAACGGACACGAGGACCACGCCAACGACCTAAGACGGGTCTCTCGCTCTCAAAGGTATCACCAAATTTCTAACGGATCCGGGGGCGACGCCAACGGTCCTAAGACGTGCCTCCCGTTCACAAATTCACTAAACTAATCTCACTACGAGATGCACCAAGGGACAACGGCCGATCCGTAAGATGTCCACTAAGCAGCGGAGGACAGAGAGTCGCTAAACAAAAAGTCACCAAATGCCCTGTCCGGTGGCTAGCTAGACGGAAGCGTCGTGGCGTTCAGGCAGGGAACAGAGGTATAGCAATTGAAAGTAGGAAAAGCACAATCATAAGTTAACGCACCAGAGCTATATTTTCAAACAAGCCATCAAAAGCAATTAGAAAAGGTAGCCAAATGAAAATTCATATAAGTCAGAACATGCGGCAAGATAAAGTATTAAACCAGAGCGGTGCAGAGCAAATCAATTCAAAATCACAAAAGCCTTATACCAAAGTTACAAAGCTAAGAAAAATGATTCTATAGAAACTAAAGTGAAGTTAATCTAAGGAAATTACTATAACATATATGCGGAAAGAAAAGCGTAGGTAGAGATAAGCAAGCAATAGAACTATAAGCAAACGCAGGAACATAAGTAAGAAAATCTACTAAATGATTCCGTCAGTTGAACTTCCCGAGGATGACTCTATATAATTCCAAAATGCAAAGTTTACGGATTCTACGCATACAAAGTTCGCCAAATTAAATGATACGCTCAAATGGATTTTACTGAAATGCGGAAATATTACACTAAAGCATTGACTTAAACTAACGCGGAAAGAATAAACGTAAAAGACGATAATAATGCGGAACGATTACACGAACATCAATCGGACAGATCATATTATCCAGCAGTCTCAGAAATTCGCTATACTAAGCGTACAAAGATCTACGGCTTTTCGCCTAAAGTAGCACGGCAGCTATCGCGCGGTAGACGGCGCACGCGTGAGCGGCGAGCTCGGCGAGTTCGTAGGCGCGGGCTAAGCGTGTAATCGCGGGGAGCGGTGAGGCTCGTGACGCGCTCGCGGCACAGGGCCGTCCCTAGTAATTCGATGTTGGATTACTTTTCTGAGAACTAACCAAGTACTCTGATATTTTCACAAACGGCGCTAAATAAATAACACGAATAACGGGCGTGCCCGAACACATGAATAACTAGGAATCACGAACAAAGAATCCGACGTACTCGTCACTACAATTCTCTAGATGTTAAGGAGCTTTACGCGAATAGGAAAGAGTCCATCGCAAAACGCGGAGAGTCGAAGAGCAACAGAAAAGCACGCGACAAATACAAAATACAAAATAGATAACACCAAGAGATCACATAAATAGCGAGAGCATAAAATATAATAATTATCACTAAAAGCATCCTATAGTTGCCGGTTTCAAATTCGTTTGGATGCAATAAATTTATTTTTGTAACACATGCACGATTTTCGCGTTTTTCGTACCTATTAAGCGGGCGTAAAGTACAACTTTTTTTTACCGGCGGGCAAAAAAAGTGAGTAGCGGGCAAAAAAAGTCAGCAGCGGGCAAAAAAAGTGAGTAGCGGGCAAAAAAAGTGAGCAGCGGGCAAAAAAAGTGAGTAGCGGGCAAAAAAAGTGAGCAGCGGGCAAAAAAAAATTTTTTTTGCCCGCCGGTAAAAAAACAACTAATTCACTCCCGCTTTATAGCCATGAAAAACGCGAAAATCCATACATGCGTCACAAAAACTATGGTGTGCACCAAGGGCTAAGCGGGCTTTTTGACCTCGTGTGGTTTGCAGTACTCGTCTTCGGCTCGGATACGCACTCGCCTTCGGCTCGTGCTACCTTGCCTTTGACTCGTACTGCAAAATCCACACTCGGTCTAAAAAAGCCCACTTTACGCCCTTGGTACACAATATACTATTTCGAATACTAATTGTGGCTACTAATCGGCCGTGTTCAGAAGGAACGGCACAAACGGCCGGCGAAAACACACGCGGTCGCCGCGAGGTCGAGCGCGTATCTCGCGAACAAAGGATTTCTACTAGTCTATTAGGCCAGAGGGGCGCTCAATATTCAGCCGTTAAATAATTCGACAAATCTCTAAACAATACACAGCAACTAGAAGATGCGAGACATCACTAAATTATAATATGAAATATCGCCAAAAAGCGCAGCGCTACAGAAAGACTCGACAATATAAGAAAACTTATTTTACAGACAGATTCCAGTATAGAGCTTACGTTAGGGCCTCATGCGGCAAAAATCCAACAAACAGTAAATTATCAAAATATCACTAATTCGCAAATCCCAGCACTATCGTCCCTTTTGCTAGCCCGATGCGGAAAGACATTCACATCGGGACTCTCAAAATCGGAGTTACGTCCGCTGAGGCAGAAGGCCTAGGCGGTACTTTTTCACTAACGCCAAGAAATTATTTCGCCAATTTTATAATGGTAGTCAAGGGTCTCACCAAATCTAGTAGCGGCAAAGTAAGGAGACTTAGCCCGAAAGGGCCAGAAGGGCTTCCTTCCTTCCTTCCTTCCGTCCTTCCTTCCTTCCTTCTATATAATTTTCCTTTATCTGTTCTCTTTCTTTTCTCTCTTGCCTAAGCTTACTACTTTCCCTACGGTACACCTGTTACGTCCGACGCAACGCAGCCCCATCGCCCCCCCCCCTCAGCACCCCTCAGTACCCCTTTAGCAAAGGTCAGAGATCACGATAGATGTAACCGATCCTCCACGAACATGGGTTAATCATTATAAACCATAGATTACGTATATATATATTAATAATTCAGGGATATCATTTTATATTATACTTTACACGATACCTCATACTCTCACATACTTCCATAAATCACACCAACACCGCAACATTGCAGGTGGACGAGCAGGAAGAAAGAGAGAGCACAGGAGAACGAAGAACGAGAACGGCACGCGCAACAATGTTGAGCAGGATACCTAGAATTGAGGTGCTTAAAGACCATTTTACCACAGTACCGCGAATACCGCACACAGCAGAACTCCTACCCATCACCTTCGCACCCTCCTCACCACCAAGTTAACCCTGACCATGCACTAATCCAACGAAGAATCCGCGATCGAAGGCCTGTAATGAGAATTCGATCGAACAACAGGGTTCAATCGCCCCGATCATGCCGCAATACCTATCCAAATTCCCCTGACGTTGCATTCAGTCCCCCCCAAACTCAAAATCTTCCTCATGAATTCCAATACCGATCGCCGGCAGTTACTAATCAATCCTCTGGTAGAGCAGTATCCCTTCTGGAGTCTTGAGCCGATTGTCCGCGCCAGTTAAGTGTTGTGCCGATCAGATACCTTAGGGCCCAAGCGAAAAGTGCATCACCTCAGTGCCGGGCGTCCACGCGAAAAGAACTCATTTCTTGGCATATTGTAACGCATTCGTCTAGGCGAGTGTCCACCTTAGGGCTGGACCAAGAATCTCCTGTTCAACCACATCAATTTCACTATCCACGAGTACCGAGCTCTCTCTCTCTCTCTCTCTCTCTCTCTCTCTCTCTCTGCTCACCCACCGGTAAGTAACTCACACTCTTACACCTTAATATATATATCTTTGTAATTCAAAAAGCTGACGATCACACCTACAATAGTATTCAGATTTCATCTAGTTAGTAGATTAATGTACACTCACTACCATATATAACTGTGACAGTTACTTGTACTCCCGCTTATCATTTCATTATATTGAGTTAATCTATATTTTTCTTCTCTTGATTTCAAACCCTTTAAACCTATTACCCAGTAGCTTCAACCAGACTCCCGTAGAAGGAGTGAGTTTTCCGAATCAACATACCTAGTATCTAGCTGTGATCCTCATCTTAGCTATCGACCAAGAGACATAAACGCAAATAGGCGTGCTTTAGCACCTTAAAGTGGCAAGGACCCAATACCTTTTACGTGATCTTTGATCGCAACACCTATGCTAGCTCCCTGATGCTCCTGCAAACGGTCGCTCACGCATAGGACGTAACAAATTTGGTGGCAGCAGTGGGATACTTGCCGTCAACTATTGCCTTTCTGCCACTTGGTCGTACAACGAAATAAAACCCTATAGTATAATTGTAAGATAATTAAGCGAGCCTTCGAGTTTCGTAAATTGCATCAGAAATCGAAACGTAGTTATGGCACTACATGAAACCACAGTAGGCGCCAACCAAAGTATGGCTGACGCCATGAATTCGATGACAGAATACTTTTCCGTGCAAAATGCAGTTCGATATGTACCATTTTTCGATGGGAGAAACATCCCACTTAAAGATTTTGTTTTGGATATTGAAAACGGAGGGGCGTTATTGCCCGACGCTTGTGAAACTGCCTACCTACGCGGAATTTTAGCGAAACTCGAAGGCCCAGCACGAGTAAGCACGGAAGGGAAGACCTTCCATACAATTAAGGATCTTGTCAGCCACCTGCGCGAATGCTTTGCACCCAGCAAAGACTATATGGACTACCATGCAGATATCATAGCTGCCCGAATGTACCGCAATGAAAGTGTACGCGAGTATTATGCGCGCATAGCACAGCTTGTTCGACGTTGCCTTAAGACCGCCGAAGAGGAGTTAGGAAAAACGAGCGCAGATGCTCTTCGTACAGCTATAGAAAAATTGGCGATCACTAGCTTTCGCAAAGGGCTTCCAGACGAATTAAGATACGCCGTGGCTCTAAGATCTCCAGAAACTCTGGACGAAGCCTTCCAATATATAGTAAACCTCGAACGTAATTTAGACAAGGACGAACAGACGTACGCTTACGGACGACCCTCGCGTAGAACACGCTTTGAAGACGAACTTCCGGCACGAGCCTCATACAGGTCGCCCGAGCGCAAATATGGGGACCCGTACTACAATAATAGAGATAGTACCCGATACTCTGACGAGCCGTCTTATCGCCGGTACACGAGTCCGGAACGCGATACGGAGCGCGCTGTGTCCCCGAGATACAGCATTTTAAAAAGAGACCATACTACTCAGCAGTCATACCGGCCAGACAAGGAGCGTGCACCTCCGTACAGTCAACCTCAATCGCGGAACGCACGTGACCTAGAACCAAGCGGTAGACCAAATTACGAACGAAAACTTTACGATCCAGATGAAAGACGAGACACCCGCTATACAGATAACAGACCTTCGTACGCACCTAGGAGCGAACGTTATCGTTCCGATAGGTCTCCGACTTCGCAAAGAAACCCCATTGCATCCATCGACATGGAGCATTTAAACTTGAACGAGGCACGTCGCGCGGACGCAGCGACGGGCCCAAAGACGACCAAGCGCCCAGAACAAACCGTAAAATTCGTGGAAGCAGCTCAATTCCCCCGGACGGTACTTCAACGTACGAGGCACCCTTCATCTCTGTCCGAGGACGTGAGTTACGAAAGGGATCAGGAAGATTCCTGGTGGACACCGGATCAACAGTAAACATCGTATTACTCTCAGCATTACACCCCAGAGCTCCGATTGACACAGAGGAATCAATTTGCATAATTGGAGTCGGGAACGCTAAAACCTATACCTTAGGCACAACCGTAGTACACGCTTTCGGAACACCAGTCAAATTCCACGTTGTCGATGCCGAAGCACCATTCTATGGAGACGGAATACTCGGGGTAGAATTTCTAAAACAGGAAAAGGCCGAAATATCATTCCATCACGACACGTTGGTCACACAGAGCCATCCAGTACGTCCGCGACCATTCCTACGAGACATACCCGCGACAACGAACGGAGGAATCTACGCAGTCTCGCTTCTGCGAGCCCGCAGTAGAACCCCCGTACCCATACTAGTTACCTCAACAGAGATCAAAGAAGGATACCTTCCTCGACTCGAATTCGAAGAAGGCATATTCCTAGGAGATGCTGTAGTAACTAATCGCGAGGGAATTGCCGTCGCACTAGCTATTAACACCTTGGCAGAGGACGTTGAAATACATATTGGGCCACAGAACCTATACCCATATCTTTTGATAGGAGAAGACAGCGATACGTCGGAAGGAGACGACAAAGAACAAGTGATAACCGAATCCCGTGAAGAGCGAATTCGGAGGGTAACAGAACAATTGCGACTAGAACACCTTAGTCCAGAAGAACATGAACACGTGATAGACATTATCAAGGACCACCCGGATCGGTTTTACCTTCCCGGAGATGAGTTACCATCCACTAGTTTCACAGAGCATACTATACCCACGACGGACGACATACCTGTTTCTACTAGACAATACAGACACCCACCAGTACACAAAGACGAAATAGAGAAACAAATTGGGAAATTACTGAACACTGATATCATTAAGCCCTCGACTTCCCCGTACAATTCACCCTTATGGATTGTACCCAAGAAACCGGGATCGGATGGAAGCAAACGTTGGCGCATGGTGATAGATTACCGAGAACTGAACGAAAAAACGGTCGGAGACGCCTATCCACTCCCTAACATCACGGAAATCCTAGACCAACTAGGAGGCGCAAAATACTTCTCTGTATTCGATCTGGCCAGCGGATTCCATCAGATCAAGGTCCGAGCGGAAGATAGACCAAAGACAGCATTCACCACTCCCCACGGACATTACGAATTCCTTAGAATGCCTTTCGGACTAAAGAATGCCCCAGCGACATTTCAACGCTTGATGGACGCTGCATTGACAGGACTTCAGGGGTCTGAGCTCTTCGTTTACCTAGACGACGTTGTAGTATACTCCGCCTCACTGACGGAACACGGTGTGAAGGTTAGAAGGCTCCTTAACAAATTGCGCGAAGCCAACCTTGCGCTACAACCGGAAAAATGCGAGTTCCTAAGAACTGAGGTAATATACCTAGGACATACCATCACTAGCGAAGGAGTCAAACCCGACCCCCGACTCATTCAAGCTACTAAGGAGTTCCCTACTCCCAAGAACGCAACGAACTGCAAGCAATTTCTAGGCCTCACTGGTTATTACAGACGATTCATACAAAATTACTCGAAACGAGCTAAACCGCTAACTGACTTGTTAAAGAAAACCGCCAAATTTGAATGGACTGACCTACAACAGAAGAGTTTTGAAGACCTACGTGACGCCATATGTCAACGACCTATACTACAGTACCCCGACTTTACACGACCATTCATCCTAACCACGGACGCGTCAGGTTACGCGCTCGGTGCAGCGCTGAGTCAAGGGCCTGTCGGACAGGATCTCCCCATAGCATACGCCTCTCGTATACTCAATGGCGCAGAATTAAACTATTCTACTACGGAGAAGGAATGTCTGGCCATGGTATATGCAGTGAAACACTTTCGACCCTACCTATACGGACGAGAATTCACGTTAGTAACAGACCACCGACCACTAGTATGGTTACACTCCGTGAAAGACCCAACATCTAGGCTGATGCGATGGAGAATGAAGCTTGCGGAATACAATTACCAGGTAGTGTACAAAACCGGCAAAACAAACTTAAATGCCGACGCCCTGTCAAGAAACCCAGTCACTGACGCCGAGGAGATCAGTATAGCACCACTGACGGGTTCAGGAAACACAAAACGCGGTAGGGGTAGACCTCCGAAAGATTCTAATAAGAACCAGGGAGTTAACCCGACAACTGAACCAGGCACCGAGTCGCGGCTCAAACGAGGTAGAGGAAGACCCAAAATCTTGCGATCTTCCGCGTCACCATCAGTCGAAACGATACCCGAACAAAGCAGTGAAGACGAGTCTTCTTCGGAAGACAACGACATTGCTAGTTCCGACCAAGAGTATCGCCCGCCGATATACCAGCGAAGAAAGAGCATGTTACCCAGCTTGACAGAAGGTATTAACACCCGAAGTAGAAGTAAGAGAGCTCTCGACGCAGGTCCAAGCAGTGCTCCCCCTATTTTAAATACGGAGGAAAACTTTTCGGATTGGCAACCACCAAAAACAATCGCAAGGGAAACGGAATCACGAAAACCTAAACCGCAGCAAGAAATCGTGGAACTATCATCAAACCCCGAAGACACTGATTCGGATGACGAAAACACTGATTTGGAGGACTCTCGAGAGAAAGAACCACCAACCAGCGGCGAATCATCGAAACAACAAAATCAACCTCCGATCCACAAGAGGAGAGGTTCGATGTTACCCAGGGTACTCGAAACGGAAATGGAACGATATCGGAAACAGAACGAGGATGCATCACAACCACCAAGAAGTGCACCCCCAGGAAGTGGCAACTTCTTCCTCACGGGAGGAGGAGACGCTGACGAACTGGCCGAGAAAATAAATTCCGAGATTGAAACGCTACATAAGATTTGGAAACAAGGGCAGATCGATCGGACACCCCCACGGGCACCTAAGAAGAGAAAGGAGTCTACCAATGACATCCTCCAAGACCTCGATAACTTCTGCGTAGAGCAAAGGGGACAAATCAACGACGCCGAACAAAGTCTTCAGAGGATTAGGGAAAGTTTAACAAAGATGGGAATAGTCTCTGATGAGAGTTCGGAAGATGAAGAAAATGGAAGTGAACCAGAAAACAATACGGGCTTGCATAAGTCCTACCTACCAACACCGCTTCCGAACCTTCCACCAAAGGCACGATCGACACCTCAGGTTCAAGCCAGAGATACCACTGAACAGCGATACGAACAGGTGCTCCCGGATAAGATAAGCTCAAATAACAACAGCACGGAACCGAGGCGGGAGAGCGTCCCAACACACCCAGGTAACCGACCTGATGCCACCATGGACCTAGGAATCAACATAGACTGGCCCTCAGAGAAGGATTGGGATAAGACAATCCCTATGATAAGTATCAGAAGCAGTCGCGAATGCATGACTTTCGAAAAAGATAATTACGCACATTTCATCTCAGCTGACTGTGAACTAACAACGCCTATAGGGAAGCTAATGGTAGACTTAGGCATCATAGATCTGGAAGACTTCAGAGATCGGAATCCTCAGAAAGGGCAAGTCCTGATCAGTAAAAGAGGGAAATACCGGATTTTCAGCATAGTATGTAAAATATATCATTTCGACCGGATTACGGCAGAGGATATACGCACGGGGTTGGACAACTTGCATCTGGCTTTGTTGGAAACGAACACCAAGACCTTGCGCATGTCATGCGTAGGTGACGAGCCAAGCGCTTTACCTCCTAACACACTGCGCGAATTGCTGCATAAGGCATTCCCCGACAGTGACGTCACCATCACGCTCTGCTACGGGCAAGTACAACTACCTCCGAAAGAACTGAGGAGGGAGATAATCCAAGAGTACCACGATAGCCTGGTAGGAGGACACAAGGGCGTAACCAAAACATACAAACGGATACGCGAACGCTATTATTGGCCAGAATTAAAACATGATGTCCAGGAATATGTTAGAGCCTGTAGGAGTTGTCAAGAACAAAAACTAGTTAGAGTAAAAACAAGAGAACCAATGGTCATAACGGATACACCTTTAGACGCTTTCGAGAAAATATCCATAGACACCGTAGGACCCCTCCCTATCACACCTAGTGGGAATCGTCACATACTAACAGTGCAGGATAACCTTACAAAATATTGTATAGCGGTCCCCATACCAAACGTCAGCGCAATAACAGTAGCCAACGCCCTTGCAAGGCATGTAATCGCAAACTTCGGCGCGCATAAGATTATTCTTACCGATCGTGGAGGATGTTTTGTTAGCAAACTACTTCGCAAGGTTGCCAAAATATTTAAGATCAAGCATGTAACTACATCGGGATACCATCCCCAAACCAACGGATCATTAGAGCGAAGTCACCACGTGCTAACAGAATATCTGAAACATTATTTACACAAGTACGACGATTGGGATCAGTTGATCTCTTTTGCAATGTTCTCCTATAACACTTCCGTTCACGAAAGCACTAATTTCACGCCATACGAACTAGTATTTGGAAAACTAGCGAGGTTACCGTCATCACTACCTTCAGACGAAAAACTCGAGACATACGGAACGTACCTGACCGAACTCATTACCAAATTGAATGACCTCAGACAGATAGCCGGTCAAAATCTAGTGAACGCCAAATACCAATCCAAAGAGCGATACGGTAAAAAGGTAAATCCCCGCCGTTATCAAATAGGCGATATGGTGTATGTGCTTAAGGAACCTCGAACAAGCAAATTCGATAGTCATTATACCGGCCCATACAAGGTGGTTGACATCACCGATCATAACAATGTCATTCTAGAAACCCAGCAAGGAGACCGATTTCTAAAACATACGGATAAGGTAAAACTAGCTATCCAACGGGGCGAGAATGACGGTCCGACCCACAACCAGCTTCCAACATAAAGTTAGAGGAGGTGGTGGATGTTGCCATCATCAGCAAAAGCATAACCACACTGTGCAAGTAACACGTACTTCGAAGCACACATAACCAACATTGTAATTTACACTATACCCGCGAACACTACCACGAAACTATGTTACACCATCGAAAACGGGGAAATTATCACTGATCTCCCCCGAAGATGAAGAACGCATGCCGATTCGTGAGGATCGGACATAGGAAATTGTAACGCCCACCACACCCACCTCTGACCCTGACCCGCTTCAAGAGGATGCCACTGTCTGCATTCAACAACCAGGAAGGATGACCACCACCCGGAGGGACGAGAGGAAGCATCACCAAAAAGGGCGATGTTCCATCTGAGGAGGGAGATGTTACGTCCGACGCAACGCAGCCCCATCGCCCCCCCCCCTCAGCACCCCTCAGTACCCCTTTAGCAAAGGTCAGAGATCACGATAGATGTAACCGATCCTCCACGAACATGGGTTAATCATTATAAACCATAGATTACGTATATATATATTAATAATTCAGGGATATCATTTTATATTATACTTTACACGATACCTCATACTCTCACATACTTCCATAAATCACACCAACACCGCAACATTGCAGGTGGACGAGCAGGAAGAAAGAGAGAGCACAGGAGAACGAAGAACGAGAACGGCACGCGCAACAATGTTGAGCAGGATACCTAGAATTGAGGTGCTTAAAGACCATTTTACCACAGTACCGCGAATACCGCACACAGCAGAACTCCTACCCATCACCTTCGCACCCTCCTCACCACCAAGTTAACCCTGACCATGCACTAATCCAACGAAGAATCCGCGATCGAAGGCCTGTAATGAGAATTCGATCGAACAACAGGGTTCAATCGCCCCGATCATGCCGCAATACCTATCCAAATTCCCCTGACGTTGCATTCAGTCCCCTCCCAAACTCAAAATCTTCCTCATGAATTCCAATACCGATCGCCGGCAGTTACTAATCAATCCTCTGGTAGAGCAGTATCCCTTCTGGAGTCTTGAGCCGATTGTCCGCGCCAGTTAAGTGTTGTGCCGATCAGATACCTTAGGGCCTATTTTGATCTAGCTTGCCTTAGGGCCCAAGCGAAAAGTGCATCACCTCAGTGCCGGGCGTCCACGCGAAAAGAACTCATTTCTTGGCATATTGTAACGCATTCGTCTAGGCGAGTGTCCACCTTAGGGCTGGACCAAGAATCTCCTGTTCAACCACATCAATTTCACTATCCACGAGTACCGAGCTCTCTCTCTCTCTCTCTCTCTCTCTCTCTCTGCTCACCCACCGGTAAGTAACTCACACTCTTACACCTTAATATATATATCTTTGTAATTCAAAAAGCTGACGATCACACCTACAATAGTATTCAGATTTCATCTAGTTAGTAGATTAATGTACACTCACTACCATATATAACTGTGACAGTTACTTGTACTCCCGCTTATCATTTCATTATATTGAGTTAATCTATATTTTTCTTCTCTTGATTTCAAACCCTTTAAACCTATTACCCAGTAGCTTCAACCAGACTCCCGTAGAAGGAGTGAGTTTTCCGAATCAACATACCTAGTATCTAGCTGTGATCCTCATCTTAGCTATCGACCAAGAGACATAAACGCAAATAGGCGTGCTTTAGCACCTTAAAGTGGCAAGGACCCAATACCTTTTACGTGATCTTTGATCGCAACACCTATGCTAGCTCCCTGATGCTCCTGCAAACGGTCGCTCACGCATAGGACGTAACACACCCACTGGCTAAGGAGCTCCAAACGTAAGTGAAGTACTCGTTTAATTTCACTGAGCTCAAGACCTCTTGACCCCCACTATTTACATTATTTCGGCGCTGGCGGAACCGTGACAATACATCGAACTTCAAACGTATTAATTCCTTAAGGGGATTTTCGCGGTGAGGATCATCGCTAGTCACGAAGATGACCGAAGCTGTCGGCGGCACGTTCGGGAGTCTTCGGGTGCTGCGGTCCGTTCGTAGGCCAGGGAGCGCGGGAGTCCGCGGTGCTGGCTGCTCTCCCTCCCTGTCTCCGGCGGTACATCGGCATGAGCCCGCCGTAGATATTCTCGCGGCCTTGCGGCGGACGAGGAGGACACGTCAACTCCTGGTCTGCGGCGAAGGCGGCGTCGATCGTAGGGCGTCCCCGCTGGACGGCCGGCAGACGAAAGCTTGAGCCCCATCCCGGGTACTCTGGACTCTCTGGATTCCTCAGATGCAGCAGCCTCTCCTCGTGCAACGGCGGCAGTCGGTCCCCAAGGGTCACCAAAAATCAGCGCCTCTTTCCTCCCTTCCCCCGTTGTTCGTCGTCGGTCCACCAGCTCTTACACCAATTCGGCTCACCAAAGCGTCATACAATATCCAAAGAAAGAAAAAGAAAAAGAAAGCAAGCAATATGCAAATAAATCCAAGCAAAGAAACATTAAAGCGGACGAAAGGCTGGTTACTTAATACTAAAGGAATCTGTGCGCCTTAACCTAGGACTGACGTTTGGAGCGTAAAACAGTTAAATCCTATATCCCTACACTTGCGGGTCGTTTGTGGCGTGGATTGTCCAAAATTCACGTCACAATATATACGACCAATCAAAAACGTGGAACTGCTTCGAGGGCCCTCCGCGAAGGTGGCGCGCCGAAACCAGAGAAAAATTGCGACCACCAAAAACAGGCTCATTGGCAATCTCCCTACTCATCTCTGTGGGTATAGAGGTGCGGAGGACGTGGTGGGGGTATGTCAAGCACATACTATAGTAAAATTGTAGTTCCAATCCCGGCGGGTAGATGGCGCCCCGAAAATCCCAAGCTATCTGGTGGCGCTGCCTATGAGTCGGGATTTGTACTAAAAGAGACTGTAGCGCGCACACGCAAATTGTTTGCAAGAAACAAGCACCATTTGTTCCGAGTGACATTAATAACACAAACAACATTCTAAATAGAATTAATGATGGAGAAATTGTAGGATTCATCACGTGTATCAAAGATTATATAATAGAAACGAATTTCAGTGTCATAACTCTTATTGCTTTCTATTGGGAATGTATATTTTCGGATTGTAGATTACATATGCAAGTGCACATAAATAATGTGACGTGATTTTTCGAATCACGGTCCCAAGGCGGCTCCGGTTACCGATACAGATAACGTTCTCGATTTCTGGTTCTCTTCGGATCGCCACCCTGCTCAGAAGCTACGTTCTCGGATTGATTCGCATAGATATGTCAAGGCTCTCGGAAGATTTCGTTATTGTTTAGGTGAGGTCGAGGTGCTCGAATCTGCCGTGGGGAGATAGTCTCGACGTACCGAGTTGCCCGGCAGAGGAGAGTACCCGACGGAGACGTCTCCACGGACCGGCAGAAGCCCGGGTGAAATACCGGCGCCCCGCTGGAGATGGGCAAAGGGCTGTAGAGCGGGCGGATATATAGTTTTGATACAGTTAAGGGCAGGAGAGGAACCTCCTGCCCGAGTTAAGGATGTGGTGCTCAGCTGTCGCCCGATGCCCTGGGGAAGCGGCCGTGGAGGATCTCCAGAATTACGTACCGATTCGTTAAGGAACGCTCTCGATTTGGTTTAAAGGGACGACTCGAAGGAGATAGGAGTGTTATCGGTTAAAAGGCTCTCGACCAATCAGAATGATTAGTTCTCGGATTTGGCTATTGTCAAAGCAGTCTGTCTCGGGGCACCGACCGAGGTGTCACGGGCTGGCTCGTGCTCCCGTGCTATCTGTTGATAGTTTTTCTTGCCGTGTTTCGCTCCGGTATAGCAGGTTCTCGGATCGTACAGTTCTCGCGTTGTTCTCGCGATATCCAGGAATTCTATGAATTCCTGTGAGTGTTACGGAGGTGAAGTGCTGTGCCTTAGTGCAGTGCTCACCCGAGTGTCCTTTGGATGCAGTTCTCGACCTCCCCGGATTAGCTGTATCAGCTCCGGTGAGTCTTCCAATTTATTAATTGGTTAAGGGACCTCGATGGATAGTTTAGATTCGTTCTGATACGTTCTCGGTTCGTCGCTCTCTATCACTCGCACTATTTGCCGGACTCGTACTCCGACCCTCTCTACCTCAAACCTAGCAGCCTGAGCGGCCGTGCATTTCCGTAACCGTCCGCTCCCGTTCGTGTATCCAGTTGCGTTTGCTGATTTTACGCGACCCCAAAGATCAGCACCTACGGTTGCGTTTCTCGATTTCACGCGTCAACAAAAATCGAAAGGATCCGTTAAGCTACCGCCTCGTCTGATAGGTTCCGTCAGAGCTCTCGTTCTTGGTGGAGTTGGGCCTGTTCCACCCCAACTCCCAGTTTATACCGGCTCGTCAGTTCCCGGTGAAAAAAGAATTGGCTGGCGCCCGCCTGGCTTGCGGATGCACGAACGACGGGTGGACGGCCGAAGGTAACGTAGGTTGGTTCTCGAAGATAGTTCGTTCTCTGAGTTTTGCTATCGGTGTCGGGTCTCGAAAAGAAATACGTTACAATAAATATAAAATCATTTTCTTAAATAACTATGTGTTATTTGTTGTAGACCTTACCTTAATTTTTAGTGTAGCTTCTCATTTATTTTTATTAATAAAATAGATAAGAAGAACATACGAATGTATTTAAAGGAAAATCGTGCAAATCGTTTATCTGTCAATTATGTGGTAGAGCAAATGACGTAACTACTGAAATACAAGTTCCGAAGAAAGTATACAAAGTACATGATGGTGGTCGATGGGCAAGGCATTGGGTTAGGAGGCTAAAGGTCTGTGGTTCGAGACTCTCCGTCGGAAGTTTTTCTTTCTTCTTCTGGACGTTATGATTTTTTTTTTTAAATACAAGGTATTAAAGAGGTTGAAGCGCTTCACGCCGGTCAAATCAGTGCTCAATATTTTTTATCGTTTTCACAAAGTTTTATGAATTAATTGATTGCAGTGAAGGGTGATTTGTACTATAACATGTGCCCATAACCCATAAAAACATTCAGAGCGATGAATTTACAATAATATTACCTGACCAATATTACATAATGCATTAAATTTACAAAAACGATTACTAATATTTAGCACTGATTTGACCGGCGTGAAATGCTTCAAACTCTTCAAAAGTTCTACGGGCTGCACGCTGAAGGTAAAAAAATCGAACCAAATATCAATTTTTTTCTAATTTTATTTATTACTTTATTATAATAAAGGCATCAACAACGATAATCTACGGGCTTCCACATCACCCAAGAGGTGCCGTAGTCGATGCGTTCCCATTATTTAACGTAGCGAGTCCCCAGTAGGCCTATACTACGATCGAAGATAATAACGTCATACAAATGATCCATTTAAATAATTAGCGTATAAGCAAATCACAATAACGTAAAAAAATGGTTCGACTGTAAAATCTAAATAACATGCATACTACATCTGTAGTAGGAAATAAATTTTTCTTACTCCCTAAGCCGAAAGTACCGTCTTCCCGGCCGCATTTGAGTTCGGGAAGAGCCACTTTTGTGGCCTGCTTGCCCGCATATAAACACATGCAAACAAGTGAATGTTCAATCATAAACTCTAAGCGCCTATGTTTTTACTCAACTCTTCATAACCATAAATTTGTAATGTCAGTTGAATAATGAAAAACGGGAAGACGGTACTTTCGGCTTAGGGAACAAGAAAAATAGTATACGACCCATGGCCAAAAAGTTGAATGCCCTGGTGTATGTGATATAAAAGCCTCGGCTTCGCCTCGGCCTTTGTATCACATACGCTAGGAAATCCAACTTTTTGGCCTAGGGTCGTAATATACTATTGTTCATCGAAGATGAATACTAAAATTCTCGACTACCTATATCTCTATATAACTGGACTAATGCTGTGTTATTTATCTCGATATACCTAGGTATATTATATTGCATGCATGTACTTGTCCAGGTGCATTACTTATTTACAAATCTACACGTATGCATAAGCAAATATACTATACATTGTGACAGGAAAATAATTTTATCTTTCCCCTCGACGTCACCGCTCGCCTAAAACTCCTCGAGCGCTCGTAGGGACAAACTTACGAGTAAGGTATAATTGTCGAAATAGGATTTACGTCATTTCTGTTATTTATGGTAACGTAAGGTATTTGTATTACCTGCAATTTAGTTTATTATATGTTAATAATAACCGTTGAACTAGCGGGTCTATTGCTTACTCGTATTAGGTATCGCGCGAGAGCGACAAAGAAACAACCTATAGTTGACCTGGTAGTTTGACAAAGACACTGGAGGGCTGAACGCGCATGCGCTGGAATATTGATTTGCCAGTCCGAGCGTCGGCAACGGATCACGTGGTCAAGCAACAAGTGAGCCGGTAAAATAGGCACCGCCTAATGCTTACGACACTTCTATTTCGTCAATTGGATAGCGAGGAAGTCAGCCCTCGAGGAGTCTCGCCTTCGTAATTTGTCTGTCTCACTTATATTGAAATTTATGTGAATTTGGAAATATTGGAATTGACATATTGTGAACTTGAATAATTGGATTATTGGATTGAACAAATTGGAAATATTGGATATATTGAAATACCGAAATATTGAATTGACTGGAAATAATATTGAAGGATTGAATATTATAATCGACGATTGTCGATACTGCAAGTAAGTCCAATTAATAAATCTATATTCTCTTTTCGAATACTGTGTCTTTGGCTTTGCAATTTATTTTCCTTGGGTCGTCCAATTACCCACCTTGCGATCGTCTCATGGCTCAGCTAGCCGATAATTATTTTGAAGAAAGTTTGTTAGTTCTCAAAACTAACTGGCGCTCAACATATTAAAATTTATTACTCTAGAGCCCTGGCAGCCAATGACCCAGGCCGCGCCAGGTGGTTATATTTTCAGGTTGTCTAGTGTACAGGAAATATAACGTTCTCATTTGGCGCCCAACGTGGGGCACAATTGGAAATTTTGTAAATTAATTGAATATTTCACTATAAAATCTTTGTCGAGAAAATTCTAGAATTAGGTCCGTATTCACAACTCGCTCTTAAGGTCACTAACAGAGTCGCTTGTAGTTAAAACTCACTAAGAAAAAACTTAAAAGCGCACTATTAGCACTAAAAGCGAGTTCTGAATACGGGCTTTAGAATCGTGAAGCAAACGTTCTAGTGTCCGCTCGACCTTCGAGCACACCAAAGCGGCAATATAAACACCATGAGACAACTCGCATTGTAAACATTCTTTGTACTGCGTATACTGTGTGTCCCTTTGTCTTTTGCTTTACGAGACTATTATTCTCTGCTTAATATTTATTAATTATTTATTTATTTAATTACTTACTTATTTAATTACTTATTTATTTATTTAATTATTTAATTACCTAATTATATTGCCTGTTAATTTATACTGTATGCTTATAACGAAATTGTAATTGTAGAAATTATTATTTGATCATTGGTCAGAGAAAAGGTCATTGTTAAATTTGAAACGGTATATAATACTACCAAAGTTATCAGATTGAGAGTGTTTGTCTTAATTTTGGCAAGGTCAATTGTAAAGTTAATATGATATACGGCGGCTATTATGTTTACTACACCGCCCAAACGAATAACTAGATCCGGAATAAAAGTCGTTAATCCAAAAAGAAAAGTGTCGAAAGTCCAGGGCTCGTCTGTAGAATCTAGCGGAACGCTTCCTACATCGTCTGGAAGGGGGGGGCGCGTCGCGTATAAGGATGGCTACAGCGCAGTCTGTTCAAGCGCAAACCGCTGAGGGTGCAGGGTCAGGAAGATTGTCCCCTGCGCAAAACTTGGACGCGGGCTTCTCGACAAGGCCTATTACGGGTATGCCTTCCGCTGTAGTTCGGGGGGATACACCAGTGAACAGGGGCGAGGGATCGCGAGGAGCAACCCCAACTCCTAGAGATAGTTCGCGATTTTCCCCATTGCAATCTTTAGTTGGAAATTTGAAACAGAGACTAGACAATGTAGACACGAAATTAGGGCAAGTGGAGACACTCGGGGGCAAAATAGATGAATTGATTATGGGCTTAAGCGCTTTGAATGCGCGAATGTCCGAATTGGAAATCCTGTCGCGACATAACTCAGCGTCTGAAGGGGGAGCCGCGTCAGGTGGTGCGTTGTTAGCACCTATTATTGAAGCTGAATATAATCAGGAATTAGACGATGAAATTGACGCCGGTTCGTCAAGAGGTCGTCAAGATAATGCCGAACTGTTTAGGTCGTCTGGAACCGGGCAGCGAGGAAACCCTTATGATTGGGATTTAGGAGACGGAGATGGCGCTAGATCGTCAAGAAGTCGCAATGTGAATACCGAATTGTCTAGGTCGTCTGGAACCGGGCAAGGAGGAATTATAGTTGATGTTAATTTACCGTCGCCGCGAATTAGGGCACGGGGTCTACCTCGAGAAAGATTCTTGAATCCCTCGGGAGCTTTTGTACCATATCGTCCTGAGCACGTATGGGATAATATTGAAGATGCTAGATCGTCAAATGAATTGAACGCGGACTTGTCCAGGACGTCTGGAACCGGACAACGAAGCAATGCTGTAATTAATTGTGAAGATGTTATTGAGTTGTCTAGGCCGTCTGGAACCGGGCAACAATCTTATTTAAATTCTAATCGGATTACCCCGGTAGACAATAGAGGATCGGTCGAAAGGGAACTCCACCATAGATATTCTCGCGGAAGAAACGCGACTTTTAATAATCACCCATTAGACGAGAGACAAACTCGTAGGGTCCATTTTAGCCGAGATAATGTATCAGGTAACGGTACGAACAGATCGAGTCGCGATCGACAAAATATTAATGCGTCTAACATAGAGGAAATCGATCGTCAAATCGAAGAACTTGCGGACGATCGGATTAGACAAGTAATAACGCGAATAACACCATCACGTGAGTTAGTTGTGGAAGAAAATTACCTAACTAACGAACAATACCGGCAAATGGTACAGAACGGTAGTGAAGTACCCAGCAGCCGAAACTTGACTAGTGACAATACGCAAAGGCGTCGGGAACGGCCAGCGATACCCAGGAGAGGAGTCCTAGCCTGGAGAACTAGCGAATCGAGCAATTCCGACGAACACGAATATCGCGATACACGACCTAGGAGGAATACCTCGTCGACAAATCAACGCTGCGAAAGGGGAAGCAATTCGCCTTCCGGTTCTCGCGAACGGGAATTAGAATCGGCAATGAAAATCGGTCGAATCGTTGACAACTGGAAAATTACGTTTCCTAAAACCGAGAAAGACCCGGATCAGTTTCTTCTGATTCTGAAGGATCAATTGAGTGCTAGTGGAATAGATAGAGATTTATTTGTCCCATGTTTGTCAAATATATTTGAAGGCCCGTATCGTGCGTGGTATTTGTTGAATAAACAGCGATGGCGCACTTGGAGAGATTTTGCTCGAGCCTTCCGGTTTCAATGGGGTGTCAAGAAAGACGATGGAGCACTTTTCTTTGACTTACATAATTTAAAATTAGAAAAGGGAGAAACCTTAGCGGAATTTACCTGTCGAGCTCGTCTTATATTCGAAAGAATGCAGAATCCGCCATCATTCCGTGAACAATTGAAACAAATCTTGTTGAATTTTAATCCTCGATTAACTTTCGAAATCTTGAACCTAGGAATCAATGGGTACGATGAGTTACTCCACTATATTAACGAGCGAAGTTATCTCTATCGGAGGTCATTGGATTCACAGAGGGAACCGCGAAGTAAATCCACGCGTTCAGAGTTAAAATATCTGCAAGATGACACGGACAGTGACGACGACACAATAGACAGCGACGACAGTGATGAACAAGCAGCAGGTTTAAATGCCATCCGGCAAAAACCTTCGTTGAACGATAAGAAAAAGCCGAATTCGTCTAACAATTCGGAAACCCTAACGAAACAAAGACTTAAGCGTAACCTCACGCGTTTCGAAAAGGACAATAAACCACCATCAGCTTCCAAAGAGGAACCTAAATATCAGACTAGATTTGTCCCGGATCCCAGCAAAATGTTTTGTTACAACTGTGGCGAAATAGGACACGGTGCACGTACTTGCCGTGCAGGCCAGCAATTAATATGCTACATTTGCAGGAAGAAGGGCCACGCTAATAAAGACTGTCCAACGCATTCGGGAAACGAGTAGCGCCCGCAGTAGTCAAACCTCAGGTTACTGTCACAAAGGGCACAAGCGAGGCTAATAAAAATAAAGACAATATAGAGCAAGTAAAGTCCCTAGATAATTCAGATCCTACAACCCTAACTCAAATACAGGAAGAGAGTAGTGATCCGCCTTTGAAATTAAATGTCTTTGCTGAATTGTCTAGTGATTCGGAAATGTCAGATGACTTTGACTCGACAGAACTAACTACGTTAGGAGAATTAGGTGGGAGAATGATACGTCTATCAACGTTAGTATCAGGTGAAATAGATACTTCGGTATCTGATCATTCGCCACCTAATAAGTTAGAAATAGACCAGATAAAAGATTGGAAACCAATAGGATTCCCCGCGCAATTAGTCCACCGTTTAACACATCGACGTATATTTCGTGCGGACAACGGCCTTTCAGAACCAACGAAGGTCATGGGAATACCAGTCGAAATTTCTATCTTTGGTCAGAAAATTCGTGGAATATTAGACAGTGGAAGTGAGAGGTCATACTTGAGTCAAACAGCCTACGAGCGGGTAAGATCCTTACAGATGAAAGAACTCACTACAGATTCGACGTCTAAAAACGGAATAAGACTCGGTGACAAGTCCGTTGTTAGGACAAAAGGGGGTACATGTTTCATAATAGACGTAGGCGATATCTATGGTCCACAGTGGTTCAGTATTCTACCTACCTTATCGAACGACTTGATTCTTGAGATGGATTTCTGGGTGTCATTTAAAGTTCGAATGGATCCAACTTCAGAAACGTGGACGTTGGACGGAAGTAAATATTCCTATCCTTTGTCACGACGTAACTTGTCGCGAGCACAGTTAAAAGCGTTGTCAGTTGATCAAGCTGATTTACTAAAGGCTTTCCTTGACGCCGAGTTCGCGGAATTTGACAAAGAATCCACTGGGATGACCGATCTCACTAAACACGTCATTGAACTCAACGACCATACCCCTCATAAACAAAAACCGTATCGTCGGAGCCAAGTCGTGCGCGAGTTTATTAATAAAGAAGTCGACCGTCTGTTAGAAAAGGGATATATTGTTTATAGTAATAGCGATTGGGCTTGCTCTCCGGTAGTGGCACCAAAAGCAAACGGAGGTCTAAGGTTCTGTATAGATTATCGACCCGTGAATCGACAAACGGTCAAGCCAGCGTATCCACTCCAGCATATGAAATCGATCCTGTCTCAATTACATGAAGCTAAAGTAATTTCGACATTAGATATGAGCGAGGCTTTTCACCAAATCCCTATGGATGAGGAAAGTCGTAAATACACCGCGTTCGTTGTCGAAGGTAAAGGACTGCTGGAATGGGTCAGAATGCCGTACGGTCTTACAGGGGCACCTTCCACATTTCAGTGTCTAATGGATAAATTAAAACGGAGAATTAAGGAATTGATTGCCGAAAGAAATCTCCCACACAAATGGGGCGAACAAGTATTCGCGTATCTAGACGACTGGATTGTAGTTAGCCAAGACCTGGATGAGCATCTCGCTTTATTGTCAATTTTGTTTGAAGTCCTTCGGGAGGCGAAATTAGTAATCAACCGCGAGAAAAGTAGCTTCGCGTGTAAGGAAGTAAAATTTCTCGGTTATATCGTTGACGAATTGGGTATGAGACCTAACCCAGAGAAGATTCAACCAATCCTCGATTTCCCCGTACCGAAAGATAGGACTCAGTTACGACAATTTAACGGCCTCGTTAACTGGTACCATCGACACCTGAAGAATGTCGCCAGAATACAGGGCCCACTTAATAAACTAACTAACCCGAAAGTTCCTTGGAAATGGACTGAAATAGAGCAGAAATCCTTCGAGGAAATTAAAACAGCATTAGCTAACGCGCCCAGATTGTACGCACCCATACCGGGACAACCTTTCATCCTGTATACGGATGCTAGCGATTTCGGACTAGGTGCAATTTTAGTGCAACAGGATCCCGATCGTGCCAAGGAAAATCTGATCGAAGTTCTTAGTCGACCATTAAGAGGCGCGGAAATATACTATACCACCACAGAAAAAGAATGCTTAGCCGTAGTCTGGGCAGTCGAAAAGTTACGTTGCTACTTAGAAGGAATGCCGTTCAAAGTTGTTACAGACCACCAAGCCCTACAGTGGTTGTACGGATTGAGAAATCCAGTAGGCCGCCTCGCTAGATGGGCCATCTATTTGTTACAACATAATATGACCGTTGAATTCAGGCGAGGGACAACTAACGAAGCGCCAGACGCCCTTTCGCGTATGTTCGACCTCGACGTCGACCCATCCGGTTGGGAGGAAATTGTTAGGGAAACAGTCAAAGACCGACTAAAACTAACAACCATTTGCGATCAGGACTGGTACGCGACGAAACGCGAACTTGTGAGTAGACAGCCAGATAGATTTCCCGATTGGAAAATCGAAAACGATGAGTTATATTATCACAGACCAGACTATGCAAAGTTACTGATTGACGATGAACATCCGTGGAAAAGGGTTATTAAATCAGATGAAGTTTTGAAAATCCTACGCGAAAACCACGAGACTCCTCAGGCAGGTCACTTAGGAAGAGATAGTACACATGACCGTATTCGACAAAATTATTACTGGCCAGGTATGTCTCAGGATGTTAAGGCTTATGTCGAAAATTGCGACGTTTGCATTAAAGTCAAATACAATCAAAACCCGTTGAAAGGACCATTAAGGACGCGACCACTACTTACACCTTGGGCGCAATTGTCAATAGACACCGTAGGACCTTTCACTCGTTCGAAGAAGGGTAATTCGTATATTATCGTCGTCCAAGATTTATACACTAAATTCGTCGAACTTTTCCCAGTACGCAATCAGACCGGCAAGGTGGTAATCAAAGCGTTAGAAACCATATTCGACAGATGGGGAATCATTCCGGAGTCAATTATTACTGATAACGGCACCGAATATGTTAACAAAGACGTTAAAGCCTTCCTCATCGCCCATAAAGTCAGTCATATTACTACCCCGTTGTCGCACCCGCAAGCTAACCCAGTGGAGCGTGTGAACAGAACAATAAAGCCTATGATCGCTGCATTCATCACTAGTAATCAGAATGAGTGGGACGAAAATTTGACAAAACTTCAACTAGCCTATAATACCGTCCCGCGTTCTGGTAGTAGAGTCACCCCGTTCTATCTTAATCATGCACGGGAGGCGAAGGTAATGCAGAGGAAGAGTTTCGCTGATGAACATCAGATTGTGACAGACGAGTTGGTGGATAATTGGACAAAAAGAATATCTAAATTCGACGAATTACGCCATAAGGTCGAAAACCAACTGCAGACTTATTCCGCTAAACGACTCGCCAGAATTAATACAGACAGGGTTCAACAAGTTGAATTGAAAGTAGGTACCGAAGTCTACTACCCTAATAAAAAATTGAGTAAGAAATCAGAAGGTTATTCTGCCAAGTTAGCCCATCGATATCTGGGTCCGGTTGTTATAAAGCGAATACTCGGACCAATGATCGTAGAATTAGCGGATAAGAATGATAAGACTATAGGGAAATATTATGTAACAGACTTGAAAATTCACCGTAGGAGTTTGCGGAGCTAAATCGCTTACGCGGCCTACTTAACAATGTCGGACGTATTAGAAGACCCGAAGACGCAATACAAAGCAGTACCACTGGCCACACTCGACGAAGCTCCAGATGGTAATTCGTCAGCAAATCGCGGGACCAACGAAATGCCCGTCGATCCAACTGCCGAGACCCTCATAACTCAGGAGAGTGACGCGGCTATTGTCAAGAAAGATAGCGATGTCAGCGTCGATGTCCAAATTGACAGAATTGTCAACCTTAACCTGGAAGGCGACTCTACTTCAATCGACGAACTTATGCTATTGCCACCAGCAGAATACCTCGGCGTAGCAGCAAAGACGAAGCCCTGCTGCGGCTTCAACAGGAGAGCCAAAGAATTTCCATCCTGTGGGAAGCACTCCAGGAAAGGATTAAAACCCAACAATCATATACGCAGGGTGAGGAAGCAAAAACTACCAGTGCTGGGACCATCAAGAAATCTTTCGACCAGCCCAGAGTTTCATCAACGAGTCCATCGACCTCGACAATGGAACATTTCAATCCATGTCAAGAAGGTGTGGCGGGAACTAGTCGTATGACGACTCCCAGCCCCGAAGCGCTCCGATTACTTCAAGAGATTCAATCACTTCCTCCACCGAAGCTAAAATTGACTAAACCTACCAGGATTACAGCTGCTAAAATTCGTGAGGAAAATCTCTTACGCAACCGTATCCCCATCGCAAAACATTCACTACGAACTTCGACAAGTTTGGGGAGAGAATTGAGGACAACTGATGATCCGAAAGCGGAGGTAGCCCCGTCGGTCATGGTCAGACCATTACCACTCAAAAGTCTACCTTCCTTCGACGATACCCTAAGGGAACTCGGAGTCCCAGAACTCGTCGATTCAAGAGGCGGAAAGCAACCGTTATACATAGTAGATTCAAGAATTGTCAGTCAGACACTTTTTAAGGACATCATCACGAAGCGTGCTAAGACTCTCGTCAACCGTCTGGAATCTACTAAGGTTGATCGTGGCACGCAAACATTTGTCTCCTGCGTCGGCAAACAACACGTCGTCGGATGCGTCAACTGCCGTTCCAAAGAACATCATTTCAAGGCTTGTCAATTGCCATACAGGCCTGGATTTTGTCAAATATGTGGTGCGGATGGATTTGACACTGCTGATTGCATATATCCCCACGGCATAGAACACGAGCAAGCTCTAGGAAGATGCCCTGGATGTTCCAGAGATCTGAGCCTCTATTGCCCGGAATGTCCAGATTGTAATATCCGTTACGGCGATATCGTAGATTGGCTTCGACTGAACTACGCCACCTGGCCATCCGCATTAGTTCCTAAAGATCATCAATATCTGATTAACGAGGGACAGGAAATCCTCAAACGAGCAGTGAAAGCTAAATTTGACGATCCGGAAGACTATCCTAACCGAGTCCGCGCTTTCCTCATCAGAGAGAACGCACTCTTCGCCGCACCTACCCTCGCCAATCCAGATGCCAAAACAGCGACCGCCATGTCAGAGCAGAAACGTCAACTCGCTACCCGAGTACTAACCACTCGTCGAGCCGAAAAGACCCTCGACCAGATTATGTTGGAACGACCTGAAATCCGCGATGGAGAAGAGATCCGTGTCATCGTCCCGACAAAGTATAAGAAATGAACGGAAAATTTACCGGATCTGACCATCTTTCTTACCATGTCATAATGAGTTCCTAAGTTCGTTTCAATTATTTGATTGTTTAGAGTTTATATTACTGCGTTACTTAAATTCAATTATCATATCGTATTAACTAGTTATAACCATTTTTGTCTGGAATAACTGTGCTTTGTCAACCTTGTCCGACAATATACTTAACTATGTCGAATCGTTTGATGTTAACTGTGTTTAATCCTAATCACCACCTTTATTCCTATTGAAGTTGCAAAGTCATAAGAATTTATTCATGTACCTTGTAAGCAGTGTTCGAACAGGAATATGGATTTCACGGATTGCGAGCAGGTAATTCCTGACGATGACGAGAACGTCTCCCTCATGACGTCAAGGTCCGAAGGGGGAGGTTGTGACAGGAAAATAATTTTATCTTTCCCCTCGACGTTACCGCTCGCCTAAAACTCCTCGAACGCTCGTAGGGACAAACTTACGAGTAAGGTATAATTGTCGAAATAGGATTTACGTCATTTCTGTTATTTATGGTAACGTAAGGTATTTGTATTACCTGCAATTTAGTTTATTATATGTTAATAATAACCGTTGAACTAGCGGGTCTATTGCTTACTCGTATTAGGTATCGCGCGAGAGCGACAAAGAAACAACCTATAGTTGACCTGGTAGTTTGACAAAGACACTGGAGGGCTGAACGCGCATGCGCTGGAATATTGATTTGCCAGTCCGAGCGTCGGCAACGGACCACGTGGTCAAGCAACAAGTGAGCCGGTAAAATAGGCACCGCCTAATGCTTACGACACTTCTATTTCGTCAATTGGATAGCGAGGAAGTCAGCCCTCGAGGAGTCTCGCCTTCGTAATTTGTCTGTCTCACTTATATTGAAATTTATGTGAATTTGGAAATATTGGAATTGACATATTGTGAACTTGAATAATTGGATTATTGGATTGAACAAATTGGAAATATTGGATATATTGAAATACCGAAATATTGAATTGACTGGAAATAATATTGAAGGATTGAATATTATAATCGACGATTGTCGATACTTGCAAGTAAGTCCAATTAATAAATCTATATTCTCTTTTCGAATACTGTGTCTTTGGCTTTGCAATTTATTTTCCTTGGGTCGTCCAATTACCCACCTTGCGATCGTCTCATGGCTCAGCTAGCCGATAATTATTTTGAAGAAAGTTTGTTAGTTCTCAAAACTAACTGGCGCTCAACATATTAAAATTTATTACTCTAGAGCCCTGGCAGCCAATGACCCAGGCCGCGCCAGGTGGTTATATTTTCAGGTTGTCTAGTGTACAGGAAATATAACGTTTTCAACATATACAGGGTGTCCCAGAACTACCTGACCCGGTGGGTATGGCGGTGATCAGGAGGCTTCACTGATCACGAATATGACCTTCCTTTTGTCCGGAAGGTCATAGTTTTTAAATGGGAGCAGGTCAAAGTTGACCAATCAGAGGGAGGCGTCAAGAGAAACGTAGGCGCCTGCGAACTCTGAGTTTTCTTCCCTCGCTTTTGTTTTTCGGTGGCTACGGGCAGGATGATGTCAGCCAAAGACATGCTTATGGGATGTCACTCGCTGAGAATGGAGGTTCTCAGTTGAAAACTCAAGCAATTAATGAAAACTGCAATGTCCTATGATAATGCCACATGACTTACACAGATATCTCTGTGACGTCTTACGTATATTATCTTGATTTTGCTTTTCTTTTATTGATCTCCAGCGATTCGTGCTACATCCCGTTGACGACTTTTCATATGTATAAAGCATATTCCCTAAGAATTTATTATTCCCTGTACGATATAATACAGATCTTTTGTAGTAGGCAAATTCAAAATCTGTGACCTACAAGTATTACGCAACTTGGCGTGGCCGATAAAAGCGTTACACGTATCTATTATTTTCTCTCTTAGAGCCCATACTATGTCAGTATTAAATACCTTCCATGCTTCTCTAGCTTGATTTTACAATTAATGTTATTATTGCAAGACTAAAGATATTTGCAATAAAGTTGCATATCGTACAGGGAATAATAAATTCTTAGGGAATATGCTTTATACATATGAAAAGTCGTCAACGGGATGTAGCACGAATCGCTGGAGATCAATAAAAGAAAAGCAAAATCAAGATAATATACGTAAGACGTCACAGAGATATCTGTGTAAGTCATGTGGCATTATCATAGGACATTGCAGTTTTCATTAATTGCTTGAGTTTTCTTGCTGCATTAAATCACATACAAAATAAAATGCAAGAATAAAATGACTAAAAAAAAGATTATTATTAAAGACAATATTATTATTATTGTTATTAATACAATAATACATTTTATTTGGCTATTTTTCCTTTTTTTGCGCGTTATTTTTTTCCTTACTGCAATTCCTGCAACTGCACATAGTGATGGTAAATACACAGTTGTTGAATGTACAGTTGTCAAATATTACAGGCTTCGCCTCAGCCTTTATCGATGGAGATCGGTAGATTTTCCCGGTGTTTAGAGAACGGGGAAAACGAAGAGACCATATTTACGTGGCCGCACTAGCGGGAAGCAAAAATTCAAATTTCATTTCCCTCTCATTTAAAATTAACAACGAAAAAGTACTCCATGAAGCCATTTTTCCTTCCCTAGAAGCCCTAAGATTGTGTTACGTACATAACATTATTATAATTGTTCGTTTTTATATTTTTTCCCGTAATTTCCGGGTGAAATAAGCTGTTTCACATTTTTCTAATTTTTCAGACGCTTTTAGGGTGTCTGAAAGTTTTGTAGTTCGCTTTCCGGCCACCCATTAAGTCTAATGCTATGCTAGTGGCGCTACTATCGCTATCACTTCGAAATTACAAAAATAAGTTTTAACTATTTATAAGGCATATTTGTGTGCAAACTCTGACGGAAAAATTCTAAAAAAAAAGAATGAACACAAATGTAACGAAATACACCATAATTTAAGTCAAATATTTTAATCTATCAAACACGTGAAATGCTGGCGCACGCCGGAGCCATGGCCAGAATCATAGCGCGCCACTCGTTAAAAATGCCCAAAAAAACGTGTTTGTGGTGTGTACGGCACTTTATAGTGTTTGTTGATGTTTGCGGAAATATGACAGCTGCCAGGAGCAGCCAGGAGCGTGCTAGGCAGTTTTTAGGATATTATTCCTTGACAAAATTTAGACAATTTTGACGGATATATATCAGATAAAATTTGTCCAAATATCGAAATGAGTGAATGTATAAAAATATTAAATCTTCAACACGCGTGCAGTATAATTAAATGCACAATTATTTTAATGATATATAAAACTGTTTAATTGCACAGTAAGTTAGAAATTATTATCAAGATTGGAACATTCAACAAAAAGAAGTGATATCCCCCCAAAAAACATTTTCAATGTAAAGTTACGTGTTTAGAGATCGAGTGACTCTCATATAAGCCTGCAAGTTGTCAACAAAAAGAAGTGATATCGCAAACACTGCAATAAGGAGTTAAGACACAATTTTGATGGCATTCCGAAAATGACAGAAAATCATGGGACACAGTGATTCTATATATTCGAAGCTGTTCAATTTCGAGGCCGTCTGTGCATTTTTCCGGCGTGTTTAGATCGTCGTTCTACGCCATAGTATAGAATCAATATCACACTGTGTCCCATGATTTTCTGTCCGTGTATGCAGATATTTTCGGAATGCCATCAAAATTGTGTCTCAACTCCTTATTGCAGTGTTTGCGATATCACTTCTTTTTGTTGACAACTTGCAGGCTTATATGAGAGTCACTCGATCTCTAAACACGTAACTTTACATTGAAAATGTTTTTTGGGGGGATATCACATACGCCAGGGCATTCAACTTTTTGGCCATGGGTCGTATACTATTTTTCTTGTTCCCTAAGCCGAAAGTACCGTCTTCCCGTTTTTCCTTCCTTCCTTTCCTTATGGCTTTATCCCCAATGGGAGACATGTGCCAGTAACTGGTCCTAAAGTCAGGTAGGAGAGATTATGTTGTTCACAAGACGTCAAAGGCTTCCTTGAGTAGCCAATGCGAGAGTAGGACGACTTGTAGTGTGGATAGGCATAAGCATTGCATAGAATTTATGTATAGCATTGAAGATGGCGTTGTATTGCGTGCGGCAGATGTCAGTGGTTGTCAGGCAAAAGCATCAAAAGCAGTTGTGATCAGTACAAGAGTCAGTTGAGTATAGAGTAAATATTGGAAAATCTTCTGTGATGACAGCAGTGAAGAATTCATCCCAAGAGATTGTGACAGAGTAGTGTCGTTTAGGAATACAAGAGAACCAGGATCAAGGCGTAGGAAAAAAACAAGGCTAAAGAGAATAGAAGCGGCATCAGGACGAGATAGGATTAAATGAAGTGTATCGCATTGTTCGGTCTACCCTGGACTGAGTTCACGAAATTAATAATGACTTTTAATACTCTAGAATCTTCAGAGAAGGCCAGGTTTACAATATTATATGGGGCCTGAATTTTTAGACGGCGTAAGGCTAATACCAGTTTACTCGTCTCTATGGTATTAAGAGGACATGCCCAGAAAATATGATTCAGGTCCTGAAAAGGTGCATTGCATTGACAGGCCTCGGATGGAGCAGCACCGATCCTGAAAAGATGTGCTTTTGAGGCAGTATGATTTGTGCGAAGCCTGTTGATTTTAACAATATCTTCTCTCTCCCAGTCCAGACTCACAAACCAAGGAGTGCACAGGCTGGGAGGAGACCATTTAAAGAAGTTGATTCCCTTATATTGAGCTTGTTCAGCAAGGTAGTCAAAGGACTTGATTTTCATTTTACTTTGACCGTGCACAGCTAGATCAGACCAGACCACTTTGGTATTTATGGTTGAGATACTGAGGGCTTCTTTGGCCTTTTTATCTGCCATCTCATTACCTTGGATTCCCAGGTGGGATGGGATCCAGATGAACTGAATATGAAGTCCAATAAACTGTAAGTCTAGATACATTCTTTTACACTGAGCAATAATAGGGTGGATCTTAGAGTTCATAGAATTATCAGCTAGACACTGTAAGACGCTACGCGAGTCAGACAGGATAACAGACTTTATAATGTTTTTTGATTTAATTAATTGCAGAGCTGCGAGGAGAGCTGATGACTCCGCAAAGAAAATAGAGGCCTTATTGCAATATCTGAATTTTCTAATTAACCTCGAGTTGGCTACATAAAGTGCAGCTCCACACCTCTCAGGGGTAGATGTCCGAGAGCCATCTGTATATATGTAATCCCAATTCCGGAATTCCTTCAGAAGCAAAGCATTAAGAGAGCCATTAGGATTCTGCGCACCTCTCAAAGAAAAGCCAGTCTCAAGATCTACATGTATGAGCTGAAAATGAGCAGCCAAAGGAATTGAAAAACAAATTGGGCGGGGATGTCTGATAACTCTATCCTGATATCTTCTGAGAGACAGCCATCTTGAGAAGACATACGGTGAGTACCCACGAGACCGATTATTAATTACTGCGTTTTCTAGGAGTTTAAGTTTCCCGTGGATAGGATGATGTGATACTGAGAAGGATCTTAAGATGTATCTGGAAGCCAGGAAGAGTCTCCTGAAATGAAGCGTAGGTTCCCCTGCCATTGCCAAGATAGCATTTGTAGGCGTAGAAATCATGAGTCCCAGTGCAGATCGCAAGGCCGCGTACTGAATGCGGTCAAGAACAATCAGGCTATTTGACTTAGCGTCTCCATAGCATATTGAGCCCCAGTCAAGTATAGATCTTGTTAAGGCCTTATAAACAATCAGTAGGTTGTTGGGATGAGCACCCCAGTTAATTCGAGAGATAGATCCTAAAATCCGCAAAGAAGACCGGGCTTTCTCAGAGGTTTTCCTTATGTGAAAATTCCAGTTTAATTTGTAATCAAACCAAACTCCCAAAAATTTAATGACAGGTATCCATTGAATTGCGTGGCTGTCGATACGAACAGAGAAGTTACGCCAGTTCTCTCTCTTCCTTGAAAACAGGGTGAACTGCGTTTTCCTAGGTGAAATGGAAAGGCCAATACTGTTAAGCCAAGATAAAACTGACTCCAGCGCTAAGTTGAGGACTGACGTGATATATGCCGGATCTTTGTGACAGAAATATATAACTATGTCATCGGCATATAAAAGTGCCCGGCACTGGGAGCCTATATTAGATAGGATTTCCCTTATGTATATATTAAATAAGAGAGGGCTGAGCACTGTACCTTGAGGTAATCCAATTTCTATTGTTCTAGTAGCGATGAGAGATGACCCATGATAGAAATCTACCTTACGCGAGGTGAGAATGGAAGAGATACACGACACAATATTAGACGGAAGACCAACGTTACTCAATTCCCGGATTAGGATATGGGGAAGAACGTTGTCATATGCACCCGCCAGATCCAGAAAAACTGCACCAAGCGTTTCACCTCTAGTAAAGGATAAGTGAATATCCGAGCTCAGGATGGCGAGATTGTCCATACATGATCTACCCTTTCTGAAACCGAACTGGATGTTAGGAATTAATGAACAGTTTTCGATCCACCATTCCATTTTGGTTAATAATACTCTTTCAAAAAGTTTAAGTAGGCAAGAAGAAAGTGCAATCGGTCTAAAACTATCACTGTTCGGTTTAGGTAAAAGAATAACGTTGAAATTTTTCCAGGTTGAAGGAGTACGACCACCCTTAAGAAACCCATCAAATAACTCACAGAGCTTCTCAAGAGATTCAACAGGTAAATATTTGATCATATAATTGTTAATAAGATCAGGACCAGCTGCAGACTTGACTTTGATTTTATTAATTGCAGAAATTATTTCTTCCAGACGTATACTCGAGAATATTTCTAATGAAGGACCCAGTATAGGGGATAGAGAAGGAGGGATGAGGATGGATGGGGGAGCAATTTTATCTACAAAATCCAATGCTGCGGGGTTGAAATCCCCATGAATAGAATGCGATCCTAGTGATCTAGATTTAAATGATTGGATAATACTCCACATTTTAGAAAGGTCCATCTGGTTATTAATGGAGTTACAAAAGTACTTGAAACTTTTCCTTCTTGCTTTGCAAAAAATTAACTTTGAATTTTTTAATTTTTCCTTGTATAGGTTCAGGTTTTGCTGAGTAGGAAGAAACTTGATTTTCGCAAAGGCCGATTTCCTTTCTGCCAACGCCCTACTGCATTCAGAGTTCCACCATGGAACAGGGGGAGCCATAAGATTACGCAGCTTTCCGCCCGCACGGCGAGCTCCAGATCTTTCCGCTGACTCGAGGATATGCTCTGTAAACTGTCTATAACCAGTCTCAGGATCTTTGTAAGATAGGTCTATATTCATGGTCCACTGTCCATACCTGATCCAGTCCACCCCATCCACATTCATTCTAGGCCGGCCAGGAGCAGGAACGATGCGGAAAGAGCTAAACGAGACCAAAATAGGCAGATGGTCACTTCCAGCTGGGTCGTCCATAACCCTCCATCGCAAAGACAGAAGGATGTCCGAAGAAGCCAGAGTGACATCAGGAACACTAACAGATTGAGCGGGATATGAGATCCTCGTAGCACTGCCGTTATTAATAACGGGAAAGTCAATATTGTCAAGGGCGTTTAATAAACTATTGCCAGCTAAGTTAGCACACGAGCTTCCCCATGCAGGATTTTGGGCATTGAAATCCCCACATACTAATATCTTATTTTGTCCTAGCTGTTCTAGAAGAGACATCCAGGCCAATGAAGACATGGAGCGCTCAGGAGGTCTATATAGAGAGAAAATCCTTAACGGAATTGAGATGGGACCACCCAAAACTTCAATACCACACACCTCAACTCCGCCAGTTCTCGCAGAAGGAGTATCAATTGAGCGGAACGGGATCGATTTCCTGATAAGAATCGCCACTCCGCCCCCGCTTCTTCCATCACTTCTGTCCTTCCTAATGATATTAAAGTATTTAATTTTAATATGTTGGTCGGGTCTCCACCAAGTCTCCGAGATACATAAAACGTGGGCATCCTTGGCGAGAATTTGCAGTTCAGATAAAGACGACCTCAGACTACGCGCATTCCACTGGATAACTTTAAGATTTTCTTTTGGTGACATAATGACAATCCAAGGTAAATATTACTATGGAACTCAACAGAGTTAATAAATAGTTTATAATTTATCTGAATCTTTACTAACAAGATAAACAATAACAACAAACAGGAAAAACCAATTAACTATAAACAAATGTGATCAAACAAATCAATTATCTTTACAAGGATAATCTCTAAATATATAAATAATTAAGAAGGAGTTAACAAACTCTAGTGAAATTCAACAAGATAGATAGATAACAAGACATTCACAGCCAGCCACTCGATTTAAATGTGCCCCGGGAACATGAGTCAATTCTCTAAGGCTTCTACACATATGTTCCTTATAGAGGCTTCACTGATTGATCCGTCATTCAAAAGATCAATTAAGCCTTCCTCGATACGATTAATTATGGAGCCTACTTTTTTGGTAACCTCTCGGTTAATTAGCTCCTTAAGGTTTGCAATTTGACTCATAGATAGGGGGATGGCGGCATTGGGATTCTGATTGACTGCCGGATTTATTGAAGATTCTGTGGTCTGAGATTCGCCAGCATGATCATAATAAGAGACCGAATTGGCATCCGAGGCCTCATCCACAACTGTGAGACTATGAGTACTCGCAAGAATTGGCCTTGAAGAAACTCCGCATTTCAATCCTGCCTCCCTATATGAAATACCTTCTTCGGCCATTACACGTCTGACTTGTTTTTGCAGGATGAAGCACGGACATCTAAAGGAATCGGCGCGATGACCGGGGACCGAGCAGTTGACGCAATATTGAGATGTTGATCCACAAGCGTTATCGGCATGGCCCTCACCGCAATTGGCGCATCTTAGAGAGCTCCTGCAGTTAGAAGTGACGTGACCAAACCGTTGACAAGAGAAACACCGGATAACCGGAGGAATATAAGTTTCAACGGAGCATTCCACTAGCCAAATATTAATACTCTCCGGTAGGGTGTCACCAGCAAAAACCACCTTAATAGCCGATGAAGGAACCCTTACCTTGGACCCAGACACATCTATAGTGGTACGATAAATTCTCTCCAGTCTAATAACCTCCTGGGAGTTCGGGTCTTGAGACGAAGGAACTATGCCCTCCCGGATACAATCAAGGGAAAGCTCAGGGTCCACGTTCCTGATCACGCCCACTTTAGTAGTTCTAAAATCAGGAACGTAAGCCAACCACTCATTATCAGAAGACTGGAGGGAGTCCACGAAATTATTTGCATTCGGGAATGAGTCAAAGGATACAGATAATTTATCTAGACCGTTTCTAGAGAGAGATAGGATGCCCTGATAGCTCGCAAGACGCTTCGCAATTGAGAAAGGGTGGTATCTCGCAATGTTTTTTGCAGTATCTTTATTACAGATGTATACAATGAAAGGCGCCTTGGCGTTAACAGAGTACCGGTTAGAAATCTGGGACAAAATACTCTCTCTATGGTTGGAAGGAGGTAAGGAAGAGATTTTACTCGGAGGGAGACTAGATGACTTATCAGGTGACGCAGACGGAGAATCCCTAACTCTCTTTTTGCTTTTTAAGAAATCATTATCTGCCATCTCAGGGAGGCAGACAACAAGCCCACGCTGAAGAGTCGAGAAACAATCAGGAAGAAAGGAAAAACCACACCCGTCTCAGTCCAGGGAGGCCAATACGGTCCCACGTGTTTCATACAATAGACCACACAGTTATGAGGACGTGGACAAGAGACAGGAGACGACACTACTTAGCTGCAATTGACCTCTCAGTGAAATCCTAGAAAGCGTGAGGTAACTCAAGATCCTCCGAGAGGCAATGAGAGGCCACGATAGTCGGCTCCAAACTCCAGCTTCCAAAGGATTAGGAACTCCTCTCCAATAGTAATACTTCACTTCACCGTTTAGATACCATTGATTTTAGATATAGATAAGGATCTTTATTTGATGATGAATAAATAAATATTACCACCGGCTAGATATTTACATAATAATTATAAAGCACCAGATCTTAATAAATTAATAAATTGGCCTAAGAGCCAGGATGCTACGGATTATAAAATTACATACGAGACCACGTTTTTATCAAATCAAGTACAGGAAACTAGACAGCGATGTACATCGCGCGACGGTCCGAACCGGAATCCCTTCCCGTTTTTCATTATTCAACTGACATTACAAATTTATGGTTATGAAGAGTTGAGTAAAAACATAGGCGCTTAGAGTTTATGATTGAACATTCACTTGTTTGCATGTGTTTATATGCGGGCAAGCAGGCCACAAAAGTGGCTCTTCCCGAACTCAAATGCGGCCGGGAAGACGGTACTTTCGGCTTAGGGAGTAAGAAAAATTTATTTCCTACTACAGATGTAGTATGCATGTTATTTAGATTTTACAGTCGAACCATTTTTTTACGTTATTGTGATTTGCTTATACGCTAATTATTTAAATGGATCATTTGTATGACGTTATTATCTTCGATCGTAGTATAGGCCTACTGGGGACTCGCTACGTTAAATAATGGGAACGCATCGACTACGGCACCTCTTGGGTGATGTGGAAGCCCGTAGATTATCGTTGTTGATGCCTTTATTATAATAAAGTAATAAAAAAAATTAGAAAAAAATTGATATTTGGTTCGATTTTTTTACCTTCAGCGTGCAGCCCGTAGAACTTTTGAAGAGTTTGAAGCATTTCACGCCGGTCAAATCAGTGCTAAATTTTAGTAATCGTTTTTGTAAATTTAATGCATTATGTAATATTGGTCAGGTAATATTATTGTAAATTTATCGCTCTGAATGTTTTTATGGGTTATGGGCACATGTTATAATACAAATCACCCTTCACTGCAATCAATTAATTCATAAAACTTTGTGAAAACGATAAAAAATATTGAGCACTGATTTGACCGGCGTGAAGCGCTTCAACCTCTTTAATACCTTGTATTTAAAAAAAAAATCATAACGTCCAGAAGAAGAAAAAAAAACTTCCGACGGAGAGTCTCGAACCACAGACCTTTAGCCTCCTAACCCAATGCCTTGCCCATCGACCACCATCATGTACTTTGTATATTTTCTTCGGAACTTGTATTTCAGTAGTTACGTCATTTGCTCTACCACATAATTGACAGATAAACCATATGCACGATTTTCCTTTAAATACATTCGTATGTTCTTCTTATCTAAATTATTAATAAAAATAAATGAGAAGCTACCCTAAAAATTAAGGTAAGGTCTACAACAAATAACACATAGTTATTTAAGAAAATGATTTTATATTTATTTATGTGCACTTGCATATGTAATCTACAATCCGAAAATATACATTCCCAATAGGAAGCAATAAGAGTTATGACACTGAAATTCGTTTCTATTATATAATCTTTGATACACGTGATGAATCCTACAATTTCTCCATCATTAATTCTATTTAGAATGTTGTTTGTGTTATTAATGTCACTCGGAACAAATGGTGCTTGTTTCTAGCAAACAATTTGCGCGTGCGCGCTAGAGGCTCTTTTAGTACGAATCCCGATAGGCAGCGCCACCAGATAGCTTGGGATTTTCGGGGCGCCATCTACCCGCCGGGATTGGAACTACAATTTTACTATAGTATATGCTTGACATACCCCCACCACGTCCTCCGCACCTCTATACCCATCTACACTCAACGCACTTACTACCAAATTTTTTAATTATGGGTGTGTTCCGTAACACATTGGGTGCGTTCCGCCGACACAACCGGTGAGTAACCGGTGAGTGATTTCCCCAGATTTTACTCTGAACGTAACCGGTTACTTACCACTTACTCAACATGGTTAGTAACCCGTCGCCATTTTTTGTACCGGAAAAAAACTACGGTACATTTGGGATCAGTGATCACTTGAACGGATTCCAAGATGTCGGCACCCGATCACAATAACATTAATAATGCAAATAGTGGAATTTATGTTGGTGAATATAAGTATAATCATACGGTATATGCAATCCACGCTACGATGGAAGACCATCACACAGAGTACTATACAGAGGAACTATAACCTCTGTATAATTTTCATTTTTGGCTCTAACGCCGCGTTCTCTTATTATTAAATCATTATTAATGGGTTCTGTTAAATCATCTATTAATGTTCTGATTATATTGTAATCGAACCCACTATCCAAAGCAATTAGTAATGCTGGATCCATTTTTTGTATATTCCCGCCAGATATACGCAAATGTCGTTCAGCAGACACTGATTACTGATCATTGGTCACTCGCAACTGTTGTTTCACCGGTTACTCACCGGTTGTGTCGGCGGAACGCACCCACTGTAAGCACTGGCAGTACTGTAAAATGCGTTCCGAAATTCGTTGCAGCATACTAGTTTTAGAATTTGAATTTGTTGTGCCTCGTACGAGGCTAAGCTCCATGCTGCGGTTACTACGGCCCCAGAGGTGAGGAAGATTCATACTTATAAAATGGCGGCATCCATGGTAGAAATAGCGTTAATCGACGCACAGACGAATATTGAATATAAAATTATCTTCTGCTATTATTTTTTAAAATATATAATATATTTTTTTAAATATAAAAATATATATATAGTATGCCAAGCCATTTAATGATCGACACCTCGTAACTATAATTTTTCCACCATGATTCATGTACTTACTATACCGTTCCGTTTTACTGTGCTACCAGTGCTTCATACCAGAGATGAATAGGGAGATTGCCAATGGGCCGATATTCTTGAAACCAATTTTATTTGAGAGTAAACGCGCCACCTGAGCGGGGGGCCGTCGAACCGTACCCACGTTTTTGATTGGTCGAGTATATATAGATATACTACGCGTGATATTCGTGAGCTCCGTGAGACGCATGGACTATAACGGGTGGCACTTTAAAGCGTATGTTTTCTATTGTCGACGCGTCACCTAGACGGAGAAGCTTCGAACCATACCCACGTTTTTGATTGGTCAAGCGTATGTATCAGAGTACTCTAGCAAACTCGAAACGTGTATAACAACTGAAATACAGTTTTCCCAATCTGTACGTCACGGTAATTAAATATCATACGTCCATGGTAACGAGTCAACGTGCAAGAGTCTCGGGTTCGAGACCCGATTATTATTACTTTTTTTTTATTCATGAACAATGCTTATTGAATCTATTATTTAACTTGGAATGTAGCAAATGCATGATTATATTATACTATATACATTTTATTATATTATACAGTCGTGTCTATTTTTATGCCGTTGATACGTTCCACAGAAAACAGCATATAAAAAATATAAGTAAAGTAGAAGGAGGAACCCGGAATTTTCATGAACCTTTAAAACCGCATTAAAAAGCCACCTGCAAATGGATTTTACCTATTGAAATGCTATATGTACATATATTCCGCATATAAAGATCGCGAGGTACATAATACATGGGTATGTCCAGTCTATTGACATATAGTGTGGACTACGCGATCCCTACCTTAGATCCTTTGAAAAAGTGTCCGCTCAAATAAACAAAGAGGAAATGAGGTGGCGGCCAATTGTTCTCCTTTTCTAATGTTCCCATTGCCTATGTTTTCTATACTCTCGTACTACGGCTGCTGGTTAGAAGAAGATAGGGCTTGGCCGCCACCACTCGTTATCTTTTTCTTTCAGCCGACCATTTTTTCTGTCTATGCGTAGTCCATACTATATGTCGATGGACCAGTCTATTTGTACTGATAAGGGGAGGAAACGGTATGAGAAATGAAGTTCCGAATGAGACTTCATAATGATGAAACCTCATACCATGCTCAAGTTCTACAGATCAATGGGCAGTCAATTTTGAGAAAAAGAGCCCTAAAGTTTGTATGGGAACTTATATATCTAAAGGTGTAACTTTAGCTATAAGTGGGTTGGCGGACGAAGCGGTAGCGTGTCAACTTGATAAGCCAATGGTTCCCTGCTCGAATTTCTGTGCTCGAGATTTTTAATTTCACGAATTTTTTTGCATGTTACTTATGAGTTTGTTTAATATTATAATAATAATCATGCAAATATGTGTTGTCATTACAATTCTATTATTTTTGCTTCTTGTAAATAATAAAAATTTAGAAATAAAATGCAAAAAAATTATGAAAAAAAGAAGTTTACAAGCAGAGACTCGAACACGAAAACTTAAAAAGTCACAAGCCTGTATGTTCAATTTTTTTTACATCCAATTTTTTTTTATTGTTATGAGTAGCTATTGAACTTTATAAATAAATTTTCCAAAAATGATCAACAAATAAGTAATTTAAATAACTTTTTCATTGTAAAATTCCTTTCACTCTAGAAATGGACTTTGTTGTTGAAAACGATGTGCCATTGAAAACTAATATCAGAAGACATTAAAAAATTAATGATTGTTAGTAAAACTAGGACTTTCTTAAAAGTTGATAAATGTGAGGAAAATGGAATTTCACATTGAAAAAATGATTTGTTACTTATTTTTTAATTATTTTTGTAAAATTTATTAAGGTGTTTCTATGGACAGCAATTTTAGAAATATAAATAAATCGCTAGATAGCGATAAAATCTTTTAAAAAACGATAATTTAGATTATTAAAGATTTGAGATATTATTTGCATTCGACTATATACCTAAATATGTGAGTTTCAATTACTCGTAATTATTGAGATAGCTTGACAATGGCGTGTTCATTTTTTTTGGTTGCCGACTATGAGCGGCGCGCTTCGCGTAGCAGCTCTGATAATATGATTGACAGATTGCAACAGCTGGCTCGAGTAATTCTTATATTTATAAAATTGCATGCGAACTATAGGTGTATATATGTAACAAAAATACGAGTGTGTGCGTTACACATACCATTAGACCCCCTATCTCAAATACAGTGTTGTCAATTCACCACAATTTTTTGGCATTAGACACATTTTCAATCAAAATTCATTTACGCTGACCGATATTAATTTTTTAGAACGTAGGCGATCTCAGTAAAACTTTCTGTAAACCTTCCTTATATTGTTCACTACTTATTATCAATTTTATATATGGCTCGAATTTCTTTGGAAAAAGATATGGGTCGATATATCGATGTGTGGGCCTATAACGTTATAAGGCCTATGCATAAAGCTGAATAGAACGGTCACTTTTGACTTCAAATATTTAAGTAACGAGGTAAGCGATTACTTTAAGGGGTTATACAGGGTGTATCTTAAGCCCCGGACAAGAGACATACCGTTAGATCCGGCGTGAAAAAATAAAAATATTGGCGTTAACAAAAATCAAAAATTTTAATTAGTTTATTAATCATTAAAGATTAAAGTAAGCCAATAATAAGCGCGTGAAAACTGGTAACTCCTCCTCAGTCTCCTCCCATTGGGGACAGCCAATCATTACACGCACATTTGTAATGACGTGGCAAGTATATGTAAAGTGCTTTTGAAAATTTAAACGCGTTTTTCTCAAAGCTGCGTTTTTAAAGTCGGTGAGCAAGATTTCTCGGAAATGGCTGAACCGATCAGTCTGAAATTTTAACACAAGCTTTTTAAGTATATTTTTTAGTAATTAATCGAAGGTTTTTTCTCACCGATAAATATTTTTCATTTTATAAACAATTTAAGGCCTAAACTTTTGTCAAAAACCGATTTTTTATTTGAGAAGCCCCCATTTTGTCAAAAATTATTATTTTGCTTATTCCTTCGATCAATTACAAGATAATACATTATATTAACGAAATATTTTTTGTATTGTCATTTTAAATGATCCAGTCCAGAGATATCGTGCTCACCGCAAGACGCCTTTTTTTGGAGGTGCTCCCGGAGATCAGCTATAACAGCTTTCAAAATAATTATTTTTACAAATAAAAAATGTTAAAATACAGTTAAAAGTTACCATAATATGTGTACAAATTTTTACTTTAATACATTAAAAGGTCTTCTTAAGAAAAATTCTTGAAAAATGAATTTTTCTGGGCCTCCTGACTGTATATAACCCCTTAAAACTTCGTAAGAGCTTGCACAGTGTGTTAACAAATATACTGAAAAATTCAGAATTTATGGCATTTCATGCGATTGTCCATAGAAGCACCCTAATTAAGCTACCCAAAAATATATGAAACAAAATATGTCTAAACAGATATATTTTGCGTTTTATATCACGATATAAAATAATTGTTTTTTTTTAATATGCTCTTCATTTTAATACATATTATTTATGATATTAAAAATTCAGATAGAGTGCCATCCTTCTCCGCTTTGTTTTTTCCAAAAAGTCCCGTGAATGTGCCTCCCGTGCGTTTTCATCATTTGTTTCTTGCGTCTCGAAAGTGGCAGTTCGCTCTACATTTCGAAGCAAACAGCGAATAAATATAAACGTATCAGGTATGATACGTATGACATGTATGACATACAGATATGTATGCCAATACATATTTGCTTGATTATTATTATATTATTAACCAAATTTAGAAATAAAATTCAAAAAATTCATGAAAAAAAAAGTTTACGAGCAGGGACTCGGACACAAAAACTTAAAAAAAAGTCACAAGGTTCAATTCTTTTTGCATGAAATTTTAAAAAAATTTTATGAGTAATGATTGAACTTTATTAATAAATTTTACAAAAATAATAAAAAAATAAATAAATCATTTTTTCAATGTGAAATTCCATTTTTAAAAAAAAATTGAACATACAGGCTTGTGACTTTTTAAGTTTTCGTGTTCGAGTCTCTGCTTGTAAACTTCTTTTTTTCATAATTTTTTTGCATTTTATTTCTAAATTTTTATTATTTACAAGAAGCAAAAATAATAGAATTGTAATGACAACACATATTTGCATGATTATTATTATAATATTAAACAAACTCATAATTAACATGCAAAAAAATTCGTGAAATTAAAAATCTCGAGCACAGAAATTCGAGCAGGGAACCCTTGGCTTATCAAGTTGACACGCTACCGCTTCGCCCGCCAACCCACTTATAGCTAAAGTTACACCTTTAGATATATAAGTTCCCATACAAACTTTAGGGCTCTTTTTCTCAAAATTGGCTGCCCATTGGTCTGTAGAAATTGAACATGGTATGAGGTTTCATCATTACGAAGTCTCATTCGGAACTTCATTTCTCATACCGTTTCCTCCCCTTATCAGTACAAATAGACTTGTCCATCGACATATAGTATGGACTACGCATAGACAGAAAAAATGGTCGGCTGAAAGAAAAAGATAACGAGTGGTGGCGGCCGAGCCCTATCTTCTTCTAACCAGCAGCCGTAGTACGAGAGTATAGAAAACATAGGCAATGGGAACATTAGAAAAGGAGAACAATTGGCCGCCACCTCATTTCCTCTTTGTTTATTTGAGCGGACACTTTTTCAAAGGATCTAAGGTAGGGATCGCGTAGTCCACACTATATGTCAATAGACTGGACATACCCATGTATTATGTACCTCGCGATCTTTATATGCTGAATATATGTACATATAGCATTTCAATAGGTAAAATCCATTTGCAGGTGGCTTTTTAATGCGGTTTTAAAGGTTCATGAAAATTCCGGGTTCCTCCTTCTACTTTACTTATATTTTTTATATGCTGCTTTCTGTGGAACGTATCAACGGCATAAAAATAGACACGACTGCATAATATAATAAAATGTATATAGTATAATATAATCATGCATTTGCTACATTCCACGTTAATTAATAGATTCAATAAACATTGTTCATGAATAAAAAAAAAGTAATAATAATCGGGTCTCGAACCCGAGACTCTTGCACGTTGACTCGTTACCATGGACGTATCGATGGAGATCGGTAGATTTTCCCGGTGTTTAGAGAACGGAGAAAACGAAGAGTCGATGGAGATCGGTAGATTTTCCCGGTGTTTAGAGAACGGGGAAAACGAAGAGACCATATTTACGTGGCCGCACTAGCGGGAAGCAAAAATTCAAATTTCATTTCCCTCTCATTTAAAATTAACAACGAAAAAGTACTCCATGAAGCCATTTTTCCTTCCCTAGAAGCCCTAAGATTGTGTTACGTACATAACATTATTATAGTTGTTCGTTTTTATATTTTTTTCCGTAATTTCCGGGTGAAATAAGCTGTTTCACATTTTTCTCATTTTTCAGACGCTTTTAGGGTGTCTGAAAGTTTTGTAGTTCGCTTTCCGGCCACCCATTAAGTCTAATGCTATGCTAGTGGCGCTACTATCGCCATCACTTCGAAATTACAAAAATAAGTTTTAACTATTTATAAGGCATATTTGTGTGCAAACTCTGACGGAAAAATTCTAAAAAAAAAGAATTAACACAAATGTAACGAAATACACCATAATTTAAGTCAAATATTTTAATCTATCAAACACGTCAAATGCTGGCGCACGCCGGAGCCCATGGCCAGAATCATCGCGCGCCACTCGTTAAAAATGCCCAAAAAAACGTGTTTGTGGTGTGTACGGCACTTTATAGTGTTTGTTGATGTTTGCGGAAATATGACAGCTGCCAGGAGCAGCCAGGAGCGTGCTAGGCAGTTTTTAGGATATTATTCCTTGAAAAAATTTAGACAATTTTGACGTATATATATGAGATAAAATTTGTCCAAATATCGAAATGAGTGAATGTATAAAAATATTAAATCTTCAACACGCGTGCAGTATAATTAAATGCACAATTATTGTAATGATATATAAAACTGTTTAATTGCACAGTAAGTTAGAAATTATTATCAAGATTGGAACATTCAACAAAAAGAAGTGATATCGCAAACACTGCAATAAGGAGTTGAGACACAATTTTGATGGCATTCCGAAAATATCTGCATACACGGACAGAAAATCATGGGACACAGTGATTCTATATATTCGAAGCTGTTCAATTTCGAGGTCGTTCGTGCATTTTTCCGACGTGTTTAGATCGTCGTTCTACGCCATAGTATAGAATCAATATCACACTGTGTCCCATGATTTTCTGTCCGTGTATGCAGATATTTTCGGAATGCCATCAAAATTGTGTCTCAACTCCTTATTGCAGTGTTTGCGATATCACTTCTTTTTGTTGACAACTTGCAGGCTTATATGAGAGTCACTCGATCTCTAAACACGCAACTTTACATTGAAAATGTTTTTTGGGGGGATGATATTTAATTACCGTGACGTACAGATTGGGAAAACTGTATTTCAGTTGTTATACACGTTTCGAGTTTGCTAGAGTACTCTGATACATACGCTTGACCAATCAAAAACGTGGGTATGGTTCGAAGCTTCTCCGTCTAGGTGACGCGTCGACAATAGAAAACATACGCTTTAAAGTGCCACCCGTTATAGTCCATGTGTCTCACGGAGCTCACGAATATCACGCGTAGTATATCTATATATACTCGACCAATCAAAAACGTGGGTACGGTTCGACGGCCCTCCGCTCAGGTGGCGCGTTTACTCTCAAATAAAATTGGTTTCAAGAATATCGGCCCATTGGCAATCTCCCTATTCATCACGTGCGTGAAGTTAGCACTGTGACTTTTACTATTTGAATTTTTTCTTTTGCTAAAAAATTGTTGGTTTTTTGTTGGTTTTTGTTGGAACAATTACAAAATTTGTTGGTTGCTCATTTGTTTGGAAAATGGAAAATAAAATTTGGAATGTGAAGTTAGCCCCAAAAGTCTTATTTTTCATAAAAATAACTTTCTATTGTGTGTAATCGATGCCAAATTTTTTGTTGGTCACGAATTACCTAATTAAAAAATTTGTTGGTAAGCGGTTTCGTTGAAAACAAAAGAAAACCATTCCTCAACAACGGGGGCAGCCATATTGCGTGGCTGTGAATTGGGCTCCATACGTCTAATTCGTATTTTTCAATTAAAATCATCTGCAGAAGTCGACAAGGGCTTAATCGATGCCAAATTTTTTGTTGGTCACGAATTACCTAATTAAAAAATTTGTTGGTAAGCGGTTTCGTTGAAAACAAGAAAACCATTCCTGGACAACGGCGGCAGCCGTGTTGCGTAGCTGTGAATTGGGCTCCATACGTCTAATTCGTATTTTTCAATTAAAATCATCTGCAGAAGTCGACAAGGGCTTAATCGATGCCAAATTTTTTGTTGGTCACGAATTACCAAATTTAAAAATTTGTTGGTAAGCGGTTTCGTTGAAAACAAGAAAACCATTCCTGGACAACGGCGGCAGCCGTGTTGCGTAGCTGTGAATTGGGCTCCATACGTCTAATTCGTATTTTTCAATTAAAATCATCTGCAGAAGTCGACAAGGGCTTAATCGATGCCAAATTTTTTGTTGGTCACGAATTACCAAATTTAAAAATTTGTTGGTAAGCGGTTTCGTTGAAAACAAGAAAACCATTCCTGGACAACGGCGGCAGCCGTGTTGCGTAGCTGTGAATTGGGCTCCATACGTCTAATTCGTATTTTTCAATTAAAATCATCTGCAGAAGTCGACAAGAGCTTAATCGATGCCAAATTTTTTGTTGGTCCCGAATTACCTAATTAAAAAATTTGTTGGTAAGCGGTTTCGTTGAAAACAAGAAAACCATTCCTGGACAACGGCGGCAGCCGTGTTGCGTAGCTGTGAATTGGGCTCCATACGTCTAATTCGTATTTTTCAATTAAAATCATCTGCAGAAGTCGACAAGGGCTTAATCGATGCCAAATTTTTTGTTGGTCACGAATTACCAAATTTAAAAATTTGTTGGTAAGCGGTTTCGTTGAAAACAAGAAAACCATTCCTGGAGAACGGCGGCAGCCGTGTTGCGTAGCTGTGAATTGGGCTCCATACGTCTAATTCGTATTTTTCAATTAAAATCATCTGCAAAAGTCGACAAGGGCTTAATCGATGCCAAATTTTTTGTTGCTTTATACAAAGGGCTTTTCAACCAATCGTGCGGCTGTCTTGAGATATCGAGGATGCAATTGGGACTAACTTCACACTCCACAGATGCACGTACGGCTTATGTTTTCAACGAAACCGCTTACCAACAAATTTTTTAATTAGGTAATTTGTGACCAACAAAAAATTAGGCATCGATTAAGCCCTTGTCGACTTCTGCAGATGATTTTAATTGAAAAATACGAATTAGACGTATGGAGCCCAATTCACAGCCACGCAATATGGCTGCCCCCGTTGTTGAGGAATGGTTTTCTTTTGTTTTCAACGAAACCGCTTACCAACAAATTTTTTAATTAGGTAATTCGTGACCAACAAAAAATTTGGCATCGATTAAGCTCTTGTCGACTTCTGCAGATGATTTTAATTGAAAAATACGAATTAGACGTATGGAGCCCAATTCACAGCTACGCAACACGGCTGCCGCCGTTGTCCAGGAATGGTTTTCTTGTTTTCAACGAAACCGCTTACCAACAAATTTTTTAATTAGGTAATTCGTGACCAACAAAAAATTTGGCATCGATTAAGCCCTTGTCGACTTCTGCAGATGATTTTAATTGAAAAATACGAATTAGACGTATGGAGCCCAATTCACAGCCACGCACTATGGCTGCCCCCGTTGTTGAGGAATGGTTTTCTTTTGTTTTCAACGAAACCGCTTACCAACAAATTTTTTAATTAGGTAATTCGTGACCAACAAAAAATTTGGCATCGATTACACACAATAGAAAGTTATTTTTATGAAAAATAAGTCTTTTGGGGCTAACTTCACATTCCAAATTTTATTTTCCATTTTCCAAACAAATGAGCAACCAACAAATTTTGTAATTGTTCCAACAAAAACCAACAAAAAACCAACAATTTTTTAGCAAAAGAAAAAATTCAAATAGTAAAAGTCACAGTGCTAACTTCACGCACGTCTATTCATCTCTGCTTCATACTACGTCACATCATTTCGGAACACTTTCACAGCATACTTTATCAGCGCCATGCTGTAAGTGCTTACAGTGGGTGCGTTCCGCCGACACAACCGGTGAGTAACCGGTGAGTGATTTCCCCAGATTTTACTCTGAACGTAACCGGTTACTTACCACTTACTCAACATGTTTAGTAACCGGTCGCCATTTTTTGTACCGGAAAAAAACTACGGTACAGTGGGTGCGTTCCGCCGACACAACCGGTGAGTAACCGGTGAGTGATTTTCCCAGATTTTACTCTGAACGTAACCGGTTACTTACCACTTACTCAACATGTTTAGTAACCGGTCGCCATTTTTTGTACCAGAAAAAAACTACGGTACATTTGGGATCAGTGATCACTTAAACGGTATTCCAAGATGTCGGCACCCGATGAAAATAATAATAATAATACAAATAGTGCAATTTATGTTGGTGAATATAAGTATAATCATACGGTATATGCAATCCACGCTACGATGGAAGACCATCATACAGAGTAGTATACAGAGGAACTATAACCTCTGTATAATTTTCATTTTTGTCTCTAACGCCGCGTTCTCTTATTATTAAATCATTATTAATGGGTTCTGTTAAATCATCTATTGTTCTGATTATATTGTAATCGAACCCACTATCCAATCAATTAGTAATGCTGGATCCATTTTTTGTATATTCCCGCCAGATATACACAAATGTCGTTCAGCAGACACTGATTACTGATCATTGGTCACTCGCAACTGTTGTTTCACCGGTTACTCACCGGTTGTGTCGGCGGAACGCACCCAGTGTGTTACGGAACACACCCTAGGTAATTCGTGACCGCCAAAAAATTTGGCATCGATTCCATACAAAAATATTTTTTTTATAAAAAATAAGACTTTTGGGGCTAACTTCACAATCCAAATTTTATTTTCCATTTTCCAGAAAAATGGGCAACAACCAAATTTTTTAACTGGTCCATCAAAAACCAACAATTTTTTGACAACAAAAAAAGTTCAAAAAGTAAATGTTACAATGCTAACTTCATGTAGGTTTCTACGTCCACGTCAGTAGAATAGTGCCAGAGATGAGTAGGGAGATTGCCAATGAGCCTGTTTTTGGTGGTCGCAATTTTTCTCTGGTTTCGGCGCGCCACCTTAGCGGAGGGCCCTCGAAGCAGTTCCACGTTTTTGATTGGTCGTATATATATAGTAATACTACGCGTGTTAATCTGGAGCTGTGTTTTGGCGCGTCGACGCGCCACCTGAACGAGACTCTCGAAGCAGTTCCACGTTTTTGATTGGTCGAATGAATTCGTGTGTTCCTCGAGATCCACGATTTTAAACCGGGTGAACACTCAAAAAGGGAGACTTGAATTCACCCTTTCTTACTGCATATTACATAAACCGTAGTAATAAGGTATTCAATACCCTTAATATCCATATGAAGCTTTGGAAATAATTAGAGTAAGCAAATCAAACTTTAAAAAAAAACCTCGAACGTGGGTAACTACAGAAATATAAGTTTGCTAAATAACATACCACAATGACTCAATGGCACACGTGCTTGCTGCTTTAAGGATTTTGTTCGGTAAAATGAAAGATCCAACAGAGGATTGAAACTTTCACCAAATATTCTTCGAATTATTAAAAAAATATTTCTCCTCAGGCAAAAATCGTTTTGCCGTCCGGAATATTGGTAAAAAATGTCATTGAAATTGATGATTTTAATACGCAAAGCATAGACGCATGGCCTATATTAATTTTTTGACATCGATGGAGGTCTAACACATGCATGAAACTTTGCTAACAGTTAAAAGACTCTAAAAGACATATTCTAAAAAAAAATGAAATTTTTTGACCGTCTCGATCCATGTTTATTTTGACGAAAACTGTAAAATTTTCGATAGTATGAGGTGTGTGGTGGGGGGAACGCTCGCGACGTGGCAACAGCGTAGCTGGGTCGGCGGAGGGGACAGCGCGTTACTTGCACATATACATATGTCTGTTTGGCCGCTGAGCGTAATGGGGCAGTCCGATGTTGCCAGCTCGTTTACCGTATTAGTGTGCGCTTGTCGGTGCACACCATTTGTGCGTGTGCGTAGACCAATCCGAAACAAAAGTTTGTACTGTTCGTCGTATTACGCGCAATGGCATTCATGCTAGCGGTACGGTATAACTTTACGTCCGAGAGTCTCGGGTTCGAAACTCACGTCTTACCTCTTTTTTTTGTTTAATTATCAACTATGCTTATTGGTTTACCTATTTAACTGAAGTTTCATGAAATATATGAAAATATTAATCTAGAAATATTGTATTATATTACATCGTATACATGCAATAAATTGGTACATGAATCAGCGAACGTTTCTTCTTCCCGAGAGCCTACCTGTGACAAACACCTATGTTACGCTGTTTCATATTTTAATAGCATAAATAATATTTAGACGGATAAAGAAGGCATTACGGAAAATTACCAAAAACAAAAATGCACTTATAAATCTCGGGCATAAAAATAATGATGAGCATATAAAAATGAACCAATTATTTTCTATAGTGAGATGAAACGGATAATGTATCTGGTTAGGGATTTTTTTTCATTCAATTTTTACCATTCAAGGCTATGTAAAGGTAACATTTTTAATACATCGAATTATCAGAAAATTATGTCGAGGTATAATTTTAATTCTGAATTTTTTTACATCAGAACATTCTGATAATTCGAGATATTAAAAATACAATTATCTTTCCGTAGGCTTGAATAAAAAAAATTTACTAAATTGAATCAGGCTACTCAAAAATGTATGAAACTAACAATTTCTAAGCAGATACACTATTTGTCTCATCTCACCATAAATTTGGCTATCGCATACTTTGGAGTCGATTTCTTTTACGAACACGCTTATTCGAGGTCTTATGGCTGTTTGGGGTCCGACCTCAAAGTTTTTCCAGCGTAATGACTGTTTCGAGGCCCATAAAGATGATTCTCACACCGAATTTGTTTATATTTTTTTATTGTTAATAAAATTGTTTATATTGTTAGGTTAGGTTTCATTAGGTTAGTTTACCTTAGAATTCCAATGCTGTGACACCCCAAGGTATTAGTATTTTTTTTTAAAAAAAACATTAGCTTGCAGGTTTGACCCCTTAATGTTTCGGGTCCCCAAAGTATTCCGTGGACATATTTATATACATATGTATAAAATAATTGTGTGGGTTTTTTACGCTTTTCATTTTTTTTACCCGATATTAATAAGTGCAATTTTTTGGCACATTTTTTACTACTTTTCTATTCGGCTGAATAATATTTAAACTATCAAAAAGTGAAACAGCCTGCCATACGTGCGAGTGTTATCAACATTTTTTTTTAATCAGACCACGCTGCGACCACGGCACATTAAAACAAAAAATGAAATAGAGAAATTTATCTATGTTAGAAATGCAAAAGCGTTAAGCGTTGAGCGAATGAAACGAGACTTTTTTCCATTGCTGACAATTTTTCTCTTACGTCTTCATGAGAGTCCGTATCGCAACAAGTGAGGCTGCGCATTTATACCAGCTATGGATAATCAAGTATAAAGAAGCATTGGGCGCGTTGGCAACAATTCAGCTTCGTAATCGTAAGGTGCCGCGTTCGTATCTGGAGACGAAAACTTTTTTTTTCTTCATTTCCTTTTTGTTTAATTTTTTTTGACCCGATGTTGCTTGGCTTGCATAGGAGGGCGAAGTTAAAAAATAATGCAGTCCTAAACAAACCACACGCGAAATAAAATAAGTGTAGATCAAAACATTGCATATGCAGTTTTATAACAAATACTTTATGCAATGACATGTGCGCCTTGCTAGAGACTTCATTGTTTTCCATTTGTCAAATAAAACACATGAAATTCGGAAATGAACTATAGCAATCGTAGAAAAGTAATAGTGAACGGCACCTTTTCAAGAATATGCCGCGAACCCATGAAGGCATACAATGTTGCAAGCAAACTGAAAACATTCCCGCGGCTTCTGCTAGCCTTTTTCAGTTCTTTCTTCTAGTTTGAGAGTGTCAGTTCGCTCTGCGTTTTCAAATATAGAGTAAATGAATATATAAGCGTTTCAAGTATGGAACACAAAAATAAGAAAAAGGAAAGGCACTATGATTTTAAGAGTATAACAAAATTTTTTGTTTAATTTTTTTTCGAAATGGTGGCGTACCCAACAAACCTTCTTGTTTAGAACAGTGTTCTCTGGCCAGACAAATCACTCCTTGGAAGTTTAACCCGAAACAAAAAAAACAAACATTTTTCAGTTCTGTGTAAGAATAGCTAGAGAAATACGTAGGGAAATTAAAAAATGACATGTTTTGTAAAAATGGCGCACGTCTAAAATCAAAGTTCTGATTAGACCTTCTGCAGCTATTCTTATATAGAATTTAAAATTATTTGGATTTTTGTTTCAGGTCAAACCTCCAAAAAGTAAATCGTCCAGCCGCAGAACACGGTTATGAACAAGAGATTTTGTTGAATAAGCTGCGAAGTCACCATTTTGAAAAAAAAATTGTAGTATACTCTTAAAATCATGTACACTGAGCGTTATTAATGGGTCCACCTTGTTGACGTAGTGCAGTGAGGTAAGAGAGGAGACTGGGCGGTGCCTGCTCACGTACCTCTGCCTGTGCGTGTAACGCAGAGAGCACTACGATGCGAGCGAGATGCCAGAGCGTCGCTCGGTGCATCCTTGTTGCACAGCACGAGTGTATGCGAGACGGCAATGCGGCCCCTCACTCGCAATAGGGAGTTTGGTGGGGCATTTTCTCCTACGTTGTCGACCAGGCTAGCTAGCGCTAATGTTCCACCAAGCTCCCAGGTACGACTCAGTGGGACTCATGGATTGCCGTCTCACTCCCACTCATACGTTGCGCGCGCGCAACATAGTGCTAGCGTTGAGTGTAGATGGGTATAGAGGTGCGGAGGACGTGGTGGGGGTATGTCAAGCATGTACTATAGTAAAATTGTAGTTCCAATCCCGGCGGGTAGATGGCGCCCCGAAAATCCCAAGCTATCTGGTGGCGCTGCCTATGAGTCGGGATTTGTACTAAAAGAGACTGTAGCGCGCACGCGCAAATGGTTTGCAAGAAACAAGCACCATTTGTTCCGAGTGACATTAATAACACAAACAACATTCTAAATAGAATTAATGATGGAGAAATTGTAGGATTTATCACGTGTATCAAAGATTATATAATAGAAACGAATTTCAGTGTCATAACTCTCATTGCTTTCTATTGGGAATGTATATTTTCGGATTGTAGATTACATATGGCAAGTGCACATAAATAAATATAAAATCATTTTCTTAAATAACTATGTGTTATTTGTTGTAGACCTTACCTTAATTTTTAGGGTAGCTTCTCATTTTTTTTATTAATAATTTAGGTAAGATGATTATGTGTTTAAAGGAAAATCGTGGATATGGTTTATCTGTCAGTTCCGAAGTAAGTATATAAAGTATATGATGTTGGTCCATAGGCAAGCCATTAGGTAAGGAAGCCAGAGGTCTGTGGTTCGAGACTCTCCGTCGGAAGTTTTTTTTTTCTTCTTCTGAACGTTATGATTTTGTTTTAAATACAACGTATTAAGGAGATTGAAGCGCTTCACGCCGATCAAATCAGTGCTCAATATTTTTTGTCGTTTTTACGAAGTTTTATGAATTAATTAATTGCAGTGAAAAAATTCAGATAGAAAAATTCAGAGCGATGAATATACAATATTATCTGACCAATATTACATAATACATTAAATTTACAAAAACGATTACTAAAATTTAACACTGATTTGACCGGCGTGAGCGCTCTAGCCTCCTCAAACGTTGTACGGGCTGCACGCTGAAGGTAAAAAAAATCGAACCAAATATCAATTTTTTTCTAATTTTATTTATTACTTTATTATAATAAAGGCATCAACAACCATAATCTACGGGCTTCCACATCACCCAAGAGGTGCCGTAGTCGATGCGTTCCCATTATTTAACGTAGCGGGTCCCCAGTAGGCCTATACTACTATCGAAGTTAATAGTCATACAAATGATCCATTTAAATAATTAGCGTATAAGCAAATTACAATAACGTAAAAAATGGTTTGACTGTAAAATCTAAATAACATGCGCTCTGTAGTAAGAAATAAATTTTGTTCATCGAAGATGAATACTAAAATTCTCGACTATATTTCTATTTAAGGACGTTGTTCGGTGACAATCTCACGAAAAAGTTATATCGTACCGCTAGCATGAATGCCATTGCGCGTAGTACGACGAACAGTACAAACTTTTGTTTCGGATTGGTCTACGCACACGCACAAATGGTGTGCACCGACAAGCACACACTAATACGGTAAACGATCTGGCAACATCGGACTGCCCCATTACGCTCAGCGGCCAAACAGACATATGTATATGTGCAAGTGACGCGCTGTCCCCTCCACCGAACCAGCTACGCTGTTGCCACGTCGCGAGCGTTCCCCCCACCACACACCTCATACTATCGAAAATTTTACAGCTTTCGTTAAAATAAACATGGATCGAGACGGTCAAAAAATTTCATTTTTTTTGAGAATATGTCTTTTAGAGTCTTTTAACTGTTAGCAAAGTTTCATGCATGTGTTAGACCTCCATCGATGTCAAAAAATTAATATAGGGCATGCGTCTATGCTTTGCGTATTAAAATCATCACTTTCAATGACATTTTTTACCAATTCCGGACGGCAAAACGATTTTTGCCTGAGGAGAAACATTTTTTTAATAATTCGAAGAATATTTGGTGAAAGTTTCAATCCTCTGTTGGATCTTTCATTTTACCGAACAACGTCCTTAACTGGACTAATGCTGTGTTGTTTATCTCGATATACCTAGGTATATTATATTGCATGCACGTACTTGGCCAGGTAAAAACAAAGAGTACTTTCCTCGAGAAAACGCGAGAAACACGCTAGTCGAACGTCTAGATTCAACTGGAAAAACTGTCGTTCGTTCCTAGAAAGATCGCACGAGATAAGACGAATTTAACGGCCAAGTCTCTACAATGTTGTGGCTATTCCTCGCGGCTTTGTCTGAAGTTGAATTTCTCGAAAAAAGGTCACTCGTTGCAGGAAAAATCATCACTTCGTTTGGGAATATATATATGTATAGTATATTTGCTTATGCATACGTGTAGATTTGTAAATAAGTAATGCACCTAGCCAAGTACGTGCATGCAATATAATATACCTAGGTATATCGAGATAAACACCACAGCATTAGTCCAGTTAAATAGAGATATAGTCAAGAATTTTAGTATTCATCTTCGATGAACAATAGTATATTACGACCCTAGGCCAGAAAGTTGGATTTCCTGGCGTATGTGATACTGTAGGAACGGAGCAATCGCGGCCGTTATTGTCCGAAATGCCCTACCCATCCCCTTCCCCCGCTCAGCGGCGCGGACGAACAAGGAGAAGCGAGCGTTGGCAAGTTAGTAGGGAATCGGAGTCTGTATAGGAGGTATTAATAAAATTGAGATTAGAGTGTCGATCGAACCTTGTTGTTCCCTTTTAAAATTCCTCCCGTATTCCCTACAATACAAAGGCCGAGGCGAAGACGAGGCTTTTATATCACATACACCAGGGCATTCAACTTTTTGGCTATGGGTCGTATACTATTTTTCTTGATCCCCTGCCGAAAGTTCGTTAATAAATTATTGTTAGTTTATAAATTAAAAGCAATATGTATTTACTATTCGTAACCGGATCGAAAAAACGATATTAAATTAGCTTACATCAATTGTTTTAACAGTCAGGTAACTTCATGTAAGTTAATTTTTTTCGATTCGGTATACTTTTACGGATTATGTTAGAACATTTTCCCGGTTATCTCGCGAAGTGGAGCTCACTCCGAGGCGAAGCCGAGGTTCTTGCTGGTCGGGGCGGGCATTAAAACACATACAAAATAAAATGCAAGAATAAAATGACTAAAAAAAAGATTATTATTAAAGACAATATTATTATTATTGTTATTAATATAATAATACATTTTATTTGGCTATTTTTCCTTTTTTTGCGCGTTATTTTTTTTCCTTACTGCAATTGCACATAGTGATGGTATTACCCGCTACGTTAAATAATGGGAACGCATCGACTACGGCACCTCTTGGGTGATGTGGAAGCCCGTAGATTATCGTTGTTGATGCCTTTATTATAATAAAGTAATAAATAAAATTAGAAAAAAATTGATATTTGGTTCGATTTTTTTTACCTTCAGCGTGCAGCCCGTACAACGTTTGAGGAGGCTAGAGCGCTCACGCCGGTCAAATCAGTGTTAAATTTTAGTAATCGTTTTTGTAAATTTAATGTATTATGTAATATTGGTCAGATAATATTGTATATTCATCGCTCTGAATTTTTCTATTTGAATTTTTTCACTGCAATTAATTAATTCATAAAACTTCGTAAAAACGATAAAAAATATTGAGCACTGATTTGATCGGCGTGAAGCGCTTCAATCTCCTTAATACGTTGTATTTAAAAAAAAAATCATAACGTCCAGAAGCAGAAAAAAAAAACTTCCGACGGAGAGTCTCGAACCACAGACCTCTGGCTTCCTATCCTAATGGCTTGCCTATGGACCAACATCATATACTTTATATACTTAATTCGGAACTGACAGATAAACCATATCCACAATTTTCCTTTAAACACATAATCATCTTACCTAAATTATTAACAAAAAAAAACGAGAAGCTACCCTAAAAAGTAAGGTAAGGGTTACAACAAATAGCACATATTTATTTAAGAAAATGATTTGATCTTTATTTATGTGCACTTGCATATGTGATCTACAATCGGAAAATATACATTCCCAATAGAAAGCAATAAGAATTATAACACTGAAATACGTTTCTATTATATAATCTTTGATACATGTGATAAATCCTACAATTTTTCCATCATTAATTCTATTTAGAATGTTATTAATGTCACTCGGAACAAATGGTGCTTGTTTCTTGCAAACCATTTGCGCGTGCGCGCTACAGTCTCTTTTAGTACAAATCCCGACTCATAGGCAGCGCCACCAGATAGCTTGGGATTTTCGGGGCGCCATCTACCCGCCGGGATTTGAACTACAATTTTACTATAGTATATGCTTGACATACCCCCACCACGTCCTCCGCACCTCTATACCCATCTACACTCAACGGTGCTAGCTGCGTTTCACGGACCTATCCTGGTACATACGTCCGTCAAGCAGTCACTGTCCACTCTTTTCTCTTATCTCACCGCACGGCATCAACAAGCTGGACAACGTTAATGACGTTCAGTGTACAATAAATTCATCTAAATAGACTTTATATTTCATATGCTATTTTTTAATAATAATTGACCATAAATTTTTTTTTTTTTGAACTGTTAGAGTGGCATTACCTCTTTAAAAAATTAAACAAAAAAGAAATGAAGAAAAAAAAGTTTTCGTCTCTAGACGCGAACGCGGCACCTTACGATTACGAAGCTGAATCGTTGCCAACGCGCCTAATGCATGTTCTTCGTACATGATGATCCATAGCTGGTGGAACTGAGCAGCCTCACTTGTTGCGATACGGACTCTTATGAAGACGTAAGAGAAAAATTGACAGCAATGGAACAAAATCTCGTTTCATTCGCTTAACGCTTAACGCTTAACGCTTTTACATTTCTAACATAGATACGTTTCTCCATTTCAATTTTTATTTTAATGTGCCGTGGTCGCAGCGTGGTCTGATTAAAAAAAAAATTTGATAACACTCGCACGTATGGCAGGCTGTTTCACTTATTGATAGTTTCAATATTATTCAGCCGAATAGAAAAGTAGTAAAAAATGTGCCAAAAAATTGCACTTATTAATATCGGGTAAAAAAAATGAGAAGCGTAAAAAACCCACACAATTATTTTATACATATGTATATAAATATGTCCACGGGATACTTTGGGAACCCGAAACATTAAGGGGTCGAACCTGCAAGCTAATGTTTTAAAAAAAAAAAAAACTAATACCTTGGGGTGTCACAGTATTGGAATTCTAAGCTAAACTAACCTAACGAAACCTAACCTAACCTAACAATATAAACAATTTTATTAACAATAAAAAAATATAAACAAATTCGGTGTGAGAGTCACCTTTATGGGCCTCAAAACAGTCATTACGCTGGAAAAACTTTGAGGTCGGACCCCAAACAGCCATAAGACCTCGAATAAGCGTGTTCGTAAAAGAAATCGACTCGAAAGTATGCGATAGCCAAATTTATGGTGAGATGAGACAAATAGTGTATCCGCTTAGAAATTGTTAGTTTCATACATTTTTGAGTAGCCTGATTCAATTTAGTAATTTTTTTTTATTCAAGCCTACGGAAAGATAATTGTATTTTTAATATTTCGAATTATCAGTATGTTCTGATGTAAAAAATAACTCAGAATTAAAATTATACCTCGACATAATTTTCTGATAATTCGATGTATTAAAAAAATTACCTTTACATAGCCTTGAATGGTAAAACTTAAATGAAAAAAAATCCCTAACCAGAAACATTATTCGTTTCATCTCACTACAGAAAATAATTGGTTCATTTTTATATGCTCATCATTATTTTTATGCCCGAGATTTATAAGTGCATTTTTGTTTTTGGTAATTTTCCGTAATGCCTTCTTTATCCGTCTAAATATTATTTATGCTATTAAAACATGAAACAGCGTAACATAGGTGTTTGTCACAGTCTCTCGGGAAGAAGAAACGTTCGCTGATTCATGTACCAATTTATTGGATGTATACGATGTAATATAATACAATATTTGTAGATTAATATTATCATGTATTTCATGAAACTTCAGTTAATTAGGTGAACCAAGAAGCATAGTTGATAATTAAAGAAAAAAAGTGGTAAGACGTGAGTTTCGAACCCGAGACTCTCGGACGTTAACTCAGCAGCAAGCATGTGTGCTATCGAGTCATTGTGGTATATTATTTAGCAAACTTATATTTGTGTAGTTAACCACGTTCGAGGGTTTGTTTAAAGTTTTATTTGCTTACTCTATTAGTTCCAGAGCTTCGTATGGTCATTAAAGGAATTAACATCGGCAAAATTTACTACCTCATTACTACGGTTTATGTAATATGCAGTAAGAAAGGGTGGATTCAAGTCTCCCTATTTGAGTGTTCACCCGGTTTAAAATCGTGGATCTCGAGGAACATACGAATTCATTCGACCAATCAAAAACGTGGAACTAGTTTGAGAGTCTCGTTCAGGTGGCGCGTCGACGCGCCAAAACACAGCTCCAGATTAACACGCGTAGTATTACTATATATATACGACCAATCAAAAACGTGGAACTGCTTCGAGGGCCCTCCGCTAAGGTGGCGCGCCGAAACCAGAGAAAAATTGCGACCACCAAAAACAGGCTCATTGGCAATCTCCCTACTCATCTCTGGTAATATGCAGTAAGAAAGGGTGAATTCAAGTCTCCCTATTTGAGTGTTCACCCGGTTTAAAATCGTGGATCTCGAGGAACACACGAATTCATTCGACCAATCAAAAACGTGGAACTGCTTCGAGAGTCTCGTTCAGGTGGCGCGTCGATGCGCCAAAACACAGCTCCAGATTAACACGCGTAGTATTACTATATATATACGACCAATCAAAAACGTGGAACTGTTTCGAGGGCCCTCCGCTAAGGTGGCGCGCCGAAACCAGAGAAAAATTGCGACCACCAAAAACAGGCTCATTGGCAATCTCCCTACTCATCTCTGATAGTGCTTTTTAAACATATAGCTTGCAGTTAGTTTCCCGACGTGTACTACGGTGTCTATAGTGTCTCTTGTGGATCAAATCAGAGGAACGTATCAGTACGTTATTCTGTGATTTGTAACATAAAGAAGATAATTTGGTAAAATACTTTGGCTGAAACGACCTTAGCTGCACATATAGTGTGCATTTTATGTGGTTTTAATCATATTTATTACTATACATATACTTTGTTATTGTGAACATTTCAGACTGGACAAGGCAAAATGTATTGGATATTGTGGATTTTTATTATTGGTGCAAGTAGTTGCCAATTTATTGATGCTCAAGGTCATAGAGTTGCTCCTGGTGTACCTCCACAACATTACCAGCAGGTTTGATTTGTGGAATTGTATGGTGATATGGTAACATATGGTCAATCAGCTAATATTTATGTTTAACATAGTATTCTACACAAGATTAATTTTGTTCTTGTTATTCTCATTTAAATACATAGGAAGATTATTAAGTGATGACATGCAGTATGTCAGATTCATAATTACAATTGTTTTTTCTATACTGTAGCATTTCCCTTCTCAGCAAATGCATCATGTTCCGCAACATCAAGTTCCCCAGCAGCAATATCAACAGGTGCAGCAACAGCAAGTTCCTGTACAACAACAAGGACATGACCATGTACATCCCCAACAGTTGCTAAGTGCTGCAAATATTGCTCAGGAGAAAGCGTGCGTTATAAAATTCAAATTACTCTCTCAGTTTTAAGGTCAGTGCAGTTAATATTTTGTTAATTTATAGGCACATAGCTGAACACTTGGACGTGCCAATGGATACGAGTAAAATGTCAGAGCAGGAATTACAGTTCCATTACTTTAAGATGCATGATGCAGATAACAACAACAAATTAGATGGTTGTGAACTCATTAAATCCCTTATTCATTGGCATGGTTAGTAACTTATTGATTTTCTCATAATTTTTAAAGTATCTTACATAAGCATTACATGCAGAATTTGGTATATGCCTATTGTTATATTAAGACAATTTCTTTTTTATTAATTCTGTCAAAATCGCTATCAATAGAAATTGCTATTTTCTATTTATTATGTGCGGCTACAAGCATAAGATTGGTTAGATTTTGTTATTAGAGGGACTGGAAAATATTTTCGTTTCTGTGCATTTGAATTTAATGTGAGAAAACGACATTATTTTCCAGTCCCCCTAATATTTTGTATGGTAATTAATGGTGATGGGTGGTTTTCTTTTTTGTTATGTCTCGCTTTGTGTCATATGATTATGTGGCTAAACGTAGAACAAGGAAACAGAGAGAATGATGCACCAAATGCGGGCGATAAATTATTCAAGGATGATGAGCTTGTAGCTTTGATCGACCCAATTCTTGGAATGGACGATACGAATAAGGATGGATTTATCGACTATCCTGAATTCATTCGGGCCCAACAGAAGGCTGCAGCAACAGGACGCCAATGATTTAACACTGGTAACAAAAGGATATCATGACTTAACGATCTTCATTAATACTGGCATCTAGTAACTTTTATTGTGTCCCTGTAAAAGTATTCGTCTTATGCTATTGCAATATCAGCTTGCATTAAGCTTAGTCTTCTTAAATCGCTAAAAAGATTATTGAAACCACCATACATTATTTAATCTTTGTTTAGGAACTAGTGTTGTCGCTGGTGCGGACGGTTATGAAGATCACGAATTGGAATTCTTGGTGGATAAGATTTTGAAAGAAGTGGATACTGATTTTGATGGGCAGATCAACTGGACCGAATATTCCTTTAATCTATGCTAAGTTGAATGACCAAATTCTTCATCAGTTTGAGGGATGAATATTAGAATGAATGCAATACTAAGAGATTTTTATTATCGAGTTTTATTATCGAATACTCTGTCGTTTTTGATATCATCTATTTCTTTTACTTTATTAAGCAGGAGTTACGTCTTACAACCAATGAGGCAATGCTATATATTTCAACAATACTGCAAATATGCAACCTTCATTATTTTTAATCGATCAAGTACTTTTTTCTCTTTACATGACTACTACATATAGCTTCTCATTCTGTACATGAATTATTCTGTAACACTTTTAAAAAGTGTTGTCTTATTTAAGCTAGACATATTCATTTGTGACTAAGCTCTATTGATTCACTTCTAAAAGCTTTTTTAATACTTACGTTAATCGAGATTTGTAATACCGTACATATCACGCATTTTATATAAAACACACAAAACTAAGCCAGTGGGAATTAATATTTTTTTAAAAGCGAAAAAATAATTTAGTGCGGTTCGTTCTGAAGAGAAACAAATTCTTGTGTCTTAATATCACTATCTAATCGAAGTGTTAAGATAATTACTGGGCTGCACACTAGTCACATGAGGACTAAGTTTGTATAATGAATTTTACAAAGTTAAATGTATTAATTAACAGTAGTAAAAAGCGATTTGTATTACAGCACGTATGCTTCACCTAAAGAAACATTAATAGCAATGTATTTGCTAAAGCATTAAGTGATCAATGCTAATTTCCATAAAGGTACATTTTTGTCAAGTTTTTTCAAAGAATATATCGTAATTTTTTACCGATTTTTATGCGCCTTAACTCATTCTGTTTCTCGAAAGTTACTATACGAATTCACCGTGTAAAATGTTTGTAGTATTGACTGTTTGAAAATTATATCAGGTTATTTATAAACAATTTTATTCAACGGTTAAACAATAGGTTGAAAATTTTAAACGGTCAACACTACAAAAAATAAATTTGGTGAATTCGTAGAGAAACTTTTAGAAAATAAAATGAGCTGTAGCATATTAAAATCGATACAAAAATAACATTTTTTCTTTGAAAAAACTTGGCGAAAATGTACTTCTATGAAAATTATGAATGCTTAATGTTTTAGCAAATACATTGATAATAATGTTTTTCTAGGTTAAGAACATATGCTGTAATACAAATCACCCTCAACTACTATCAATTAATACATTTAACTTTTTAAAATTTATTGTAAAAACGTAGTCCTCATTTGAATAGTGTGCAGCGCAGCAGCTCCTTTAAAGGAATCATAAATGAGATAAAAGTGTTGTTGCATGTTAATATGGATTTAAAAAATAAGTAATGAAAGTATAACATCAAAGGACAAGAGAAATTCTTTAAAAAACTGCAATTGTATACTTATAATTAAAAATTCATTCTAGCATAAGATATAATATGTATATAAGACAATGCTGATATCACGGAATTTATATCTAAATACTTTTGGGTTATACAAAATGGGTTGTACAAAATCATTAGAATTCATCCACGAGTAAAATGCATTTTTGGACTAATCTCAAACAATCTAACCCTTAACAAATTCTATGTGGCTTTCCATAAGATCACTGAAATATATGCTAAAATAGAAAAATATAATATATTTCAATGCAAAAACCTGTACATGCACTTTCTAACAAAAATTTCATGTAAAGCCACATGTAATTTGCTAGAAGCTTCATTATTTTTAATCTGTCAAAAAAAAAACAATTTATTCGTGGATTGACCTTAGGTAAAGAACGTTTAATTAGGAATAAGGTTTCTCCTAGTAAGTAATTTTTTGATGTGTCCATATATTATACAAAGAGATTAACATCTAAAGAAAATCAATTTCTTTGACTGATTGTAGCTGAATGTTCCATGAGAACTCGATCGAAATTTTTAGAGAAGAATATAATTTTTTTACTATTTTATCATCATAAAAATTTTTATACTAATTAGTCTAACCAATAAATATTCCTTATGTTCCACGTTTACAGTTTTTGGCGAAATAGTGCAAGATTTCGAAAATTGATGTAATGACCATTGATTTTTTTTAATTACACATCGGTGATGAACATTTAGAATCCAAAGGCAAAGATCTGAAACACGTTGATTTCCATCTGCATGTTTTAGACATCTTATGCAGGTTTACTTTTGCAAACCCAAACATATGCTCAAAACAATTGTGAATCGCGCATTTGTCTTCGTAACTCTGGGTTCAGCAGAATACAATATTATATTGTACTGGTATACATGGTGTCTCACAATAAAAATATATGGAGTACACCACCAAGTAGAAGAGGAAAATTTGAAATAAAAAATCCAAATCCAATTTTTTATAAACCCGTATACAAAATCCATATTTTTGGTGCAATTAGTCCTCAATTTTCAGTAAAACACTGTGCACGCAGATTCGTGCAATTAAAACGATCATGTCGGCTTTCACAAACAATCAATCAAAAATACAGAATTATATGCATGTAATGGGGAACTGGACCAATTTTTTGTTTTCGTTTTCTTAATTGTGGTACTATTAAAACTGTGAATATTGATGATAATATGCTTATATTTGTTAAAAAATTATATTAAAAATTGTGTTGCACAAATAGCAGTTCAAACGCCCTGTTGAGTCACGTGACAAAATGGCCGCCAAAACCTTCCTTCCTTCCATGGAGACTAGAGTAAAGGAGCACGCACGTAATGTTGGGGACGTGGTCTATGAAAGTGATGAAAATTTTATATTGCATATTGGGGTGGCGCTGCCGTCGTCTGGAGACCGCCGACAGAGACGACTATAAAATGAGCGAGAGAGAGCTTGACATACATTTCGCCCAGGGGGTGGCAACTCCCACGATATTTCGACGACATTCGTATAGTTCGCTCGACTCGAGGTAGAGCAGATGGCGCTCTTGAAGCAAATGTAATAGACCAATCATGAACGAGGACGCCACAGCGTACCGCGACGCGTCGCCATTTTGTATTTTTCTGTTTCCTGAGCATTCCAGACAATTCCTCAGCACTCATGAGAAACTGCATTTCGATTTGGTGAGGAAATATTAATTTTGACATCTAGTTTACAGGTAAGTGATACAAATAACTGCACAGAAAGTTAGTATATGAATAGTGTTGTTTAATTTCAGTTTATGTTGTTTGCAGAAACTTCCTTATGGTTCGAGCTTGTTGTGTTTTGGGATGCCATGTCAGTTTCCGAAAAATCAAATTAATGTGTGGTGCAGAACAATAAATAATATTTTATGCGGTAAAGTGAGGTTTAGCACAGATCGCAGCTTCATTGTAAAATAGGCATTTCGCAAATGTAATGCTATACATAATAAAGCCCATAAAACCTAGATTTTACTGTTGTGTTAAAACATTATTTCCTAATTTCCTATACATTAAGAATAAAGATCTTTAAGCTTCAATAATGCAAAGCCGGTAGCCTAGTGCTCTTCGAATAACCCGCTACGGACAGCCATATTGATTTTTAGTTTCTCTTTGACGAGTTCACACAGATGGCACTTCAGTACCAGTGTTCACTTTTCACAAGAGGAGAGTTGCCCACCCCTGATTTCGCCATGTATGGTGGTCAATTGTGGTGAAATGTCAAGCATTCTTCTATTTACTTGTTATATGTTTTTTAATATTTTTAAAGTGACAATTCATCAGGGTCTTTTATACTAATGAATATGCTGCAAACACAGTAATAAAGTCTGTTTGGTTGGATACTTTGTAATAAATTTCAAAATAACTTAATTTGTCAATAACCAATATAATAAGTCAAAAAAAATATATCAAGTGTCGGAGTCTCAGTGCTTGATGTAAACAAGTCTTTTTTTTTACATTCTGTTAAAGATTAATAAATTAATTCGTGTTTTTTTAGAATTTATCAGTGCTTCATTAAAACAACCCTACCGATCATCATCCCTGAAGTGTATATCCATATCACATGAACATTGTTAATGTAAACAAACGTTTTTATAGATTTCACTGAAAACTAATGAATAGGTCGTTTCGACCAGAATTGTGGTCTCATTTGGGCAACCCCAATCTGAGAATAGTTTTGCTTCCGGTAAGAAAAGTATTTTACGCACTCCAGCTGATACCATGCAATGTGGAGCAGCACCAAGCAGCTTGTTAATCTTCATTTTGTGCCTAACTAAAAAAAAAATGTATTTTCACCCCAGAGTTGATAAATTGAAGAAACCTTACATGGATGAATGCACATGTGCTTGTCAAAACATTGTAAAGTGAGTATATGGGACAGCGGTAGTATTCTTAAGACATTGATTAAAAGAACTTGACGTCAACAAGCTGATGCAATCTGCAATTGAATTTTTAAACTAACAATTATGGAACTAATAGAATGAAACAGACTTCACCATAGCTCTGGAAACGGTAAAATGTGACATTTTGGCAACTTGGTGCCATATTTAACCACATGGAGCAACTCCGAAATATAATTTAAGTACTAAGGCAAGGCAAGCTTTCGTTGGACTGATATACTATATACATTCTAATAAAAATAATAGGATATATTTTAATAGAAATAAATAGGATAAGTTCTGAGGATAAATCTATAAAATCACATCTGCATTTCTCTATGAACTTGTGTTCATGGAGAAAAATATCAAAGAAACGCGTCTACGAAAAATTCGATATTACATACATTATTCGATACAGCTTACTTCGCGTGGTTCACAAGTGACCGAAGCGACGCTAGTGGCAAAATATCGCAACATAATTTTCTACCGTTTCACGACCCACAGTTTCGGCGGTAAAACTGCAGTATACGACTCCGAACTGAAGTTGGCTGCTAGTGACTTAGGTTTTTTGAGGTAACGCCATCTGCCGGATATAATGTGAATCGCATGGAATAGTTACGCCGCCTATTAGAAAAAAAATTAACCATATTTAAAATTATAAAACCAATTTATTTTTATTGGAATACACATATGTATCAATTAATGAAGATCTAAAAAAATATATTGTACATAAATTTATATAATTTACTTATAAATTTCAAAGCTGAAACCTCTTCTTTCATCTTACGCAAAATATTGTGAATCGAGAAGTTGATGCTACGTCAATAAATTGGTGGCTCTGAAAAGTGCCGATTTTTTGGGATTTCCTCCGTCGACGATTCCACTTCAAAATCCACTTCCGCTTGCTTCCGCTGCGTCAGTGTCCTCTGCAGCGTCCACGTCGTTGGATGGGGGTGGATGAACGCGAGCAATGTCTTTCAAAAACGTTTCAAAAGGATCAAGGGCATCTGTTCGCAAGCGTCGGTACATAAACTCCCCTAAATATGAAGAGAACATGCCTTTGCTGCGATTGCAATCCGGCAGTTGCCGTTTTGCCAATGCCCACAATCCTTCTATAGCGTTTGTGGAAGCACCAGTCTCGGGATCTTTGAAAGTCAATGAATGATTGACGGTCAGATGCTCGTAACCTTCTGCACCTAAGGATTCATAGGCTTTCCAACAATCGCTAACAATTGTGGTGCCAGGTGCAATAAATTCCTTAACACTTTAACGACCGCTCACACAACATGTGTGTGATAGCCGGAACAACCGTTAACGACCGCTCACACATGTGTGTGATGCTACCGCCGAAGGTTGTTGGCCAGTACCACACTCTTTGTGTGATAATTTATGAATGTAAACAAGCGTGGATATTGCTATTGGCTTCGTATTTCATCGCCACGTCTTTGATTTTAGGTAATTATTACCAATTTTTAATTTTTGATTTTAAACTACAGTGGTGTACCACGTAAATTATGGATGGAGCAAATATTGGCGGTTGACGTTGGTGTAGTACTCTAAGCTGCCGTATAAGCGCTAGTGTCGCGCGCGTTTTCTAGTTCAAAATGTTGAAATAGCGCTAGTTTCACTTGTGTTTTGTTGAAGCAACAACAAGTAACAATATGACAACAATAAGTACAATACGACAATATTAGCAAGTTTTATTTTGGCAAGTTTGGTGCAGGTATTTCGACGATCATTCTGCGAAGGAAAAGGAATGCTTATATAAGACAAATGTGCGGATAATTTATTTGATATTCTAATTGAATTTCTGGATTTTGGAGAAATAGAAAAGTTTGCAACTTTGCATCTTTTAGAGAAACAAATTGAAAAGAAACTTTCGCAATTTTCAACTCTCGGAAACCTCGCGAGACCCCTCGAAACCTCGTTTAGAATGGAAGACGAAGTGTTTGAGGAAGAATACGCAGATAATTTTTCTGACGTTCCCAGTGATGCCGAAGACAAAGAAGGCAGCGATAGTAATGGTGGAGAACATATTGAAAGAGGGGAAGAGGAAGATTCTTTCCCACAACTAAGAAGAAATCACCGTGTACGGATATCAAGCAGCAGTGACGACGAAGAAAGTGATGAGGATCCTTTCCCGTCACCAAGAAAAAATCGCCGTGTACTTCGTATACCTAGTAGCAGTGAGGAAGAAGAAGAAAAGGAGAATCCTTTCCCGCCCCCAAGAAGAAATCTCCGTCGACTTCGTACACCAAACAGCAGTGACGAAGAGGAAAACGAGGAGGATACAATTGGCTGGTCTGACATTGATAGACCACGTAATCATGAAGCTTTCGAAGGTGCCACGGGACCACGTGTCAGCGTCAGCCACTGTGATTCGGTTGAAAACGTCGTAAATTGTTTCTTCGGAGATGATCTTCTAGAGTTCATCGCGGTAGAAACGAATAAATATCATGCTCAGAATTACAGGAAATTTAAAAGAGGGAAAAAATGCGGAATGTGGCGTGATGTTACGATATCTCAACTAAAAAATTTTTTTGGATTAGTGATAATTATGGGGTTAGTTAAAAAGGCAAGAATTAGCGACTATTGGTCCACTAACCCCATCATTGAAACACCAATTTTTTCAAAAACCATGAGCCGTAATAGGTTTCGAGAAATCCTGACATATTTACATTTTTCTGATAACGAAAAAATGCCTCCAAACGCTGACAGGTTGTACAAAGTGCAATATCTTCTCGATTACTTTTCCAAAAAATTTGAAGAGAACTTTTCTCCAGGACAGAATATATCCGTCGATGAGGGCATGATACCGTGGCGCGGACGACTCAATTTCAAAGTATACAATCCAAGGAAAATAACTAAATACGGTTTACTTGTCAGAATGGCGTGTGATTCTGTTACTGGTTACATATTGGGCTTCAAATTATATTCCGGTACGGGACAAAAATTAGAGAAAACTGTTATGGATTTGTTAAAAAACTACTTCAATAGGTGGCATCACGTATATATGGACAATTTATACAATAGTGTAATTTTGGCGAAAAAATTAATTTTATATAAAATTAGGCTATGTGGAACAATTAGGGTAAATCGGGGTTTACCAGAATTCTTAAAAAAAGCTAAATTAAAAGTGATGGAAACCATATTTGCTCGTCAGGGTAAAATATTGCTGCAGCTATATAAAACTAATAAAAAAAGGGACATTAGAATGATATCAACTATTCATAATGCAGATATTTGTGATACCGGGAAAAAGGATAAAAATGGTGATGCAATCTTGAAGCCAAAATGCATTATTGACTACAACCGGTATATGAAAGGGGTCGACCGCGCGGACCAATACTTGAGTTATTACCCCATTTATAGAAAAACAAAAAAGTGGACCAAGAAAGTTTCTTTGTATTTCATAAATTGTGCCATATTTAACTCGTTCTGTATATATCGACATTTGAACAAGGAGCACATTCGGAAATTAAATTACCACGATTTTTTAATTAAATTAGGAACTGCGTGGATTAAAACTACTAATGATGTTGATCCTACTACATCTCGCGTCGTTCGTTCCAATCCAGTGGAAAGATTAACTGGAGGAATAAAACATCAATTAGTTCAAATATCGGCAATAAAAAAGGGTGTACGAAGGGATTGCCATGTTTGCTACGCAAATAAAATTAGAAAACCTACATATTTTATGTGTAAGACATGTAAAATACCATTACATGTAGGTGATTGCTTTAACCCTTTGCGGTCGGTGACTTTTTCGGCCAGCGAGGTGGCAGGTCGACGCGATTTTCGCGAATATGTCGAGCGCCGTATATAGATAAAATAAAATAATCTTATACATAAATTATTCTAGAAAAACGTTATATTTTGACAATTTATTTATAATTACACCTTTAAGAATATAATATCGCAAAACTAATCTGTGTATTGTACTTTAGTGTGATAATTTACTTCAAAACAGAAGTCATCGTCGCTGGAACTTAATTCACTTGTAATATCCATTTTTCTCGGGGTACGAACAAAACCACACGATATAAATTTTCTAGATATTTACCTTCGCCGCGATCGTCCAGTTTCAAATGAGGTTGAAAACACACAGAGCTACAGTCCTAGAAGGATCTTTTACTAATATTATCTTATCTCCGTTAAGACCTGTAATTCGACACTTCATACAAAAGAATATCAATAGCAAAGGAACCTTTTCAAGCACCAATACTGCGTTCCTCCGCTTGGAGATAACGAAATCTAACATATCACCGATTGGCGATATCCGACCTGCGGCGCGAATCGCCGTGGCGCCCGAGCGGCGCCTTCCGACCGCAAAGGGTTAATAATTATCATACAAAGGAAAAATATTAAATTTGTCGTTAAATTGTTGTTGTTTTTTGTTTTATGTTAACTTTTTCGTGAATTCAATAAAGTTCTTTAAAATTAATTTTTCAAAAATACTGCCGGCCCCTGGCGACGTTTGACTGCGTAGACGGGCGGTCGTTAAAGTGTTAATGAGAGGCACGAGTGTGGCCGCCGATCGATCACTGACTGTTGTCAAAAAACACCGATTACTGCCGCGTTCTATCCCACCAAATACCCACTGCCCTGTCACGTGTTTACCTCGGTGGTACTTTCGCTTGCCGAACTTCGATTCGTCGATCTCTACAACAATACCCGGACCTCCAATTTGTCCACGTTCTTCTAGTACAATACCGACGCATAATTCGCGACAGAAATAATACCAGTCGACCGTCGTGTGCGGGGAACATTGAAATTCCCACTGAGCCTGAATCTGGGTGTACTTATGAATCCAAAAATATGTCAATTGTAAAATTTCGATCATTGATAACTTCGATTTGCCAAAAAACGAACCAGTTCTCACTGATCTCGTTGTTTTGCAACTACGACATTGCCAACGATATTTGTCCGAAAGAAATTCAGCAGTGCATAGAATCATGTCCTTATCGCACACTGGACACTTGAAAGTCCGAGCTATGAGTCCGTATCTTTGTGCAAAGGTGATTACCTCAATAGAAGGTTTCTCACCTAGTTTGAACAAATCTACGAACCGTATCACCATTGTAATCGATCACACACAATCCAATTTAAGCAAAAGAAATAATAGCACACTTGTGTTACACGCTTTGCGAGCTACTAACGAAAATCATGCTTCTACATGTTTTACGAAAGCAGACGATACATTGTAGCAAAAAAATCTCGAAGCAGTAAATCAAACTTAATGCTCAATGTATAATCACGAGCTTGCACTTATGCATACTTATATTTTTAAATAATATTATTTATAAATTAAATATACACATATTTAATATGAAAATATGTAATAATATCTTCATATCAAAATATATGTATACATAATAGGTGCAAACCTATGTGTGGCGTAGCACGAAAATTAAACGAAAAAAATCTCCAAACATGGAATATTGCGATTACTAGATCATATTTTGTGAAAATATATTTTTATAACAAGATAATATAAAAGATAATATAAGAAGAAGAAAAGATAATATAAAAGAGTAAAAATATATTAATTTCAAATTTTTAAAGATAGTTGCGCTTTTTTCCGATCAGGAGGCGCCACTATTTTATGCAACTCGCATTACATTTGATAGATGGCACTACGTTAAAAATCTGAGTCACTAGCAGCCAACTTCAGTTCGGAGTCGTATACTGCAGTTTACCCGTTTCGGCTGTTTCTCTGCAGCCGTGCGTGCTCCTTTACTCTAGTCTCCATGCACGAACACTGTGTTAAGAAAGCGTCCGTAAAGTTGCATACAAAAATGTTTCTGAAAAGTTACAGTAGGCGGCGCAGTGGTTCCAAAGGACCACGATAATAGTAACGTGAAGTTAGAAATGTATTGCGGAACCGATGTTTGAAACTTGTATTTTTACAGCATTGGCGGATCCGAAATATCTAACATTTGTTGATGATTTTTGATGGTTTTTGGCAGACGAAAAAAATAGTTTTAGTCGATAATTTTATAATTTTTATTGGTCAATACTAAAAAAAATAGTGCAATAAGAAATTATTAAAAGAAAAATTAGGAAAAGGCAAACCTGTTGAGGTAACATAACACCGGTTTTTATTTACTCTTGTATCTTAATAAATAAATTAAATCTTAATTAATAAAATTTATTTGTTTATTAAAAGATCACTTGTGACGTGTTGGGCGTATCACACATCTAGCAAAGTTAATCTCCCGCGCTACGCGTGGGAGTTTATATTTATTTTTGTTAACCAGAAAATATCAGTATAAAAATCAATATGTTCGTTAACAAATATAACCGAGAATAGATTCCTAAACAGAATACAGACTTAATTAAATGTTGTTTCCTTAAAATGTCATCTTTCATTGCCCTTTCCACCACACATAACCCACACTTCGTTACAATTATTTGGTCTATTGATATAAAAGAATAAACAACAAAATATAATAATAAATTAGAATAAATAAAATCGCTTATCTTTGGGTGATGTTTCTATTATTCATAAGTTTGTGTACGAGAGCCAAAGTCGAAAAAGACACGGCACGTGACACAGTAATATTACAACTTAGAATTTTTTCTAAGTGCTTTGAATTTTAATTTTTTTTCGTTGTTGTTGTTGTTGTTGAACGATTTTCCGAGAAAGTGTCCTCTCGTGACGATGTAGAAATTCAAAACCTTTTTCGTCACTTCTTTATGATGTTCCTTGCACCCGATGTACGGCAAGTTCTTTATTTTCGCAACTCGATCGAGAATTTGATGTAGTGTTTGTATCTTAACTGTGAACTTGCCAACTACATCTAAAACTGCAGCTTCTAATCTTTGTGTTAAGTCAAATAATTGATCACTCGGGTATAGCAGTCCTCCGTAGTGATTCATCAAATCGATAAGTCGATGACGATCAGTTCTTTCGTCGGTTTCGACGCTGTCGATGCAATGCTCGCAGTTCGTGAAGCGTTTAATTTTTCGCGCTACATATCCAGCTATGAAAGCCTGCACCTCATTAGATGTCGTTACGACATCGTAATCGTGCGGAGTCATATGGTCGTGATGATTTTCATGCGTTGAATCATAATCATGTTCAGACGCAACGATGTTACTAGTGCAGTCATCCTCGAGTTGATTATCAGGCGATCCGGTCTCAATTATCTTGTCGATGTTTTGTATCCATTGTTCCTTCGAGTACCCTGCAGTGGCGATTGATTCGCGAGTCTGCATCAGAGTCTGCAAGAGTTCTACTCCGCACACGTTGCCACCTTTTGGTGGTTTCACCAAGGAGTACGAGGCTAAAAGCCGAAAAACTTAAGCGAACAGTGTGGGATCCGGATGATCGTTAGAGCCACATGCATTCCTCATCATACCGAAGAATCTCTGAAAACCGAATAGACAAGCATTACACTACGAAATATTGTTTCTTTATTGTACTTGGTGCCATGATACTCGGTGTTAATTTATATGCGAGAACAGAATAAGTTTGTCGAAAACTAACCTCAAGTGCGTCCTGATTAAGCCGAACGGTCATTAAGTAATCAAAATTATGTTCGCTGTGCAGGAATTGGATCAATTCCAACGTTGAACTCAAGGTCACTTTTAGACCAGATACTGTGCTGGATGAAATCGGAAACACCTGATTATGCTCTTTCACAGCTCTTTCCCAATCCCTCAGGTAGCGGTCGAAATTCTGAATTGCCTACATTCACAATCATGGTGGTCAAAAATGTGCTGAAAGTGTCTGTTAATTATTAACAACAAAAAACATTGCAGAAACAAAATGGTGTACAATTTTATCGGTTTTCGTCGTGCACGGCGGCAGGTTTATAACATGAAATCAATAATATGTAATATGCATGAAATATAATACACGTATAACCACAAACTTATTTGCCAACAGAACAATCTCATTCAGTACACCATATGCAGTAAATTGATAACAAAAAAATATATCAGTATGTCCAATAGCAAATTCAAGCAATTAATAAATTAACGAGGTAAATCGTGCGAGGCGTTTACAGCTATACGACCCAGTTGCAAAAAATTTCCTTCCATGCTTCATTCACTTACGCGTAATCTGTTTGTAAATATCTGTTTTTGGCAATGAAGATTGCGAATGACGAAGTAGACAGCTGGATTCAGCAATAATCACCCGTTCACTATTTTTGGATAAAAAAATTAGTACCAGTTGTTCGTAAATCGGATGGTACATTCCAACATTTCGTTACGATTGTACAGCTTTAATAATTAAACCAAGACAATCATTTTTATACATATATTTTCCTAAAATCGTTTTTCATGGAATAATTATAATTGAAATATTGCTGAAGCCCCTCTGGCTTAAGCTAATTTCTGGTTAGCCCAAATAACCAAACTTCATTCGTCGATAGTACGACCAAATTTCAATCTGCACAATATTTTTTGCTAACCTAATCGCTCGGTTTGGGATCATTTTCGTAGCTATACAATTGCAACTACTATTTGAAATATTTTCAGTGATATAAATTGTGATTTTATTTTTAGTTTCATACCTTCTTCTGGACGCACTCGTCGTTAGGGCGCAACGCTGCAGCCGGAGTTCGCGACATCATCGCTGTGATTAGATTATCGACGATCTCGCACAATTTAATCGTTGGTCCGGCGGTTCTCGGCTGTGGACACTCAGGATCCTCTTTGAAAATCTCCATTGCTATTCTTACTCGGTCAGAGAACAACTGCATGGATAATAATACAATAATTCATTACTAAGACTTAATATTCCCTTATAACTTTTACGATTATTTGACAATGATCATACGTACTTCAAAGGCGAGTGGTACATTCATCGTTTGATACCCTGTAGGATGAAGATGAATAGGAGTCAACTTATACGCGATTCGGAGATTGCACTTCATGTACCCTTCTCGATCCAACAGCGCTTGCCAGTGATTCTTCATCACAAACCCATCGGGCGTCTGTAAAATGAAGTTGCCAATAGTTTCCAAACGTAGAATTAGAAAATCAAAATACGACATTTTACGAAAATCAGAGATTTAATTGTGATTTAATTTTCTGCGAGCTATATCAAACTGTTGTTATCGAAAAAGTGAAGTGATAACACATGACAAGCACATTATCGTAATTATTTACCCAGAATGAATCTGTCTTCATTAATCCATTGCGAAGACATTTAATGAGGTGTGGGAAATCCGATATCATCCACAACCTCTGAGTAGGATTGCATGGATGTTCACAGCTGAAGTGACCATCGCTGATGCCAAAGAGAGACCAAACACCGCGATTCCATTGTGCTCCGTCCATGGTGACGACATCTACATGGAAACCGCTCTCACCGAGCAACAGCAGACACTCCAGAATGAGTTTGTGCAAGATCTGGCTTGTCACGGAATTTTTGCTCAAGAACAACCCAAGCACCTGGACCCATCCACCTCTGAACGGTTGAAACATGAAGACTAGGGCGTAGTCAGCACGATCGTTCTGATGTTTCTCCGGCGTAAACTTTCCCAAATCGACACAACCCTTGAACATCATCGTCTTCGTGTCGAGACTTATCGCTTCGCTAAGGGCCATTTCATCGATAAGAAGAGTACCTGTAAAGTCAAGTAACATATACAATCCCATGAACATGATAAAAACAACCATAAGCTAATTATAATGGAATCTAATTGGCTTATGGCCTACTACGGTAAGACATAAACAGTCTACTGAACTATGTATAAACAAAAGATAATGCGGAAGTGGGAGGTACTACGGGATATTTCTACGAAATTATACTTTTGCCATTCGTCAAGAACACTCTGCACGCACACACACACATACACAGGATGATAAAAAAAAAGTACTAAGGTGAATGAAATATTAATTTACCATGGTATATTTCTTTGATCAACGAATTTAATTTATGTTTGATTCGATCATGGATTTTCGTATTAAAAAAATTATAGAACGATTCGAAAAAGGATTTTTTTAATTAAAGAAATGTGTTGTGGCAAACAATGACATTATAATTTCATTGACTTCAGTCATTTTTTTTCCGAGAGCCCATACACGCCACAAAATTATACATTTTGTTTATTTATTAAAAAAAAAGGACGACATTGAAAGCGGTTTGGGAAGGATTGAGTTTGTCTATGATACCCCTTTTGTCGGCCACCTCCATTCGGGAAGCTTTCAATTTGAGGCAATCGAAGACAGCGGTTTGGAAACTATACGCAGTGTCTATTCTCTGAATGTATCTGTATACTATCGGCTGAACTTTGAGGGATACCCCGTCCACTTGACTAACACTTGTTGACTACGATCTTTGGCCTTTGAGGCAATGATTTTATCTATAAGGAATATGTCGTTCTTCCTTTTTATTACATTTTGTAATTCTTCAGCGTAATAACTACCGGTAATTGTTTCACCGGCAAGGTCCTCCAATGCGTATACAATAGATCATCGACATTTAAATATGCGTACTACTTTAAAATTTCCTCAATCCAATTTCATTTATACCCTTTATGGAATATTCCTTTTTCTTCAGATACTCTTACGGTATCACCAACATTAAATTGAGGACACGAATCATGAGTTTAAAATTTACTCGTCATATTCTTATGAGCTCTGACTGCGTTGTATAAATTAATATCTCTCGGCCTCGTACGTATCGTTGAATGGATAAATGCGTTGCAGCCCTTAACTAAATCTTGAATTACGTCAATATATTGTTGACAATTTTTACGTGTGAAATATCTGTACAGTTTTTCCATAAGAGTTCTATTAAAACGTTCAACTAAACTCGCTTTCGCGTCGGGATTCTGTGTAGTATAAAAATATACATTTTCATTTTCTAAACATTTCTGAAACTTCTGTCCGACAAATTCTTTTCCTTTATGGACTACAGACTTTCGGGCTCGCGTTCGCTATCCTCAAAAATATATTTAAATGCTACGATTATAGAGTTATTTGTTTTATCTTTTAGCGGAACAACCCAAGCGTACTTACTAAGAGCGTCAACGACTGTCAAAAGACAAGTGTTTGTTACATCGTAATGACTTTTGGAAAATTTTCTGTGGATGGGTTTATGGAGAGTGTATGCGTCACTTGTTTTTAACCATTCATCAATCATTTTTGTTTTGATTTCTTTATTTAAAAATTTTTTCAATACACTTCCATTCCCTTTTCATTACACTTCCACCATAACCTGCAGGATGTGCAGCGTTATAATACACTTGTTCAATCATTTCCTTTGCATTAGTTTCAAGGTCTTCCAAGTTTCGTAGTTAAGGCTGTATTTTCGTTGTTTAATTTCGCGTAGTGTTACTAATGGTGTTGTACGATACTTCCGCTTCCCTTCGAAACCCCGTGGTCATGATATTGCAAATGCTCTGCCGGGTGTTCGAGCTGGAGATGGCGATCGTGATGGTCTCTCGGTGCTAGCGGGTGTAGATGACCGTTTTTTTTTCAAGTTCTGATGTCGCTGAGGTGTACTACTGTGAGAAGATTTTATCCCTACATCTGAATCACTGCGCTCAATTTGCATAATTCCCGACACCTCGAGCTGTTTCTTCATACGAATATAATTCAATAACTTAACGTATTTCTTTTCGTGACCCGACACCGATAGCGAAACATACGAGAGCGAACTATTTTCGAGAACCAACCTACGTTACCTTCGGCCGTCCACCCGTCGTTCGTGCATCCGCAAGCCAGGCGGGCGCCAGTCAACTCTTTTTTCACCGGGAACTGACGAGCCGGTATAAACTGGGAGTTGGGGTGGAACAGACCCAACTCCACCAAGAACGAGAGCTCTGACGGAACCTATCAGACGAGGCGATAACTTAACGGATTCTTTCGATTTTTGGGGACGCGTGAAATCGAGAAACGCAACCGTAGGTGCTGATCTTTGGGGTCGCGTAAAATCAGCAAACGCAACTGGATACACGAACGGGAGCAGACGGTTACGGAAATGCACGGCCGCTCAGGCTGCTAGGTTTGAGGTAGAGGGGGGCGGAGTAAGAGTCCGGCAAATAGTGCGAGGGACCGAGAGCGCCGAGCCGAGAACGCATCAGAACGAATCTAAACTATCTATCGAGATCCCTTCACCAACTAATGAAGTGGCAGACTCACCGGAGCTGGTACAGCTAATCCGGGGAGGTCAAGAACTGCATCCAAAGGACACTCTGGTGAGCACTGCACTAAGGCACAGCACTACACCTCCGTAACACTCACAGGAATTCATAGAATTCCTGGATATCGCGAGAACAACGCGAGAACTGTACGATTCGAGAACTTGCTATACCGGAGTGAAACACGGCAAGAAAAACTATCAACAGATAGCACGGGAGCACGAGCCAGCCCGTGACACCTCGGTCGGTGCCCTGAGATAGACTGCTTTGACAATAGCCAAATCCGAGAACTAATCATTCTGATTGGTCGAGAGCCTTTTAACCGATAACACTTCTATCTCCTTCGAGTCGTCCCTTTAAACCAAATCGAGAGCGTTCCTTAACGAATCGGTACGTAATTTCTGGAGATCCTCCACGGCCGCTTCCCCAGGGCATCGGGCGACAGCTGGGCACCACATCCTTAACTCGGGCAGGAGGTTCCTCTCCTGCCCTTAACCGTTTCAAAACTAACTCCGCCCGCTCTACAGCCCTTTGCCCATCTCCAGCGGGGCGCCGGTATTTCACCCGGGCTTCTGCTGGTCCGTGGAGACGTCTCCGTCGGGTACTCTCCTCTGCCGGGCAACTCGGTACGTCGAGACTATCTCCCCACGGCAGATTCGAGCACCTCGACCTCCACTTAACAACAACGAAATCTTCCGAGAGCCTTGACATATCTATGCGAATCAATCCGAGAGCGTAGCTTCTGAGCAGGGTGGCGATCCGAAGGGAACCAGAAATCGAGAACGTTATCTTTATCGGTAACCGGAGCCGCCTTGGGACCGTGATTCGAAAAATCACGTCACAAAACTCATGCGAATGTCATCTTTATGGCATACTTCGACAAACTGTTCCCAACCGACTGGATTAGAGTTTTTTCTACTTCTCATAGCATCGTTAAATAAATCAATAATATTCGCTCCAGATACCTCGGTACCATCTATGAATACTTTCCCACTTGGTTTCCACGATACAAGACTGCGAGCGAGCAAATGTTTAATCAAAAGTTCAGCCTTACGTCGAAATTTTTGAGGCACACTCTCGATAACATTAGCTACTAGATCGTCTTTCAGGAGTTTCTGTTCCTCCTCGTTGCTGATCATTGTTGGTATTATGGGTGCAGTCGATTCCCCATTATCCACCATGGGCAGTGCTATTGTCTTTCTTAAATCTTTAGCAAAAAATAAATATCGCTGTAGAATCTGATTGTAACATTTCCATTTTTCATCAGCCTGCAGTTTAGATCATAATATTTCATCTATGTCTCGATCCATCTCAAGAAAATGATCGCATTCTTTTGGAAGTGGTCCCCACTGCAAATTCTCCACAGTTTCATGTGGGATCAAAACCATCTTCTTAGCATGTTCCATCTTTCAATTATTTACTCCAAATACTTTTGAAGCAAGAATCGTTAATAAAGGCCCTAACAATAAAGGCAAAAAACCTGATCCTTTTTGAATGAGTAGTTTCTTCTTTCCGTTCCAGGTACCTTTGTTACATGCTAGTTTACAAAGAATTTTTTTATGTTTAGCCAAATGTTTTTTCTCTTCGGAAGTAAGTGGTACTCCGCCATGTAGGAGATTAAGAATGCATTCACAGATAACACGAACCAACTTTGAAATTACTACTTTCAGTACAACACTTGTAACATTGTTTGTACAAACGTTCTGATTTGTCTGGCAGTAAATTGTCGATGACCTTTTTCGCTGGTTTGCGGATTCCCGCTTGCGTGTCATCCCGATTGGTCTCGCACATTTTTTTCTTGGCGTAATTACAACGATTAACAAGCGGTACGTGTGGAGAGGGCCTGACTGAAATACGGTTAGGTACGCTAGTGTCACGACGGGTGTCACATTCCGTGTACCGTTTCTCGTCGTTTTATGTTTTTCTAAACCGCCGATAATCCTGTTGTGAGCCCAAATTACTTGGGATTCGTTGCCCGAGTAAAAAGTTGGAACTTAACTCTCGATAACAAGTAAAAGATTTATTTGAAACTAAACAAGTTACGTTAGAATACACTATTAGAATTAAACCGTAAACGTGGTGAGTACGAAATCACGAGGCTAGAGGTTAGTACTTCGACTAAGTTACCGTAGTAACACTTCACTCGTAGCTCTCTACTTCGTCTGACGTGCTGACAGGCCGTCCGCTTTTTATATCTTAATTATGGAATTTTTTGGAGATACAATAACCAAAGGATTATTTCTATATTTCGCCATGGTATCGGTGATGTTGTTACATCCCAAAGCGGATCTACTCAAGTAAATGCAATTGGTAAATTCTTTTCGGCACATCGAACTTTTCGATTGCCTCATGTAATTCCTAGAACGCTGAGTAGCAGGCCACGCGCTCACACTACATGCCAGCGCGAGGAATGAAGCAAGACTCTTTCTGCAAGATCATCAATATTGCGGTGCATTATCCCCAAAATTAGAGCTAACGCACCTACAGTATTCGGAGCCAATAGGCAGTCTTTCGTGAATCCTGGCAACAGACGGAACTCCTCTAAGAGTCACCGTCTAAATTATCGAGTCTTGCTTGTTCCTCCGCTGGTAGTATTTTACGTGTCTTCGGATTCTTGTGACCAAGCTTTCCCACCCGAGGGCCAGGGAAGTCATCGCGGTGAGCGTTCTATTCAATCTATCGCGAGTGTAACAGCAGACGTCGGATTGCCACAGAAAGAACTCAGTGAAGTGCAACATCAACCCTTTTAAACCTACCAACCATTGTAAGTTAAACTACCTATCCTATAATAAATAATCAATCTATATACCTACACGTCGCTCTCATTCGTTGGCATTACATTCCCCGATTCCACAGGAAACAGATACGCCTAGCGTTAAATGGTAGCCCACAATTAGATATATCTACGCCCTAGCAGTTTCACTAGCTAAGGCTTAACAAATTGGTGGCAGCGGTGGGATACCATAACTGTTTTCTGCCCAATTTATATATATAACTAAAAATGCCAGACGATACTACATACCCTGGCAATCTAACTAACCCTCTTGACAGTTCGGCATATCTGGACTATTTAGCAACTAAAGATGCCATTGATAAAATACCGTAATACGATGGCAAAAATTATAGATTCGGGGATTTCGATACCGAAATTAAAGCCTTACAGCAAGGCTTATCAATGGAATCCTTGGCCGCCTACGAGGACGGGCTAGGACCCATGTAGAAGGCAAATCTTTCACCACAGTAAAATCCCTTTTAAAAAGTCTAAGAGAAAAATTTGCTCCTGACCATGACTACGAACATTATCGCAGCCGACTCCTAGATGCCCGAATGAGAAGCGACGAAGACGTGAGTAGATACACACCACTCCTGGGCGTCACAACAAACCCCCACCACTGTCCCGATGAGTCATAGAGTGCACCGCGCTGCGGTCCCCCGCACTGCACTATGGCGCCACCCCCTCGCCCATGTACTCAGCGCTCCCCTCCACCTGCGACACTGTGGTGGTTCCCCACCACGCGGCCCTGGTCCTAAGGCCCGAAACCCCCACTAGCAGCGTTGCATCTCCCCAGGGGCTTATCACGGCCGGTAACTATGCAGTGACCTCCGGTCGGTAATATTTTAAATACCCTAAGGCAGGTAGAACACAGCTGTTTTTTGTAAATAGTAACCTTATAATATAGAGGTATCGTATGCATTGCCGTTTATTTTTTCGATACTTTTAATTATCGAATGGCTACCTGTTTTAAGTACTAATACCGGGATTAATAGGTGGGACATAAGGAGTTTGAAATAAAACACAACTTGCTTAATTTTAATATATAAAATTTATTATTAGAAGGGAAAAATATAAAAACACAAAATATAGAAATTTTAAAATATCGTATATTACTAAACAAAAAACATAAATGTAAAAAAGATAAAAATATAAAAAAATTTAAAAAACAAAACTTATTAATTTAAAATATAAAATATAAAAAAAAAACAAAAAACTTAATAGTCATCGTCTGACTCATAGTCCGAGTCCCTGCAAAAAATAAACAATAATATTACTACTCATGTGCGAGACACACGTACAGGGTGTTCCATATATAGAAGCGATTAATACGCACCAATTGTAATACCGGATTTCAGAGAGACCGAAGAGCGGCCTCAGCCCAAAAATGTCTGTGTCCTCCCAATCGAGCTCCTCGAAGAGGAGCCAGCCGTTGAGCTCACCTCTTCGAGCACGGCGCTGGCTCCTCTTCTCCAACATGTCTTTTATTGAGATGTAGCCTTTGAGCTATAATAAATAAACAATACGTTGTATAATGAAACTTCTTTGAAATATTTAGGCTGTATATTAATAGACACTTAGAGGACACTACACTCACTGTCAAGTGAATAGCACCACGACGACCCATTATGCCTGCTTTTACTGTTCTAACCCGGAGTCGAGCGGCTGAGCCGAGGCGAGGCGGATGAAGCGCTCCAGCTTACCCCCACTTATAGCTCGTAGAAACAATGGTCTAAATGCACACATTCTAATCTCTCTCCCACCCGCTACCGTCATTGACAAGATATGGGAAGATGGAGGTGAAGGAGACAAAGAAATAAAAAAAATAGGTATTTTTAAATATATATTGTATATTGCAAGAAACAGTGGCTGTACATATTTATTAAGAGAATATATTTATTAAGTCCTTAAGCATGGCCATCCTGGACAGCCGTGGCGCTCCGCACGAAGGAGAGGTACTCGTGGTTATACAGGGAGAGTAGCTCCACCAATAGCTGATAAAGAGCCGGCGACCACAGGCCTTTCTTTTCCAAAACCAGCCGAAGATCGGTGAATATGCAGTCTGACAGAGTTTATAGGGTGCGTTACCCTGGCGACACGGGATGGTCCACCACACCTGAAATATAAGGAATGCCGAACGAGCGTGGTCAGCATGCCCAGCGGCCTTTACGCGTACCTGGAAGCACTCGACGACACGTGGGATGTCTATACAAGTCACGATGTGTACGATGAGGAGGGAGAGTACGCGGAGGAATCGAACAATTTGGGGTACTATGCAATGGACACGCGAACAGCATCCCGACGCAACATTCGACACGTGCGGTGTATGGCAATTTTTCGCGACGAGAGCTGCGAGACCCTACTGCAAGATGGTCGTGTCGGAAAGGATATTGCCGTGCAACTCATAGGTGGCGATATCGATGAGTTCGATACTGTAAAAGATTGGTGCGATCTTCTGGTAGCTACGGATTGTAAAACAGAGTAACACGATACGCGTCTCTGACCCTTACATCGCGATGGAGAGAGAGAGCTGGTGATGCATGCTGAAACGGTGTGCGTCAGCAGATCGCTGCAACTACCGATACAACACCTCTATACTGTTTTACACGTATTATGGATACACGGTATTTCGGGATCAGTGAACGAACGAACGATAAATTCTGTATATATATTTGTCTGCTTGCTACGATTGAAACGGTTTACCCCATTTTGCCCGATTTTCGACGGATAACGCTGCCATAAGAGAATCGTAATTTTTTACCGCTGAATCAGCTGTTTTGCATGGTCACGTTTTAAGACACTGGTTTGAAATTAATATCGCAACGACTGTAAGATGGGCACGGGCTAGATGTACCCTGCTTTAGTTCGTATCACGACGTCCCGGTAGACAGACTGATCACCTACAGCAATCAACAGTTTAAAAAAAAATGTCATCTGTAACGCATATTCGCGAATGTATTGTCGATTTTGTAAAGACCCGTCGTCTGATAACACCTACAAACGCGCGATTATTCTCGCCGGCGTGGTGCAGACAATTAAGATATTTTGGTTTACGTACGTTAACTCTTAGATTAAAAACTGTATTTGCCCATTGCACTCTACGCGTGCTAGCCAGGGGTCACGAGAGAGGGTATTTTAAAAACGACCCGTACATACTCTCGTTAGCCGTAGCGTGTATTAACAAACGGGGAGTGCGCGATAATCGTATCACCAGGGCTATTATAGCCGATCATGCGTTCCACGAAGGTATGTATTTTCCACTTATCGGTAATATTGCTTAAATAAACTGCTTTTAAAAACTAAATAAATTTTACAAGAATTGACGCGATTTCACAACGACGATGCACCCGAGGAGGAGGACCGGTTGCTTTTAGGGTGCCTCAATCGTGTGGAGGAGGAGATTTACCCGGAGCCAAGCACCAGCACAGCGGTGATCCACTACGTAAACGGTAAAGCATATACTTTTAAAAAAAGTTTACGACTAATATACGCCTTTTTTAAAAAAAAAGTGCCAGGACCATCGACAGCCCTGAACACGCAAGCGGCTGAAGAAGAAGAAGGAGAAACACGTTACGACACACAGGGTATGTGTCATACAGCGTCGAAAAAAAAAGAAAAAAATGTGTTGTGCTATTCAAAAATTTTTACAGACGCATTCACGGCTATAACGTCGGACGCCAGCGAAGACGACGACGACGACGACGACGACCAGGACGATGTCGAAGATCGCTCCACCGTTTCCAACGATTCAAACGAGCACGATCCAGGTAATAATGATAAAGTACAGAAACCGCTGAAAATTTATTTGTGTGAAAATAAAAAAAAATAAAAAATTGTAGATTCGCTCGATACGGATATAGACAACGATGGTCGAGAGCCTAGTGTACAGGGTAACCTGCTACCACCGCCTGATCAGGCCAATGCTGAAGAACCGATACTCTGGGTTGCCAGGAACGGTGTGCACGTAGCGGCGGATGCCGACGAGGCTGCTGAAGTATTAGCAGAGCTCGATGATACTGATGATGATGAGAATCCAAACGATTCGGAAGAAGGTAGCGTATAAAGTTATGTTCCTTAGCTTTTTTTTTGTCGAAATTGCTAACTTTAAAAAATGTAGGGGGTGATGAAAGGCAGTTAGACGCGCTATTCTCATACATAGGGTCAATGCTTAATCCTCGCGAGGAATGATAAGTCAGTATGCGCTTAACACTTTTTTTGTTTAACAAGTAAAAAATAAAAAACTTTTTTTTTCCAAACGCTAGATGCAGAGGACGACGGGGTATGTCGACAGATCGGTGGTGGCCCCCTTCTTCGACCGCAGAGCGACAACGATGACGGCGACGGAGATATCAGTAACGACGTGCTACCGCGTGGATATAGATTTACAATACTGTCCGAAACGACGCGTCGTATAAATAGGTTCCGTTTAGACGGGCGTGAAATAGCAATGGCTATCCGGAGGCCGCCCGAAGACCCTGATACAAATACGGTATCATGGTTACACGGGGCAGTCAGAGATATACACGCGTACCTCACAAGCTCGTGTACCGCGCGGGACTATATAGGTCTAACGATCAAATCCGACAGTTTTGCGTGCGGGGCAGCGTGGCTGTCGTACAGACCGGCTCGAGAACTTCTCGAAAACGATGTGTGGGGTGTGATATCGTCCGTCGCACAGAGCGCTCAGGCATTCCAAATTGATAGGTCTTTCGTCATCGAATCGTGTATAGTCGAAGTACCGCGGGGTACAGGGCGCGTGCGATTAACGCACGAATTTGTAAAAAAACACTCGATACTGACCATAGCGAATAGCGATAACCTCTGTCTACCTAGGTCGCTCGCTGTGGCGATGGTACACGCTGAACGCGGGGAGGTGCTCTCTGGGGAGTTGCATGAGCGATGGAACGCGGTACGGGGTCAACGGAGTAAATTACAAAAACAATTTGCTCTCGAACTTGTGACAAACGCGTGTGTAGACATACCATCGGACGGGTGCGGTATTCCAGAAATTGATAAATTTCAAAGGTACCTAGCCCCGAGGGGTATAGCAATCGTTGTTTACGATTTTGACACCATAGGCAGCGGCGAGAAACCGCTGTACGACGGTTCGCAAGCAGTTGATAACGCGTACGGATCAGGGAGACCACGGCAAACGCTCCGCATCCTGTTGTTACGTCTCAGCCCTCCTATATACGACACTCGTTTAACCCATACATATACACAGCCACTTATACCCATGGCCAACCCATATTATTATTTTACTATCGTTTTACCCCAACCTATACAGACATTATACACACTACATATGCCAATCAATCATTTAATATAACTAAGGTTATTGATTTATACTTATAATTTTATACTTTTGTCTTGTTTTATATTCCGTTATATTATTGGAATCTTTAATTAAGTTATCGTTTATTTGACCGGAAAAATGTTACGCTTATTATTTCTATCAGGTATTATGTTCTTAAGGAATTTGTCATACCAAACCTTTATTATGTCTTGAAATAAAAGTTAAACCTGAAGCTCCTCGAGTCTAGCAGTACTCGCGAGGTTTCAGGTACAGAATTGGAAGACTCAGGTATGCAACAACAGATAGATAATTGTTAGTACTCTGATTTGTCAAATGATCATTGAGAAAAGGAATTAAAGACCAATCAAATTCATGAGAAGTAATGGAAGGGATAAGAAACAAAGTTCTTAAAAAGGGTTGGAGAGGCTAAAAAGCCAGTTCAGCCAGTTCAGTTCAGTTCAGTTCAGTTCAGCAGAGTTCAGTCCAGTCTGGTTCTCGTTCTTGTTCTGTGGTAGAAGGTGGCATTGTGAAATACATCGAAAAGTCTTGTGCAAAATAAAAGTCAAAGTTAGAGTCGAAGCCTAGAGTTCTAAGAACTTATATTCTCTTCAATTCAGTTCTTCGAAATCCATACACAAGGGAAGCATACCTGATGAATCTAATCTGCGAGTTGTGAACCATACTCATCACCATCATTTACAAAATCCTTGACTACAACCTCATCGGGACTGAGGGTCCATCCAAACCACCTCACTGAATCTTCATACTTCCAAGGAAAGCAATAAAATGGAAACGGTTGAATTCCTTAGAAACTATTGGGTAAGCTTATGAGTACACTCACATACAATCAGGTACACGCAATAATTCATTCATACCCAGAATATCTAACTTATATAAAAAGGATAAAGAATACCCGAGCAAAGAATCAATCAATTCGTTTAAGTTAAACTTCGTTCTAATTTCATAAATCAGGATATCATATCAGACTCAAAGAACAATCTCCCTTATATCGATCAGGGTATCCTCTGTAACCTATTTCCTATTCCTCTCGAATCTTATCCGCCGGAACAATCGACATAACGCGTGGACGTACCGTTTAGCACCGGCAAGTCTGACCAACGAACCATCCTAACTACCTTTTCTAAATCAGCATTCACGAAATCTCAATAACACTCAATCGGTCCTCTCGAATATTGAACGTAGGAACATAACCATATTCCGTGTATTTGGAGAGCGATCGTAACACTGTATTATAATAATTCGCAGCATTATCAGCCTATTTTAAATATGCGGGGTGCGGTCGGTAGTCGCGGTTTTTGCATACCTTTTAACAAATCTTACACGCACGAAACAGAGCATAAGTGTTCCCACAAATGCGCTAGATGTTCCGGAAAACCGGCCTGCGATTCGGGTCTCCCTACATTGCATTGTCGCGAGTGCCATAGGTACTTTTTTGGCCAAATCTGTTTAGATAACCATATAAACACGCTATTTATCAAACAGAAGGGAAAAGAAAAGAGCGTATGTCAGGCCGTTCGCAGCTGTCCACAGTGTCTCAGACCGCTTCAAAGAGCGCTGCGTAAACACTCTTGCGATAAGGTGTACTGTAGAGTCTGCAAGAGCGTTAACAAAGTAGGCCATCAGTGTTACGTCAGACCGGTAAAAAAGGCGGCTGTGGAAAAAAATATTCTATTCATTTTTTACGATTTTGAAACAGCAGATACAGAAGCTACTCGGTGACGACACGGTACGCATCCACACGCCAAACCTGTGCGTCGTTCAGCAAATGTGCACAGCATGCATAAACGATACAGATCTCGCGAGGGTATGTCCGGCCTGCGGTGTACGCGAATACGTCTTTGAAGATGATCCCGTAAGGCAGTTTGTAGATTACGCGTACGATCCTAAAAGAAAATCGTTTCAGAGAGTGATCTGTGTGGCGCATAACGCCAAGGGTTTCGACGCGCAGTTTATACTGAAGCATATCGTGAAGCGTAAACGGAAAACTCTAAAACCACCGACGCTGATACTCAGTGGCACGAGTATCATAATGATGAAGACGGGTCGTGTAACATTCATAGACAGCCTTAATTATTTTCACATGCCTCTGAGTGCCCTGCCAAAAGCCTTCGGTCTCGTGGACTCGGCTGGTTTGAAACAAAAAGGTGTCTTTCCGCATCTATTCAATACTCCCGAGAATCAGCATTATATCGGTCCTCTACCACCACTTGAGTTTTATTCACCCGACACGATGCCTACGGCCTAACGTAATCAATTCTTAGTATGGTATAACGAACAACGGTCTGCGGGCTACGTATTTAACTTTCGAACAGAGTTTATTGATTACTGTAGATCCGACGTCACCATCCTCAGACAGGCATGCGTTTCTTTCCGCGCAATGTTTCTCCAACACGGTAGCGTTTGTCCTTTCTCGGAGAGCACCACCATAGCCTCAGCGTGTTCGAGAGTTTTTAGAAAAAACTTTTTGCAGGATGAACAGATAGCCATTTTACCACCGGGTGGATACCGCTACTGCGAGAAACAATCACGTAAGGCCCTGTTATGGCTCCTTTCGTTGGAGCATCGTTGGGGTTGTACCATAGTTCACGCAGGGCGCACTCGGGAGTACCGTCTACCGGAGGGCACGCCCGTCGACGGCTACTACCATGACACCGATACAGGTCTGCGACACGTCTTGCAGTTTCAGGGCTGCTTCTGGCACGGGTGCCCAAAATGTTATCGCATAAACAGGGATACGCGGTTGCACACGGGTGAATCTATGGATGCGCGCTTCGAGAGAACGCAGGCTACGAATGATAAGATCCGATATCTCGGTTACGAACTGACGGAAATCTGGGAGTGTGAATTCGATAGCTGGATAAACGAGCCGGCACAGGCCGCATTATATAGAGCATTGAATGAGAACCCGTTGGTAGCGCAACTACCGCTGGAACCTCGCGATGCTTTCTTCGGTGGGCGTACAGGGAATACCGTCAGTTTTTACGAAGTCGAGGGGTCTGAGAGGGTACACTACGTAGATGTGTGTTCGCTCTACCCCTTCATATCGAAAACGGGGAAATTCCCTGTAGGTCACCCTAGAGTGTACGTGGGCGACGATTGCCGCGAACTAACGGGTGATCACAATAACATCGATAGCGTGGAGGGCCTGATTAAGTGTGCCGTGTTACCACCGCGAGATCTGTATCACCCCGTGCTACCGACGCGCATGCACGGTAAATTACTCTTCGCACTGTGTCGTTCCTGTGCAGAGTCAACGCTGCAGGGCTCGTGTCCTCACGAGAATCCTGAGGATAGAGTATTCGAAGGGACATGGGTTGTGGACGAGGTTAGACGTGCTCTACGTAAAGGGTATCAAATAACGGCGATACACGAGATATGGCAATACGAGATCACCCAGTACGATCCGGCCACGCGAACGGGCGGTCACTTTGCCGACTACATAAATACATTCCTGAAGATTAAGCAGGAGGCTAGCGGGTGGCCGCGTGAGTGCAGCGATGACGAGTCAAAGAAGCTGTATGTAGAGGAGTACGATCGGGTCGAGGGTATTCGACTAGACCCTGCTAACATAAAATCAAATCCCGGTCTGCGGGCAGTCGCCAAACTATGTTTGAATTCCTTTTGGGGCAAGTTCGGGCAGCGCGAAAATCTACCTAAAACGGAAATCGTAGCGACTCGTCAGAAGCTCGTGAGTTTGCTTACGTCCCCGGAGGTTGAAATTACGGGTATTTTACCCGTAGATGACGAAATACTCTACGTCAACACGAGTAGCACGAGCGAATCGGTGATACCCACAGCGTACACAAACGTCGTTATAGCCGCGTACACCACGGCTCAAGCTCGTCTTAAGTTATATGACTATCTCGAAAAATTAGATCGCCGTGTACTATATTACGACACCGACTCGTGTATATACGTATCGGGTGGCCGTCACGCCGATAACGCTTACGAGCTACCGCTCGGCAGTCTTTTAGGCGATTTAACGGACGAGTTGGAGTCGTACGGTGTTGGTAGTTATATCATGTCTTTTGTATCGGGAGGCCCGAAATTTTACGCGTACCGGGTACGTAAGCCAGACGGTTCTCACGCAGAGGTCTGCAAAGTCAAAGGTATCACGATCGACCACGCGACGAGTCTCGCCATTAATTATGACTGGATACGGTCTTATGTAACGGGAGAGACGAGCGAGCCTGTTGTTTTACACTATGACGCGATACGCCATACTCCGTTTCACGACGTAGTTACACGCCTCGAATCAAAAACGTGTAAACCGACCGAACTTCAAAAACGGCGGCGCGACGGTCGTTTCGGATCCTTACCGTACGGCTTTATATAACTAGTATTACCAAAAAATTGTACAAATGTATATACAACGCTGAACAATATTTTACCGTACAGTCTTATGTAACTGATATTACCAAAAAATGTACAAATGTATATACATCGCCTGTACAATAATAAAACATATTTATTTGAAAAACATAAAACCTCTTTATCGATCTATTCCCGAAGGCTCCACCAACCAGGCCATGTTATGTATTTTTTCAGTGGTGCTTCGGACATGCTAGCCGTGCACTATGGCTAGCTATGCGGCTGACAAACATACATGGCGACTATTAGCTCACAGGTGCACGATGAGCTCACCCGGACGAGGGGCTACCAACGTCACCGATAAGAGCTAGCAGGCGCGCGCGACGTCACGAGCCTCACGTGTATCGCGCGCCCGCCGCGGCCGGGCCCCGCGATGGAAGGGGACGCGTGTAAAATCCAGTAGTCTCTTTAACAGTATATTCGTAAAGAACACCGCCAAATAGCCTCATTTGGCATAATGGACACACGGTGGAAGCATCCGTGGACGTCGATGATCTGCGGGCCAACGGGGTGCGGGAAGACGTTTTTCGTAAAGAAATTCCTACGGTTCATCGAGGACATGAGCGACGTGCGATTTGCGCGCGTTCTCTTTCACTATGCAGAGTGGCAGGAGGGGTACAGGGAGTACGGGAGCTCTATAGAGTTTCACGAGGGACTGCCGCAAAACACCGATTACGGCAACGACCCACGCCCGAAACTCGTCATCATCGACGATCTTATGAGGGAATCGTCCAATAACACGGTGGTCGACCTTTTTACCAAAGGCAGTCATCATAAGAACATCAGCGTTATCTTCATTACGCGGAATCTCTTTCATCAGGGGCCCGGACAGCGCGATATCTCGTTGAACGCCAACTACATCGTTGTATTTAAAAATCCGCGCGACAGAGCGCAGATACAGCATCTGGCCAGACAGGTGTTTCCTGAGAATCCGCGCTTCGTACAGGAAGTCTACCGCGATGCCACGGCCCAACCGCATGGCTATCTACTACTCGATTTGAAGCAGTCGACCCCCGATAACTGCCGCTTTCGCACTTGCGTGTTTCCTTCGGACCCGTTCCACTACGTGTACGTACCGCGAAAGGGTATAAAGGGAGGGCACACCGATCGAGACGTACCAGTCATTCGGTTGTAATGGTATCCGGCGCACGCTGCTCTATAGGGCGCAAACACGCCGCAGTGTTAAAGGCTATTTGCCATCTGGATAGCAAACAGCGTAGCGCTTTGTTACGAGTGGCCGACTCACGACTCGTCAACTGTATATGCGAATGTGCTCTGAATATTCTTCGCGGTAATGTGCCTCTCAAGACGACGCAGAAACGCCGCTTACGAAAACACGCATCGCTGTTGAGACGTTTATCCAGACCGGGTTCAGCCGTCAAAACTAGAAAACGTCTTATCGTTCAGAGCGGTGGTTTTTTACCTCTCCTGCTAGCACCCATACTAGGCACCGTCATTTCGAAACTCATAGGGGGAGGCGGATAGGGGTATACGTCACGAAGAGCGAGAGAAATCGAGATGGAGCATGCCAAAAAGATGGTTCTAATCCCTCAGGAGAGCGTGGAGCAGCAGCACTACCGACCAATGCCTCATACATCCCACCACCACCAGCAGCAGCAGCAGCAGGAGCAGGGTGTCGACACCGTAAACACCGTGCAGACCCCCGGGACCCCCTTAAGCAGATTAGACGCATCCATGAAGGAGATCCTACACTCACCGAATTTCATCGACGAGCGCGAAAAGTGGAAGATGTACAATCAGGTGCTGCAGCGTTATCTACACTTTATCGAGGATCTGCGAAATAACGTCGACGAGGATAGGCGAGGCGATAACGATGCCAAGAAAAAAAATAACAGTTCTGCGGAGGATAATGTCAGGAGTTTGACCGACGATGGCGACGACGACATCATCGCTAGCGTGCCCCAAAAGTACAGAGCTAAGGCTAAGCTTTTACTAGGAAGGCTGCGCAACGCTGGTTCGCCACGCATCTCGTGGAGTAAACAGGGCGTTACGCGTATCGGCGGCGCCGTCGTGCAGGACGCCAACATCGTGGATTTAATCAACGACGCTATGCGTGAGAGAAAAACAGCGAGACCGGCGGGGAGTCGCCAGTTTGCGCGGTTCCTCCGTACTGCAGGTATACCGCGCGAATATATCGGCAATCAACGTCTATGGAGGGAGGGGAGCAACACGACGTCTCTCGGTAATCAGACACCGCGCCGTGTAACAATCGTACCGCGCCCAATCGAGCAGACTCAGAGTTCGTCTACAGAGGAGGAATTCGGCGAGGCGTTTCAGGAAGTGTTTAGAGACTCCGGGGAAGAAGAGCGCGTGGGGAAAAAATATACGCGATCCGCGTCGGCCGGTACAACCAGCGATACCGAGAAAAAGAAAAGATTAGAATGGTTAAGGCTGCCGTGAAACGGAAGAAGAAAAAGATATCGGCTGATGATAGCTTTCTGAGGCGTCTTTATTACACGCCAGCAGAACCGTCTTCGTACGCCGGTATCGGTAACCTAGAGCGAGCGGCTAGGGGCAGGGTAAAACGAGATTCCGTCACGCGTTGGTTAGAGGCGCAGGACGCGTATACGTTGCATAAACCCGTGCGACATACGTTTCAGCGTCGCTCTTACACCGTCAGCAATATCGACGACGTTTGGGAGGCCGATCTTGTGGACCTTCGATCGTTGAAGGAGTACAACGATGGTTACACGTATATACTTGTAATAATCGACGTACTCAGCAAATACGCTTGGGTGGAGCCTTTACGCGATAAGACCGGCGCGACGGTAGCCGCGGCTTTCCGGAGGGTTTTGACACGTAGTAAGAATAGGATACCCATGTACCTACAGACAGACAAAGGTAAAGAGTTTATCAACGGTGTACTGCAGCGTCTACTCGAGGAGCTTGGTATAGGATTCCGTGTAGCGCGCAGCCCCGACGTAAAGGCAGCTGTCGTCGAACGCTACAACCGTACTCTGTAGGATCGTATGTGGCGCTACTTTACACATAGAAACACTCGGCGGTACATAGACGTTCTTCAGAATCTCGTGGACTCGTACAACAGGACACGCCACTCCGCGATAAGAATGCGCCCGGTTGACGTAACCCTGTATAATGCCGCTAAGGCTCGTATGAACCTATCTATGCGATACGCCACAGCGCGCCCGCGTGTCCCTAAATACAGTGTCGGCGACCTGGTACGCATCAGTAGCGCTAGGAACCCTTTTGCGAAAGGTTACGAGGGTGGGTGGACTCGAGAGATTTTTAAAATCGTACGCCTAGGTACAACGAGGGAACCACCGGTCTACATCTTAGAAGATCTCGCCGGAGAGGAGATTGACGGTATTTTTTACGAAGAGGAGCTCGTTCGAGTCCGCAAGGACCTCGCAAAGGACACGTTTCTCGTCGATCGTGTGATAAAACGAAGCGGTCGTGGGAAAGCCCAAAAAGTACTGGTCAGCTGGGTCGGTTACCCCGAGAAATTTAATTCGTGGATACCGGTATCCCACTTGAAGAACAATGAAGGACCAATTTTATCTCGTTCTTCCCAGTAACAGCAGTATGTCGTACTATCCCGAAAATAAAACTACCAGTTTTACGACACATCTACCGCATCAGATCGATTTACACGGGGCATGGTCTGTTGCTCTGGTTGAAATACAGTTTCCTATGACCTTTCTGCACGTGCCGGTGGCGCTAAAAGATTGGGATCACGTGGTCGTGGTCACTACCCGTACCAAAACGCAGAAGAACCACAAAGAACCGCTAACCGGCTTTATAGTGTCGGGTTCTAACGTAGCGCGAGGTGTTTACGATGACGTAAAGACCCTCATTGACGAAATAAACGCTACCACGGCTATGACGGGCCGTCTGAAACTAGAGCTCTGCAGAGGTGGTTACGTGAGCGTATCGTTCGTCTCTACCGATAACGATCTAGACGATCCGCACGAGCTGAGACTCTGCCGCTCTCTGGCTCGCATCCTTGGCTTTACCGAGTCGGTCGTGGTATCGAAAGCAGAATCCCCCGTGATGGCCGATCAACCGGCTAGTCTGATCAACGCCCTACCCAAGATGCTTTTCGTTTACACGGATGTCTGCGAGCCGTATATCACCGGAGACGTCCAAACGCCCCTGCTCCGCGTGGTACCCCTACAGCCAGATAACAAATACGCGTACGCGGCTGTAAAAGTGCTCTCGTTTTCGCCGTTAAAGTACATACCGCTGCTCCGAACGACTTTTCAAACGATCGACATCGATATAAGAGACCACCTGGGCGACCCCATACCATTTGAATCAGGAACGCTCTCCGTAACACTACACTTTAAACGGTTAGAGTGATGACTCATTACACCGATTACTACGATTCGGAGATAGGCGGGGGATATTCCACGAAATTCCGGGTGTTCGCGGGGTCGCCGTATCAGCGGGGTCATGGTATCGGTAGCTTTCTTGGTGGTCTTTTTCGGCGCGTGCTACCCCTACTATCGAGGGGGACCCGAGCAGTCGGTAAGGAAGCGGTGCGCGCTGGTATGAATATCTTAACAGACGTCAGCGAACGCGGTGCTCCGCTCAAGCAGGCGTTTCGCACCAGGGCCGCCGAATCGGGTATGAATCTTAAACGTAAGGCGGAGACGAAAATTGACGAGCTCATGAAAGGATCGGGTTATAAATCTGTAAAACGATCACGCGGCGCCCACTCTATCATCGGCGTCGCTGGAAGGAGCATCGCCTCAAGAACTGCTAACAAGCGTAAGAGACGTACGGGGAAGAAGGCTGCTCCGCGTCGAAAAAAAAAAGTAGTAAAAAAAATAAAATCAAAAACCAAGAAACCCAAAAATCGTCGTAGGATCGCTAGTAAGAAAGTAAAGCGGAGTGTGCTGGATATCTTCTCCTAAACGCTGCCTCTATCATGGCCTTCCTACACGCGCACTCGTGCGAGTGTATGAAATCGGAGCTCGAGCTCTTTACACTACCACCGACGCAGACTACTATAGAGAGCGCTCAGTGGGTGCACTATAAACCTATCTCATCGCTGACCGATGACTCGTCCATTGAATTTGTCGTGCCGGGTAACGGGGATGAGTACCTCGATCTAGCACACACCATGCTGAGTTTACGCGTACAGCTGCGCTCCAAGGATGCGTCAGCAGCGGATGCTCTGAGCAAAGCGGCCCCTTTTAACAACCTGCTACACTCGCTATTCAACCAGGTGGACGTATTTCTTAATCAGAAGCTCGTATCGCCGCCTAATAACGCGTACGCTTACAGAGCTTACATAGAGACGCTATTAAATTACGGGCCCGCCGCTAAGGGGTCGCACCTCTCGAGCGTGCTCTGGTACAACGACACGCCCGGCCATATGGACGATACAGCGGGCAAGAATATAGGCCTCGTGAATAGGCAAGCGTTCGTCGGTAAAGACAGGACGGTCGATCTGATTGGCCATTTACACTGCGATGTGTTTAACCAAGAAAAATTTTTATTAAATGGTGTTGAGCTCCGTTTACGCCTCGTACGCACGAGAGACGGTTTCTCCCTCATGGATCCCAAGAGCGAGAGCTCTTTACATATAACGGAGGCCACGCTCCTCGTTAGACGCGCCAAAATAAGCCCCGGTATTCTAATTGCTCATTCTAAAATGCTATCGAAGACAACTGCAAAGTATCCGCTTACGCGTGTGGAGGTCAAGGCACTGACGATGCATGCCGGTTTGCACGGTGGCACTATGGACAATGTGATTCTCGGCCAATTACCCAAGCGTATTATAATAGGTTTCGTCGATAATAGGGCCTTCAACGGCAACTATCAGCTCAACCCGTTCAATTTTAAAAACTATTGTATTAATTTCTTATCGCTGTACGTCGACGGTGTTCAAGTACCCTCGAAAGCACTGCAGACCGATTTCGGCAAAGCCGGTCTTTACGTGGACGCGTATCACACCCTCTTCAGCGGCACGGGTATACACTTCCTCAACGAGGGTAATTCGATATCTAGGAGTGCTTACGCAAACGGTTACTGCCTGTTCGTTTTCGATCTTACGCCCGATCTCTCGGCAAATAGCAACACCCACTGGAACTTGATCAAGCACGGTAGTGTACGAATCGAGGTGCGTTTCGACGAGCCGCTGGCCACTACCGTGAACTGTATCGTCTACGCAGAGTACGACAACGTTTTGGAGATCGACGCTGCGCGGCAAATCGTCGTAGATTACGGCGGCTAAACAATCGAAGAAAATGCATAGGTCAGCAGTTTGGGGTCTGCGTCATCATCTTTTGAGTACTGGCTATCGTTGGTGATCGTCAGCATCGTCGTTAGTTTCTCGTTGAACGCCTTCGAGTTAGCATCACGATCATAGATTTTGTCATCGAAATCGAATACTTCAAAGATTCCGAGGGGCGTCTGGCTCCGAAGGAGATCGGCGTCGTGGCTGTGGAAAGAAAATACATAGGCCACTGGATCGTTTCACCGCCCTGTGATTTCAACGAATTACCATCGGCGATCAGAAGCGAGAACAACACCATGACCCGCTATCAGCACGGTCTAGAGTGGTTCGACGGTGGTGTAACGTACAAACAGTTATACACCAATCTCCGAAATATAGCTGGTATTTCACGGTGCATATACACGCGGGGCTCGGAAAGTGTACTTTTTCTGCAGACCGTTATGGCCCGGGAGGTTATAAATTTGGATGAAACACCCAATAACTCACCATACGAGGACTTCCCACCGAATTGTGACCATTACGAGTGCATCGTTCACGCCTGTAAGGAAACCCGAGGATCGTTTACCTGTGCTCTGAACAACGCCTTACGCCTTGAATTTTGGCTTCGGAATAACGGACCGCATATATGAACACGCTAGACCTTTACCTCGGTCTTCGCGGTATATCGGCTCATACGACGGGTGTCTACGCAGCTGATAGAATACCCCGAAACTGGTCGAAACCCGCTGCCATTATAGCCAACACGGACGATCATACGAAGCCAGGAGCGCATTGGGTTGCCATGTACGTGGACGCTGACGGAGACGGTTACTACTTTGACAGCTACGGATTACCACCGCTGAATCATCACCATGCATCGAGACTACGACGGAACTGTCGATCCTTCCGATGGAACACTCAGCAGCTTCAGAGCGAGACGTCGACGGTGTGCGGCCAATTCTGCATGATGTTTTTACACTTCCTCTCTTCCGGCTTCGGGATGCATGCCTTCCAGAATGTGTTTAGTGGTGATTTGCGGAAAAACGATAGAATCGTCAGAGAGTATTACGACGCGTTTGTGCGAAAGAAACGTTTGGTGGATCGTCGGTATGCGCAAGATAATAAGATCTATGGTGGCGGTGGTGGTGGTAGGATACAATATTCGCTGTGTAAATCAGGCTACATGGGTTAATGCTTCCCTTTTTTATTGTATTTATGTTATTAATAAGGCGACACTGTATGTATATTTAATATAATAATAGCGTAATAATATATAAATATATAATAGTAATAAATATATAATATAATAGTAATAATATATATGTATAATAATAATAGAGATAGCGATGTAATGTAGCGGTGTATAATGTGTATTTAATAAAATAGTAATAATATATATATGTGTAAGCAATTATTTAGTAAGCCAAAAAGTGATAAATATATACATGTATGATAGGTGTAGTTACAGGCGCACGGCCGCCACCTGATCACCGCCCTGGGCTATGACCACGGCCCTGTGGTCCACATAATAACTAATGCAAGCAATACATTCTAGTGGATTGTACGCGTGCAGGACGCTCCGTTCGCAGCGCATGCACACCCCGCTGCCTATCTGCATGGTGCGATCCACCAATAAATAATGTAGCACTGCAGGGGTGTACTCTGCCCTGCTTTCGGGGGCCTGCACGCGCATGCAACAGTAGCATAGTTTCACAGGGCCGCGGACATATAGGCACCCATAAAAACATTGGCCACCGTGGAGGGGAGCGAAAAACCTATTCCGCGGTGGGCGAATACCGTCGAGTAGGGGCCCCTCAAATGGCCCCTCCAACCCGAAGGGCGGTGTGCCTGGTCTCATCACTGGTGTGGTCTGTAAAAATTTCAGTTCCTTTTAATAAATTTGTTTAAAGCAAATAAAACGTATAGGCTTATCAAGAGACTCGGTCGAGTCTCGCGCCAAGTACAGGCAACCGGCTGTACAGGGCGCAGCTCGCCGAGACTCTTTACTTGAGTCAACTCTTATACCTGTGTTTGGAACGAAATATCTTATTAACCGCTATACATGAGAAAAAGTTATTGATACATTCACTATAGGAATTGAGGGTCCTGAATTGATTGCCACCACGTTCAATACGATTAGTATACGAGATCAGGGTGTATTGAGATGGCGAGCGAGATGATTTTATTTCAGTTCCGTCGTCGTCGTCATCGTCGTCGTCGTCGTCGTCGTCGTCGTCGTCGTCGTCGTCGTCGTCGTCTTCGCACGTCCATCGCATTTTTTACACGACAGATGGCGCTGACTGCTGTGCCTTCTTTACCTATTTGTACTCTGTATGGTGGTAGTAATTTACGAATACACAATACAATCAAATACATTTTATAAGTGAAGCTACCGTTCATACCGAATTTCCAGTTAGTATAAGGGTGCTTTCACAACAGTATAGAATTATCCAGTTTTTAATAGCATTCATGTGCAGCGCGCGTATATGGGTTTATGTATATGTGTGCTTTGGCATAATTTCTCGTATTTTAGGTGACAGATTGTCCAACTGTTCTGCTTCGTAGTTTTCTATATCTAGATGGCCGACGTGGAAGTCCAGGGTGTCCAGGTATTCCGCTTCGTAGTTTTCTGTATCTAGGTGTCGGATGTGGAAGTCCAGGGTGTCCAAGTATTCCGCTTCGTAGTTTTCTGTATCTAGGTGTCGGATGTGGAAGTCCAGGGTGTCCAGGTATTCCGCTTCGTAGTTTTCTGCATCTAGGTGTCGGATGTGGAAGTCCAGGGTGTCCGGATGTTCCGCTCCGTAGTTTCTTGTATCTAGGTACTGGATGTGGAAGTCTAAGGTGTCCAGGTATTCCGCTTCGTAGTTTTCTGTATCTAGGTGTCGGATGTGGAAGTCCAGGGTGTCCAAGTATTCCGCTTCGTAGTTTTCTGTATCTAGGTGTCGGATGTGGAAGTCCAGGGTGTCCAAGTAATCCGCTTCGTAGTTTTCTGTATCTAGGTGTCGGATGTGGAAGTCCAGGGTGTCCAGGTATTCCGCTTCGTAGATTTCTGCATCTAGGTGTCGGATGTGGAAGTCCAGGGTGTCCGGATGTTCCGCTCCGTAGTTTCTTGTATCTAGGTACTGGATGTGGAAGTCTAGGGTGTCCAGGTATTCCGTTTCGTAGTTTTCTGTATCTAGGTGTCGGATGTGGCATTCCAGGGTGTCCAAGTATTCCGCTTCGTAGTTTTCTGTATCTAGGTGTCGGATGTGGAAGTCCAGGGTGTCCAGGTATTCCGCTTCGTAGTTTTCTGCATCTAGGTGTCGGATGTGGAAGTCCAGGGTGTCCGGATGTTCCGCTCCGTAGTTTCTTGTATCTAGGTACTGGATGTGGAAGTCTAGGGTGTCCAGGTATTCCGCTTCGTAGTTTTCTGTATCTAGGTGTCGGATGTGGAAGTCCAGGGTGTCCAAGTATTCCGCTTCGTAGTTTTCTGTATCTAGGTGTCGGATGTGGAAGTCCAGGGTGTCCAAGTATTCCGCTTCGTAGTTTTCTGTATCTAGGTGTCGGATGTGGAAGTCCAGGGTGTCCAGGTATTCCGCTTCGTAGTTTTCTGCATCTAGGTGTCGGATGTGGAAGTCCAGGGTGTCCGGATGTTCCGCTCCGTAGTTTCTTGTATCTAGGTACTGGATGTGGAAGTCTAGGGTGTCCAGGTATTCCGCTTCGTAGTTTTCTGTATCTAGGTGTCGGATGTGGAAGTCCAGGGTGTCCAAGTATTCCGCTTCGTAGTTTTCTGTATCTAGGTGTCGGATGTGGAAGTCCAGGGTGTCCAAGTATTCCGCTTCGTAGTTTTCTGTATCTAGGTGTCGGATGTGGAAGTCCAAGGTGTCCAGGTATTCCGCTTCGTAGTTTTCTGTATCTAGGTGTCGGATGTGGAAGTTCAGGGTGTCCAGGTATTCCGCTCCGTAGTTTCTTGTATCTAGGTACTGGATGAGGAATTCCAGGGTATCCAGGTACTCCGCTTCGTAGTTTTCTGTATCTAGGTGTCGGATGTGGAAGTCCAAGGTGTCCAGGTATTCCGCTTCGTAGTTTTCTGTATCTAGGTGTCGGATGTGGAAGTTCAGGGTGTCCAGGTATTCCGCTCCGTAGTTTCTTGTATCTAGGTACTGGATGTGGAAGTCCAGGGTGTCCAGGTTTTCCGCTCCGTAGTTTCTTGTATCTAGGTACTGGATGTGGAAGTCCAGGGTGTCCAGGTATTCCGCTTCGTAGTTTCTTTTATCTAGGTACTGGATGTGGAATTCCAGGGTATCCAGACATTCCCCTTCGTAGTTTTCTGTATCTAGGTGTCGGATGTGGAAGTTCAGGGTGTCCAGGTATTCCGCGCCGTAGTTTCTTGTATCTAGGTACTGGATGTGGAATTCCAGGGTGTCCAGGTATTCCGCGCCGTAGTTTCTTGTATCTAGGTACTGGATGTGGAATTCCAGGGTATCCAGACATTCCCCTTCGTAGTTTTCTGCATCTAGGTGTCGGATGTGGAAGTCCAGGGTGTCCGGATGTTCCGCTCCGTAGTTTCTTGTATCTAGGTGTCGGATGTGGAAGTTCAGGGTGTCCAGGGTTTTCCGCTCCGTAGTTTCTTGTACCTAAGTGTAGGACGCAGAAGTCCAGAAAAGTGTGCAACAAGCTGTGGCGCTTCGCTCAAACTATAGTATCCTCTTTGATGTTCGCACGGCCTGAGGTACAAGGCCTCAAATAATGCAGCACAGTCTCCTCTCTTATGTTTACCACACGACTTCAACAAGCTGGACACTATTAACGACGCTTATATGCATTGAAGATTACATTTTCTTTAAAAATTTGTATATGTTTTTATGCATTTCTAGAAAAAGGGACTTACAAATTAAATTTATATGCCATTAAACATTTTCAACAACGCAATATATTTGTCTGATTAGCAACATCATAATGCATTTACATTTTATGTCTGTGACAATATAGATTTCTGTGCTTAAAACTTCTATGTCCCGTTGAGCAACAAAAACTTGTGATATCCCCCAAAAAACACTTACGTGTAAAAAACTACGCCAAGTACAGGAGTGCTGTGTATTCCTCTAATAAAAAGTATTGATATCAGATTATCGTGGCCAAGTACATAAGTCACTACATGTTTGCCTATTATATGATCTAGCACTGGCCCATCATTTTAATTGTTTTTTCAAAATTTCCTATAACGTTTTCACTACTCTTTTACATTACTACTGTTTCTCGTAGTTGATTATGAATTAATGATTATTTAATAATTAATAAAACTTTAGCTGATTCCTTATCGAGTACTACTTGGCGGGTCCGTGCCAGTAATTCCAAAGTACTTACTTTGAACGTGCTAATAGTATCCTAAAATTATATGTTTGTTATTAAGATTTTACCGTGATTATTATTAACGAGTTATCGTTAATAAGCTCTATATAGAAAGTTGACATTGGTTTTGAGATTAATAACTGGCATAATGAACGCAAATTTATATCAAGAAATGCATGGACCCGCCAAGTAGTACTCGATAAGGAATCAGCTAAAGTTTTATTAATTATTAAATAATCATTAATTCATAATCAACTACGAGAAACAGTAGTAATGTAAAAGAGTAGTGAAAACGTTATAGGAAATTTTGAAAAAACAATTAAAATGATGGGCCAGTGCTAGATCATATAATAGGCAAACATGTAGTGACTTATGTACTTGGCCACGATAATCTGATATCAATACTTTTTATTAGAGGAATACACAGCACTCCTGTACTTGGCGTAGTTTTTTACACGTAAGTGTTTTTTGGGGGATTACACTTACCGTTCCAATAGCAGTAATAGCTGCCCGGTAGTTGTGGTGCTGCTACCGTCCTGACTGGCCTGCTGTGCAGCGTCTAGAAGTAGGGTAAAAGGTGGGAAATGTACGATACATTTTTAAAATAAAAAAAAAAACGTGTACTAGCTTAACGCTGTTATACATACCACTTTCTTTTTTGTAACTTCACTTTCCCACTTTCACTTATGCTTTTAATTACTTCTATGCTTTTTAATTGTACCTATTGCGTGCTGTCACAGTACTGGCAAGATGCTGCGAAGATGGTTCACAGGTCACCGTCTTTTTCCCCCGCCATAACCATACATTTTTGCATAGTTGCAAATAAGAGATACACGTAGTAGGGGTTTACGTCGGTCTGGATTTCATAGGGCTGGTTAAGACACTGGTACCCCCACGTCAGCCGTATTTGCGCATCGTTCGCTAGATTGAGCGAAAGAGGGGCCCCAGCATTCCAGAAGCAGCTACGTTGTATGTGGAGGGTTCATCCCAAAAATATTAGGGGTTGGATATCCACCCCATCGATAATTAAAAGTATCGAAAAAGTAAACGGCACTGCATACGATACCTCTATATTATAAGGTTATTATTTACAAAAAACAGCTGTGTTCTACTCTGCCGTGTTACCTGCCTTAGGGTAATTAAAATATTACCGACCGGAGGTCACTGCATAGTTACCGACCGTGATAGGCCCCTGGGGAAATGCAACGCTGCTGCTGCTGGAGGGTTTCGGGCCTTAGGACCGGGGCTGCGTGGTGGGGGATCAGGCACAGTGTCGCGGGGGGAGGGGAGAGCTGAGCACATTGGCGAGGGGCTGGCGCCATAGTGCGGTGCGGGGGACCGCAGCGCGGTGCGCTCTATGACTCATCGGGGCAGTGGTGGGAGTTTGTTGTGACGCCCAGGAGTGGTGTGTATCTACTGACGTGTCTGATTTCTACTCGCATCTTCAACGCTATATTCGACGAGCTGTTAGCGAAGTCAAAGAAACAGATGGTGCCAATGAGGCAGCCAGCACCAAGAGACGACTTGAGGCTCGTGCTCTTGATGTGTATATAGATGGCCTGCCGAACGGAATAAGACCATACGTTCACAGCCGTGATCCGGCGACCTTGAAGGATGCCTGGGAGCTCGCATTAAAGGACGAAAAACGTTCCCGCGCTCGTTCCCGGCGCAAAGAAAGTACGCCTCGGGACGAAAGGATGTCGCACGCGAGTCAGTATAACGATAGTTCTTCGGAAGGCGAATATCGGTCCACATCGCGTGATAGAGGTTTCTCGCCGCGTCGACGGGTATACACGATCGGTGCTGACCGCTCTCTATGCAAGGCGTGCCGCGAATGTGCTTGTCGACCTCAACAGCGTGAGCCGCGAATCAGAGGTCGAGGAGACAGTAGTTCGCGTGAAAGAAATCGCCGTAGAGATAGTTCATCTGACAGGCGGACACCGGAACGTAAATCCCTACGCTTTAGGGACCCTACCACTCCTACCAAGATGAGCAACGACAGGAACCCTTCTTTAAACGAGGAAGCTGGTCGCTCGAACGACGCGTCCGCGACCAATCCTTCGAAACCGCGTCTAACCCCTGCAACGAAATTCCAGTCCTAACCGTCAATCTGCAGCGAATCGCCAGACAGCCCGAGGCAGTCATCGAAGCGGAATCACCGGACTTAAGAGCCGCAAAACCCAAGCTGTTAACCGATTCCGGGGCGGTAGTAAACATTATCGAGGTTAACGCTCTTCGCGGAAACGTCATGATCAATGAAGATGAGCGCGTACGAGTGCACGGAATTTCGGACAACGAGTCATCAGTACGATTGCAAGCAATAGGGACCGCGACAATCGAGTTGTTCTCACAACCAGTGAAGTTCTATGTCATCCAGGGCACCCTCCCCATGCCTGGTGTGGGTCTTCTGGGAGAGGAATATTTAGAACAAGAAAAGGCCGAAATTTCCTACAACCACAATGCTCTACTTATCGCAAGCCGACCCACGCGTCCCATTCCATTCATTTGTGACAGGAGTTATTTTATATCTGGAGGATACACTACCGGCGCCGAGAAAGGAATGACCGTGTCGACACCTGATACTGCTGCGCCAGCAGTTGATCACGTGCGCTCGGATTGTACGGTGCGAGTTCACGCTCGAACACGCCAGCCAATATCAATAAACGTAAGGAATTCCAAAATCAAAGAAGGTTATCTCCCTCGACTTCCAATGGAAGAAGGCATTTTCATAGGCGAAGCTGCCGTTACTAACCATGATGGAATCGCCTACGTCATGGCAGTCAACACTACGACGCAAGACGTGGAAATCTCCATCCCTCCTCAACAACTAATTCCGTTTGAGTATCGTGGCCCACCGGAAGAAATTTCTGACTCCGATTCAGTCGACGAAACGACTATCGCCGGGAAAGATCGGGTTTCCGCCGTGTTAGCTGTACTGAGCACTGACCACCTCAATACCGAGGAACAAGAACACGTGCGCACACTAGTGACTGCGTTCCCCGATCGCTTTAACCTACCAGGCGACAAACTGGGCCGTTCAAATTTGATGCGTTGCACGATTCCTACTGTCGACGACGTCCCAATTAACACCCGACAATATCGGTACCCCGTTGTTCACAAGGAGGAGATTAACAGACAGATGGACAAACTCCTGAAGGACGGAAAAATCCAACCGAGCGCTTCACCTTATAACTCTCCATTATGGATTGTTCCGAAGAAACCGGATGCCAACGGAAACCGCAAATGGCGTGTGGTCATCGACTACAGAGCGCTGAACGAAAAAACTCTTCCGGACGCATATCCTCTTCCCAATATCACTGACATCCTAGATCAGCTGGGGGGAGCGAAATATTTCAGCATCTTTGATCTTGCCAGCGGGTTTCATCAAATTGAGATGGATCCTAAAGACCGCCCTAAAACCGCGTTCTCGACACCGGAAGGGCACTACGAGTTCACCGTCCTCCCGTTTGGACTTCGCAACGGACCGCCCGTTTTCCAGCGACACATGAACATTGCACTTTCCGGACTCCATGGCATCGAACTCTTCGTTTATCTGGACGACATCCTCGTCTATGCACCCACTCTCGAAGAACACGGACGCAGAGTTAGAAATTTGCTGACGCGACTTCGGCAAGTCAACCTGACGCTCCAAACAGAGAAGTGCCAATTCCTTCGCTTGGATGTGACGTATCTCGGACACATTATATCCAGCGATGGAGTGAGACCCGACCCAATGAAACTAGAAGCTGTAAGGAAATATCCACTTCCTACCAACGTCACAGAAGTGAGGCAATTTCACGGATTTGCCAATTACTATCGTCGCTTCATTAAGGACTTCGCTATTTTGGCCAAACCCCTAAGTGACCTGCTAAGGAAGGGCTGTAAATTCGAGTGGACCGAGAAGGAGCAAAAGAGCTTCGAAGACCTTCGTGATGCGCTGTGTGAGCAACTTGTTTTACAGTATCCGGATTTCAGTCAACCCTTCGTTCTCGCCACTGACGCATCAGACGCAGGACTTGGAGCTGTACTTAGCCAAACTATCAACGGAGAAGAGCGCCCTATAGCCTACGCTTCTCGTTCTCTGAAGCCAGCAGAAACCCGATACCATAGCAACGACAAGGAGTGCCTCGCCGCTGTGTGGGCAATCGGGTATTTTAAACCATACTTATATGGCCGCCCTTTTACCCTTATCACTGATAACCAGGTGCTAACATGGCTACACAATATGACGGACCAATCGAACCGTAGAGCAAGGTGGAGAACTAAAGTGGGAAATTATACTTTTGTCATTAAATATCGCCCGGGGAAGCTAAACCAGAATGCAGATGCTTTATCGCGCAACCCCGTTGGTAGTATCGCGACCGTCACCGCTTATCCCATCCCCAAGGCTACAACTGCGCGCCTTCGAACCGCTTTCGCTACCGCACCACCAGCCTCGATCCTTCCCCGACCCCAAAACCGGACACAGAGCATGAATAATCGCCCCAAGAAGATAGAAAAACCACCGAAGACGATAGGTCTTGACACCAACTCCATCGGATCCAGAGTCAAGCGTTGAGAAGACATAAGACCTACAGCAAAGCGAGTAACCTATAAGGAACCGGACTCTGACACCACGGGGGACGAATCATCAACAGAACAAGTACCACCTCTTCGAGTCAGTCACCGAAGTTTGTTACCCAATACTTCGGACGCACTGGAGAAAAATGAACCGCCCGCCGAGGTCATTGAGGACGAAGTTTTCCAACCAGACGAAGGGCCCACAGTGGAGGCACAGCTTCAAAGACCAGAGGTGGCAGTCATAGAACTTGCTCCGAAGGAATCTAGTGAGAGTGAAACCGACGTACCCGCAGAAAGGACGTTGACGCCAGAGAAACAACCGCTGGCCGCAGAAGAACCTCGCGATCCAATGGCTTGGAATTTCTTAGAGGATCTGCGTCGTTCGTTCTCTCAATTCGACGAATCTTTGCGTCTGCGTAACGATGATATAGATGACCCTACGGAGGAACCAACATCTCCCACGCCAGAAAACGTCCAGTCTTCCCCCGATGACTCGGCAGATAGTCAGTCCTCTCCCTATGACTTGTCGGAACTAATTGATATGGGTCACCAATGCATGCGAGATCTCAGCCGAGCACTCAAAGCGCACGATCCCGAGAATACCCCTTCGGTGCTCAGTGAACCCATTACTAAATTGGTACAAAATCGCGACGTCGGCTTGGAAGGTTCCGAAATTATGCACATTGGAAGAAGATCGACAATCCCAACACCTCTACCGTCTCGGGAACCCATAGCTAGATCGAGCCCTCGTCCTGAAACGAATGGTATACCTCGAATCTTAGAAACACCAAACCTCGACCCTAAGGACGTGGCTACAGCAAACAGAACAGAAATAATAATACAACCCACGGCAACGACCAGGTCACGCCCATCAAGTTGCGTCGAAACAACGGGTATTCAAGCCCCTTACGTAGATGACTCTTCGGACGAATCCCAAGAAGAGGAACCGCAAATGAAATCCGGAACCGAACCATCCTACAACAATCAGGGCATGTGCGTCGTTGAACAAAGCCGTGAGTCGCTGACCTACGATAGGAACCACGTAGCACACTTCCTCAGCGCCGATTGCGAAACCACCAGCCCAGTCGCCCAACTGCTAGCCGATCTCGAACGTATAGATAATGATGCCCTTAAGAGCAGCCCATTGAAAAAAGGGTACGTTGCCGTCTCCTCAAAGGGACAGTATAAAACTTTCAGCGTTATTATCAAGGAGCGCCATTTCGATAGAGCGACGCCTGAAGACTTAGTCCTCGGTTTGCATGCACTACGTCAGGCAGCCGAGCGCTATCAGATTCGTGCTCTCCGAATATCCAAGTTAGGAGATGGACTTGATGATATTCCCTACTATGTTCTTAAAGACATGCTGGAGACCATCTTCAAGGGCGTATCAGTCACCATCACCATGTGCAACGGTATCGTTCAAAACGAACCTCCTCTGGACCAACGGGAAGAAATACTCCGAGAAAACCACGAGAGTCTCATCGGTGGCCATAAGGGCATTACAAAAACCTACAGTCGTATAAGAGAGAGATTTCAGTGGAAGGGAATGAAACAACAGATAGAAACCTATGTGCGCCGCTGCAAAATCTGCCAACAGCAAAAACTGGCTCGTATCAAAACTCGACAGCCCATGCAGATAACGGATACGCCCTCTGACATCTTTGAAAAAGTAGCGATTGACGCCGTCGGCCCATTGGACATTTCGCCCTCCGGGAATCGGTACATCCTCACGATACAGGACAATTTCTCGAAATTCTGCGCTGTCGTCCCTGTACCGAATATCAAAGCAGAAACCGTCGCGTTAGCCTTCGCGAAGCACTGGATCGCGCTTTACGGACCTCCTAAGACTATTCTCACTGATCGTGGCGCATGTTTTACTAGTAAGCTTTTTCAACAACTAGCCGAGATTTTCCGAGTTAAAACCCTTACCACTTCCGCGTACCGCCCACAATCTAACGGTTCCCTCGAGCGTAGCCACATAGTACTTGCCGAATATCTGAAAGCATTCCTCTCTCGTTTCGATGATTGGGATGAGCTACTGCCATTTGCGATGCTCGCATATAACACATCAGTTCATTCGGGAACGAGTTTTAGTCCATATGAACTTATGTACGGGAAGATCTCGCGCGCGATTTCCGCGTTTCCGCCTGTCGAAAAAATCGAGACGTACACCCAATACATGGTTGATTTGGTGACCAGACTCGACGAAATCCATCGAGTAGCGACGAGCAACCTCATCTCGGCAAAGGAACGGTCAAAGCAACAATACGATCGCGACGCTCACCCCGTAAATTTCAAAATTGGAGACGACATCTATGTCCTCCAACAACCGCGAAAGGGAAAATTTAGCCCTCAATATCATGGGCCCTACGAGGTCGTCGATATTACGGAAAAGGGAAATGTGACGTATGCAAATAAGGCTGGGCGGCTCGAAACTAAACATCCTAATAAATTAAAATTGGCCAATTAGTAATCGCACCGACGAGGTCATTTATTGTTACAGATATGGCACGTGGCAAAATGTTAATATCACTTGGGACGACTCTGACATTAATCCTGACAACTATTGGCGCTACCCCCACGGCATACCAGACGCGGCCAATGCCGGATCATCCTGGCATCTTTTATGAGCGCCTTCCGGACATACGCGTGACCACCACCGACTGGAAAATCATCACCTACCTCGACCTCGAGTGGCATCTATCACTGCAGCCCTGGGGCATCCAACAGATGGGGAGCATTATGTACGAGTGTAAGAATCACCTTAGCGCCACTCAGTGCATCAGCTTCCTATCCAAAACCAGGCTTGATCGCCGTGAGAAGAAGATTCAAGATTTGAAAACACAAATTCGACTCCTCGTATCACCCGAGAAGGAAGACAACGGCCCCAGACAACAGGCCACTCGCGGAGCGCCCCTGGGATTCATCGGCTCCATCTCGCACGCACTATTCGGGACTCTCACGGAAGACGATGCGGAGCAATAATGCCACGAAATCACCGAACTTGAAAAAAAAGGCCAAGAATTGGCGCACCTCGTGAAGAACTCCACCCATATCATTCGAAGCGAGATAAATGTGATAGGCTCACACGTACACGCTCTTGATAGGGACATTCAACGGATCGCCAACGCTACTGTCGATATCCAAAACACCTTACGTTGGGAGCTCCAAGACATCCATCGCCTCAACTATACTATGCATCTCATCAGTCTATCGAACAACATGATCGACGCTGCTGATGCTTATATCGACACCTTGCAACGCTTCGTGGACGCCATTCGGTACGCGCAACTCAGAATCCTGCACCCCGATTTACTCTCCGTCGAGCAGCTTACCACCGCAGCTCGCCATGTAAGGGAATCTACGGCATCTCTCGAGTTTCCTGTTACGATGACTGACTTGCGAGCGACAGATCTCTCAACTATCAGTCGCATCACTACCAAGTATCAGGAGGGTCGTCTCCTGGTGAGTATCACATTGCCGTTACTGGAAGCAAAACCTTTCCAACTATATAGGCTCTACCCATGCCTTCGGCCCCAGAACTTCAACGGAACCACCAAGGGTACGGCCTACATCCAGCCTAAACAACCGTATATGGCCTGGTCTAACGAGCAAGGGAAGTACTTCACTTTTGATGAACCGTACCTGAAGAAGTGTTACCACCTTCCAAACAACTACGCATACCCATTGCACATGGCCCTGCGAGACGTCCATGAGGACGATTCTTGCGAAGCACGCCTGCTCGTCTCACCGAACAGCGATACGCTGCGCAGGTGTGACATCAGAATAGCCCGCAATCATCAGGCCCAGTGGACGTTTCTGGAGAATACTTATGGATGGCTCTACTCACTCGAAACGTCTGACAGTGTGCGCATTCAATGTCGCGACGGCACTGCAGCCACGGTCACCCTTGAAGGTACCGGAGTCCTCCAGCTGAATCCAGGATGCACAGGCTACTCCTCAACCATCACACTCCCGTCATCCAGTATGATTCCATCGTCAATTGACCGAGTTCACCAGCCACCCACCATTCTCAACATCAGCGAGCTGTCACTCCCGATAGCCGAGACATACGGCAAGGAGCTCGACCCCCTGGTCCTCGCAGCACGGCAACCGTCCATAGGGGGACAATTACATCAGGCGGACATAAGCTTGGACGCCATCGAAACTCATCTGGATCAATTGGCCAAAGAGCAAAAGGCGATAAAATGGTATCACCGCACAGGAACCTGGGCATATGGAGGCATTGGCATATCACTGGCAACGATAGCAGGACTGGCGTTATACGCACTTCGGAATAGTATACCAGGACTGCTCCTGAGCTGCTGCACACGCCGCAGAACACGCCGAGAACCCGTCAGCAGATCAAGGCAAGATAACATCAGTTTCCCAATGGACATCCGACAACCCCTGCAGCTTGCCATAGAACCCAGCCGAATTGCACCTGCCATCCCAGCACAACCCCCATATGACCCTATGCACGCGGTGACACTTGTTACGTAAGAGATAAAGTGAAAGCGCCTCGCCAGCAACTCAGCCAAATTATATAATTTTTCACGCGCTTTTTCGGTCTTGTCGTAGATCCATTATCATTGTTGAACCGCGGAGATTACATCCCCGAGCTTCATTCTAACAAGGGGGGTGTTACATCCCAAAGCGGATCTACTCAAGTAAATGCAATCGGTAAATTTTTTTCGGCACATCGAACTTTTCGATTGCCTCATGTAATTCCTAGAACGCTGAGTAGCAGGCCACGCACTCACACTGCATGCCAGCGCGAGGAATGCAGCAAGACTCTTTCTGCAAGATCATCAATATTGCGGTGCATTATCCCCAAAATTAGAGCTAACGCACCTACAGTATTCGGAGCCAATAGGCAGTCTTTCGTGAATCCTGGCAACAGACGGAACTCCTCTAAGAGTCACCGTCTAAATCATCGAGTCTTGCTTGTTCCTCCGCTGGTAGTATTTTACGTGTCTTCGGATCCTTGTGACCAAGCCTTCCCACCCGAGGGCCAGGGAAGTCATCGCGGTGAGCGTTCTATTCAATCTATCGCGAGTGTAACAGCAGACGTCGGATTGCCACAGAAAGAACTCAGTGAAGTGCAACATCAACCCTTTTAAACCTACCAACCATTGTAAGTCAAACTACCTTTCCTACAATAAATAATCAATCTATATACCTACACGGCGCTCTCATTCGATGGCATTACATTCCCCAATTCCACAGGAAACAGATACGCCTAGCGTTAAATGGTAGCCCACAATTAGATATATCTACGCCCTAGTAGTTTCACTAGCTAAGGCCTAACACCGATTATAATTTTCTTCTGCTAATTTTCTGAGAGCTTGCCATTTCTTGTGACTATTGTATATTACTTGTACCATCTATGTTAATTTATTTGCGTGCATTTTATACCTGTGTTAATCGCCATATTTATATCGTACGTGTTTTGACTCTTTCCAATTGTCGGGAAATTTCGCGAGTGAACTTGTTCCGTGTTTTAGTACCGATACGAATTTAAACCGTTGTTCTCGCGTGTATTTCGTAGTTTCCTCTTTATTGAAATATCGTCTAACGTGTGCACCGGCGCGGATCCGTCCCGCTGCCGTGTCGTATCGCAACAGGGCCGTAGTCCCTCGCTAGTTCCGCGTTTTGTTTTAAGAATTTTAGTTTATATAGAATCCTTCAAGAACCTATCGCTTTGTATTATTATTTTAAGGATTTTGTCATATGATTTCGCTTTCGCACCTTAGTGTATCTGACTCAAAACTTATTTTCGCTTTTCTGCTTTCAACCCGCTGTAGTTTTCTGTATGGCTTGCATGCCGCTTTCTTGCTTTTTCTTTAATATAGTTTCGATGCGTTAAACCTACTTATTTTGCTCTGCTATCTTTCTTTTCCCTATTCTCTTTATCGCATGTCTATTCCTTCTCCCGTCTAGCCTCTTGAACGCCACGACGCTCTCCCAGGTGAGCTACCCTCTGAACCGGATAAAATTTTGGAGTTCTCGTCGACCGCTTGATTCTCTCTCTCTCTCTCTCGTTTCTGTTTCTCCCTTTCTTCGCGCTTCTTGCTCTTATCTTGGTGGTGTCGCCGTTTTCGTGTCTCGTTCGTTTTCCCTATTTGGCGGTGTCGCCGTTTGTGAATCTGTGCTTTTCTATCTTGGCGGAGTCGCCGTTTCTCAATCTTTCTCTTTTCTATCTTGGCGGAGTCGCCGTTTATCGATCTTTCTCCTTCCTGTCTTGGCGGAGTCGCCGTTTATCGATCTTTCTCTTTTCTATCTTGGCGGAGTCGCCGTTTATCGATTTTTCTCTTTTCTGTCTTGGCGGAGTCGCCGTTTACCTATCTGTCTCTTTCTTCTTGGCGGAGTCGCCGTTTATTATTAGTTCCCTTTTCTTTTTTGGCGGAGTCGCCGTTTTTATCGTTCCACCTCTCTTCCCTTGGCGGTGTCGCCTTACCTGTTTCCTTTCCCCTTTCGTTATTCTGAGCTTTCCCGCGTTTTCCTGAGGATTTCGACGATCTCGAGTGCCCTGCACTGGCGGTGCTCTCCCCGGAGACCACCTGGCGCCCAACACTATTTAGTTTATCGCGTATCGGGTCGGTTGCGTATCGAAATTTATTGAGAGAGAATCATACGGCGTTTTGTGTACGGTTCCCTACTTTCCGAGTACCTTGTATCGTCTACCTAATTTAGTATTGGAATTTTGTTTTCGGGGAATAACGTCGCAGCTGATACCGCGCAATTATCATCATAAACTGTTCCATAACATTTCAAGAGATAGGCACTACTCGTGATAGAAAGTACTGTTTTCAGCGCCGCTCATGGCTCACTTTGGAACTTGCTACTAGAGCCATGTTTAGGCTCGTTTTTTCAGCATTCCGCCATTGAAGTTTGGTCTCCTCCTGTCTAGGCTCCATGGTCTGGACATTGTACACGACGCCTCTCTCTCGTGAAATACATATACTATTTGCACAACCTAAACGACAGTTTCTTTACAGAAGAAACCCACCAATACTTCCTGGAACCCACAACAAATATAAATTCGTTGATCTACGATCACCGAGTCGGATCATAACACGGGTCGCGACATCGTGCGAGAGGCGCGGCGCGTGAGGTTCGCGTCAAGAAGTGCGTGCGAGAAGTAATATCGGATCGATTTGCGTATACGCAGCAGTTTCCAGGCACGAGAAATTGCACTTCTCATGCATGAATTATATAAAGTTTTTAACGAAATAGCTTTTTTCGCATGAACTAGGTCCTGCCACAATGGCTGACCATGGGTGGACCCAGCGGGGTCTTTAACACAATCAAACGTACTAGAAAACTGTACAGTTTTTCAAACTGTTAAGTTTAATTATTAAAAGAAATATTTTTAAGATTTCGTATTGCTATCAAATTCAGTTATTATGTAGGTTCTGTGGATAGGGAGTGGGGGATGATGCTGTAGTCCTATAAGAAGTGTCGTTTCCCCCAAGGTCAGTAACAAACATTGTTAGTTACATCTCAGATATCATTATTAAAATGGCCAGCTCTGAAAGTTCTGACTCAATGAAAAAAAATCGAAATGTGTGCTGGGACACATAGTAGAAGTGAAACTTCAATGGATAAGTGGAAAAACGAATCGCAACGGACAAGTGAAAAAACGAATCGCAACGGACAAGTGAAAAAACGAATCGCAACAAAATTTTAACTTGAAGTTTTACGGGCAGGTTTTCAAATTGGACAAGTACATTAACAATCTGCCCGTAAAACTTCAAGTTAAAATTTTGTTGCGATTCGTTTTTCCACTTGTCCGTTGCGATTCGTTTTTCCACTTGTCCGTTGCGATTCGTTTTTCCACTTGTCCGTTGAAGTTTCACTTCTACTATGTGTCCCAGCACACATTTCGATTTTTTCCGCAGGTTTACTGCAAATTATGATTTGGTTAGGTTAGGTACATTTTAATGAATGCATTTTTTATTTAAACATATTTTATTTTATCAAACAAAAAAACAGAATTCAATTCGGAACCAAAAAAATATCCATAGTCGACTCTAAAATTATACACATACAAAGGAACATTAACAAATGCACATCTTTCGTCATCAATCTTCATTCGGCTCATCTGCGTTATAATCAATGAAAGATACAATCATTTGTTTCTGACAGCCGAAATAACTCAATGCTTAGCAACCTATATGCCTCGAGAAACAGTCTCGAGGTACCGCAACGGAGAACCCGCCCGTAACGAAAGAGTTAATCAAAATTATGTTAACAATAAATATATGTATTGTAACGTGGCGTCAGGACGACACGTTACAAGAGCCCCGCACCTCCGCGCGCTGCCGACGGCACGGCAGTGCCTCCGGCCTCCATCTCCAAGGAGTTCGTAGGTCCGTGGTTCGGGAGGAGGGAACGGGGGAAAGTAGGGGACTGGCGGCGGAGGCACAGGGCCCTTTTGGGTTGAGAGCCCGCAAGCAAGGGGTGCCCAACCGCCAGGACGCACTGCCGGTACCCCGGGAACTTTGATCGGCTACGGTTTGCGGGTCTGCGGGGAGGGCGCCGGAGAGGAGTTTTGTTTTGATTTTTGACCTACCGCGAAGAGCGGTAGGTAGGACAGAGAGTGTGTCGCGGGGAGTCCGTGCGTAAGGACACGCGTGTCCGGCGGACCGCGAGAAATGAGTCCTTCTTCCGTGCTCGGGCGATAGCGGAGCTATCGGATAATCGCGGATTGCGATTATCGGGATCTCTCGCATAGAACCATGGCTCCCGGGTTTTTGTGGTCTAGTGCCAGTGCGTGGCCGAGTGTGGGAAATTCCGAGTGTTTGATGGACACCTTCGTGGAGCCGGGATGCGGCACCACGGGGATAGGCGGAAGGGATACGGCCACCACGATTTGGATTTGGTACGGGCCTGATGGGACAGCCAGTTCTCGGTAAGTACCGCGAGAGCGGTCTTATTGAGAGAATAGCTTGCGCGAGAAGATAGCCGAGCGGGAGTGGTGCGGGGACACGGATGCCTCACGTGGCTACCGACGTCGGAGGGCACACTCCCGAGGAAGGGAAGGCTCGTCTCCAAAGAGACCTGTTAGGATCGCGAGGGGATTCGCGAATTCGGTAGGCACACCGAGGTAGGGACAGGTCTTGGGCAGGCTAGAGATCACGACTCGGAATAGTCGTGAGCCGCCGTTGGAGGACACACTGTACGCGACGGGATTTGTATTGTACAATCCGCCGTTTATTTAATGGTAATAAACGGAACGGTATTCTACTCGCTGTTTTATCATTTTGCGCGCCTATCCGTTGACTCCAAAATTCTCTCTCGTCGCCCCCATGTTCCCCTCTACCATTTTCAGTACGCTGAGGCTGAGCCGCCGGGAGACCTGAAAACGGCCGTGGTAAGGGATGGTGGTGCGGGAAAGCCGCACCTGGCGCCCAACAACTAGATCTTCGGATCTTTTCTTTGATTACAGCACGTTGGGAGCAGCCACGGATTATTTGTAGGCGACGCCGATGAACGGTATACGTCACAGTATATGTACTTACACACCGCGAAAATTACCAACAGAGCAGATGTTACACCTCTATATATGTATTGTGACGTTGCATTTCCAAAATGCGCGTCACAGGGTTGTTGTCATGGGAAGTTGGAGTGCGGGCTGGATTTACAGCCCGCTATTTGAATAAACGTCCACTGGCGGGGGTCGGGGAGCCACCTAGAAAACATAAGATCTATAAATTAATGCTACCTAATTTTAACTTATATCTATGAACGAACGCACACTCACCATCACGGAGGATTGGAAGCTGGAGATCTACGTGGGACGACATTACCGACCCCGGCGTGACTGCTGTACCGACCGCCCGACCTGACTTGGAGCCCGCCGAATTCAAACTGCTCAACGCAGGCCGCTCATATCGCCGCTGCCGCCAACACCCAAATTCTCTGTAAAAGGGTTACTGTCTTACCTGCGGACACACCACGAGACTGCTGCTACCTGCACCAAGGCTCTCCAGCTATCCGACACCGGGAGGCAAAGTCTAAGTCACCGCATACAACTCCACTACGCCCAGGATGAATCCTCGACAGCGACGAGTGAAGGGCCACCTCGTCTCCCGTCCTAGGGGATCCTTGTGCCCTGTGGGCACGATAAGGCTTTCCCCAAAGACGTGGAGCGAGGCCCCGGTCAGCAACCTGTAAGGCGCGGGAAGCTGTCACTCGGAATAACATCGATGTCTAAATGACGGAGTGGAAGGGAAAGCTCACTTACTTGCGGAGGAGTTGTATACGCTACCTGGGGCTGCCAATATTCTGGATCACCTTCATCGGCCAACAGCTACCTGGAGTGGCCACAACACAATTTCGGAGCACATCTGGAGAAAAGTCGGAGAGTACGGGAGCACTCCAAAACACCGCGACAATAACATGCGGACAGTGGCATGGCAACGAGGAAGACGCCAGTACCGCCACACCTCGGAGCGCGGGCGAACTACTACTGCCCAGAGGGCTGCGCGAACGATGCGCGCGCAGCCGCTCTAACGTAAAGCTACCTGATAGGGTCAACGATCCTGGATCCTGGCGATATATTATCAATACGCATCCAGGATTGGCGGAAGTAATTACGATTAGTCATTACCCAATTATAATCGGTAATTTAAGGGGTCGGGTGGGAGGAGAGCACCCCGGGTGTCGCGACAAGAATCGGAGTCGTCCTCTTTCGTCGTGGACCTTTCTGTCAAGTGGACGTTTAACTACACTGCTCCGGAATTACCCTCGAAAGCTTCCTGTGTGTGGAACATCTTTTTCGCTATCTTTTGGTAAGCAGTCTTTCCTGTAACCGGGTACGAATCTCTTCACGCTATCTACGGTAGCCCTGTAATTATATGCTACCTGTTAACTATCTCTGGCCTAAGGGCTCGAACAAGCGTCCATTGAAGAGCTTCGTCGCCGGAACTATAAGTGATATAGGCTAGTTCGCGAGTGTAGGGCAATTTAGATAAATAGTGGTTCCCCGATTACGGCCACGGCGAAGAGCCTGTATTGTTTCGTCCGTTTTTGTAATTTCGTTATAGTTTCGTTTACGTCGTGACTAACTTGTGTTAGCTTACTCGATCGGATATTTCCGTGAGTAACACGTGTTTTCCTTTTGGGTTGATCGGATCGCGCGTGTAAGATTTCCTCGTCCGGGTGTGAATACGAACAGCTACCTGGGATAGTGCAAATCCCGCCGCGGCTACCTGAGTCCTCGAGACTCCCGTAATTCGCAAGAATAAGAGCTTGTCGGTACGTGGTTGTAGGCTACCTGGGACAACCCGGCTTCCTTTGTTAAAGGAAGTAATACGAGTGTCGACCACGCGGTCTAGAATCGTAATTAGTATTAGAATTTTTTACGTGATGTCCCTTCGTTATCTATGACTGTGTAATTTTATCGCTAGACAACTTATCGAATATAATTGTTTTATAATTGTTTATCATTTTTGAGTATATCACTGTTCTTACATTGTTAATTCAAGTACCTGGAATGCGAAAGGGGACCGATTCAAGTGTAATATGGTAGTCGGTAAAGTGTCCGAGATTTTAGCGAACGTTACATCCCTCGTTTCGTAGGCCGTGAGTGCGACTCAGTAAAATTCCCTTTTTGGGTGCGTATGGAAATCTCCGCTGCCTATGCCTTGGCCCGCGGACCGTGAATTACCTGTGAGGGCTATAGGCTGCCTTTCGGCCGAGTTAAATTCAGTCACCTAGTGCTAATATCGCGACTACCTCTGGTAGCTTTCCGTACCTTTGTCGGGTTAATTGTTTGTTAATTTCTGATTGCCAGGTGCAATAAATGATTGAGTTTTTGGTTACCTAATTTTGGCCACGGCTCTTACTTTGTAATTACCCCGCCCCTCTCCTATACCTAACGGGGCTGAGTTAGCCGGACTTCCGCGACGTATCGGTTCCGGCACCTTCGGACTTCCTTTATTCGTGCTATCTTGGTGCAGTTTCCTACCTTCTTCTTGTGGCATCACTGGATGCCTGGCGCCCAACGGCAAACCTATCAATTCTGTGTATCGTTTGCGTACCCGAAGGTGTTGAGCCGAGCGAGCGAAGGTACTCCTCTGTTCCCGGATCTAGCTATCTCGATATCTCTTAGGAAATTCGGGAACAGGCGTTACAGTATATGTGTTGTATCTGTATAGTGTAATCCCCAAAAAACACTTACGTGTAAAAAACTACGCCAAGTACAGGTGTGCTGTGTATTCCTCTAATAAAAAGTATTGATATCAGATTATTGAGGCCAAGTACATAAGTCACTACATGTTTGCCCATTATATGATCTAGCACTGGTCCATCATTTTAATTGTATTTTCAAAATTTCCTATAACGTTTTCACTACTCTTTTACATTACTACTGTTTCTCGTAGTTGATTATGAATTAATGGTTATTTAATAATTAATAAAACTTTTGCTGATTCCTTATCGAGTACTACTTGGCGGGTCCGTGCAATTCTTGATATAAATTTGCATTTATAATGCCAGTCATTAAACTCAAAACCAATGTCAACTTTCTATATAGAGCTTATTAACGATAATTCGTTGATAATAATCACGGTAAAATCTTAATAACAAACATATAATTTTAGGACACTAGTAGTACGTTCAAAGTAAGTACTTTGGAATTTCTGGCACGGACCCGCCAAGTAGTACTCGATAAGGAATCAGCTAAACTTTTATTAATTATTAAATAACCATTAATTCATAATCAACTACGAGAAACAGTAGTAATGTAAAAGAGTAGTGAAAACGTTATAGGAAATTTTGAAAATACAATTAAAATGATGGACCAGTGCTAGATCATATAATAGGCAAACATGTAGTGACTTATGTACTTGGCCTCAATAATCTGATATCAATACTTTTTATTAGAGGAATAAACAGCACACCTGTACTTGGCGTAGTTTTTTACACGTAAGTGTTTTTTGGGGATATCACAAGTTTTTGTTGTTCAACGGGACATAGACGCTCTAAGCACTGAAATCTATATTGTCACAGATATAAAATGTAAATGCATTATGATGTTGCTAATCAGAAAAATATATTGCGGTGTCGAAAATGTTTAATGGCATATAAATTTAATTTGTAAGTCCCTTTTTCTAGAAATGCATAAAGACATATACAAATTTGTAAGAAAATGTAATCTTCAATGCATATAAGCGTCGTTAATGGTGTCCAGCTTGTTGAAGCCGTGTGGTCAATGTAAGAGAGGAGAGTATGCTGGATTATTTCAGGCCTTGTACCTCAGGCCGTGCGAACATCAAAGAGGATACTATAGTTTGAGCGAAGCGCCAGAGCTTGTTGTACACTTTTCTGGACTTCTACGTCCTACACTTAGGTACAAGAAACTACGGAGCGGAAAACCCTGGACTTCCACATCCAACACCTGGACACAGGAAACTACGGAGCGGAATACCTGGACACCCTGGACTTCCACATCCAGTACCTAGATACAAGAAACTACGGAGCGGAATACCTGGACACCCTGGACTTCCACATTCGACACCTAGATGCAGAAAACTACGAAGCGGAATACCTGGACACCCTGAACTTCCACATCCGACACCTAGATACAGAAAACTACGAAGCGGAATACCTGGACACCCTGAACTTCCACATCCGACACCTAGATACAGAAAACTACGAAGCGGAATACCTGAACACCCTGGACTTCCACATCCGGCACCTAGATACAGAAAACTACGTAGCGGAATACCTGGATACTCTGGAATTCCTCATCCAGTACCTAGATACAAGAAACTACGGAGCGGAACACCTGGACACCCTGGACTACCACAACCAGTACCTAGATAGAAGAAACTACGGAGCGGAATACCTGGACACCTTGGACTTCCACATCCGACACCTAGATACAGAAAACTACGAAGCGGAATACCTGAACACCCTGGACTTCCACATCCGACACCTAGATACAGAAAACTACGAAGCGGAATACCTGAACACCCTGGACTTCCACATCCGGCACCTAGATACAAGAAACTACGGAGCGGAACATCCGGACACCCTGGACTTCCATATCCGACACCTAGATGCAGAAAACTACGAAGCGGAATACCTGGACACCCTGGACTTCCACGTCGGCCATCTAGATATAGAAAACTACGAAGCAGAACAGTTGGACAATCTGTCACCTAAAATACGAGGAATTATGCCGAAGCACACATATACATACACCCATATACGCGCGCTGCACATGAATGCTATTAAAAACTGGATAATTCTATACTGTTGTGAAAGCACCCTTATACTAACTGGAAATTCGGTATGAACGGTAGCTTCACGTATAAAGTGTATTTGATTGTATTGTGTATTCGTAAATTACTACCACCATACAGAGTACAAATAGGTAAAGAAGGCACAGCAGTCAGCGCCATCTGTCGTGTAAAAAATGCGATGGACGTGCGAAGACGACGACGACGACGACGACGACGACGATGACGACGACGACGGAACTGAAATAAAATCATCTCGCTCGCCATCTCAATACACCCTGATCTCGTATACTAATCGTATTGAACGTGGGGGCAATCAATTCAGGACCCTCAATTCCTATAGTGAATGTATCAATAACTTTTTCTCATGTATAGCGGTTAATAAGATATTTCGTTCCAAACACAGGTATAAGAGTTGACTCAAGTAAAGAGTCTCGGCGAGCTGCGGCCTGTACAGCCGGTTGCCTGTACTTGGCGCGAGACTCGACCGAGTCTCTTGATACGCTACACACGCACCGACCATTATACAGTAACGTCCAATTGAAGTGCAACACTTGAATTTTTTTAAATTTCTGTTAAAGTATGACAGATTTTGAAAAACCAAAGACATATTTTTTAGGAAATTTTCTTCCCGTTCGAATGGTAAAAGTTTTATCCCGATCGGATACAAAATGGCCGAATGGCAGGGGTTGGAGTGAAAAAGTGGATTTTGGAACTTTTTGAAAAATTCGAGATCTAGTAGTTCCGGAAGGAAATTTATATTTCTAATTAGGGCACGAGAGAGAGCATCCTTCGGCATTAAAAAAACACCCCCATTGAACCCCTGTAGGATCACTCTAGGGGAAGTTACATCCCCTTGAAGTGAAAACACTTAAATGGCCATAACTTCCAAACGCGCCGGCCAATCTGGTCCAGTTTCCGCATGATATCATCTTTAATGATACTGCAGATTCTCACAAAATTATTGTACTTGAAGATGATCTCGTGACGGAGATCTCGAGATTTCGCAAGCGCACCCGAAGCTTCCCCGCCATTTTTAATTAGGAAAGCGATGAAATAGAAGTTTCATTTTTATCCACGTTGTAGCTGAGATTTCAACGATTAAAACGCGCTTTTAAACATCCAAATACGAGTACGGTAAGGTGCGTACGTATCCGTTTGAAAAAACGCCTAAATTTTGCGAGTTTCGCTCGAGGCGCTCGGGGGACAACCGCTTGGCGCGCGTGATAGGGTAGTAGTCCCCCGAGCGCCTCGAGCGAAACTCGCAAAATTTAGGCGTTTTTTCAAACGGATACGTACGCACCTTACCGTACTCGTATTTGGATGTTTAAAAGCGCGTTTTAATCGTTGAAATCTCAGCTACAACGTGGATAAAAATGAAACTTCTATTTCATCGCATTCCTAATTAAAATGGCGGGGAAGCTTCGGGTGCGCTTGCGAAATCTCGAGATCTCCCTTACGGGATCATCTTCGAGTACGATAATTTTGTGAGAATCTGCAGTATCATTAAAGATGATATCATGCGGAAACTGGACCAGATTGGCCGGCGCGTTTGGAAGTTATGGCCATTTAAGTGCTTTCACTTCAAGGGGGTGTAACTCCCCCTAGAATGATCCTACAGGGGTTCAATGGGGGTGTTTTTTTAATGCCGAAGGATGCTCTCTCTCGTGCCCTGATTAGAAATATGAATTTCCTTCCGGAAGTATTAGATCTCGAATTTTTCAAAAAGTTCCAAAATCCACTTTTTCACTCCAACCCCTGCCATTCGGCCATTTTATATCCGATCGGAATAAAACTTTTACCATTCGAACGGGAAGAAAATTTCCTAAAAAATATGTCTTTGGTTTTTCAAAATCTGTCATACTTTAACAGTAATGTAAAAACATTCAAGTGTTGCACTTCAATTGGACGTTACTGTATATCGTCTACCCCCTCCACGCGGCCGTAACGCTTTTTCGTGACAGAAAAAATCCTAATACCCCCGTCTATATAGAAGTTTCACTTCAAAAAAGAGAATAATGAATGGTCTTGTAATGAATCGACGTTATCGACCTGTGGTAAACGTTGAAAATCAGTATAGTTCTAATTGCGATCCTAGTGTGTCACCAAATTCGTTAGCTATCCCCACCTGTGCATAATTTAGACCTCTCGCGTGCGAGCTAGCTATTCGTCCCTTTCGTCTAAGCACCACTAAACCGAACGGACGGTAGCGGTCTCGTTTATACCTAAGGCGATAAGGGCCATGGACGTAATTTGAAGGAAAGGAAAAACGGAATATTGCCCAAGGAGCTAAGATATAATATTAAATAGACCATAGAAGGGATACGATGGCGATGCTGACAAAATATACATAATATGGACTAAGGAGTAATAATCTCGATAAACTGACAACGCATCGTTATTGGGACGCCCGCAATGAATAATCTACGGCTCCTGGAATTCTTCATGAAAGCGAACTCACAGCTAAGAAAATAATTTACTTAATATATAGGTGTGTGGGTAATGAGTGCTATGGTTGGAATATGTGAGTATAAATTTGAATTCTAATTTTTTTGTTGAAATAACTGTTTTTACAAATTTGATTATAATTTTGATATAGAGAGAATATTTGTCTAGACCGTACAGTTATATTAGCGTATTACTTTGATTTTTTAATTTGATCGATTCCAGCGTACATGTATTTAAATGTGTGATAGAATATAGTATAAAATATTTTGGAATATAACAGTCTACGCTACCCCTCGCAAATTGCAATGTTATATTGTGTGAATTACACTACCGGTCAAAAGTTTAGGTTCACCTCGCTTTTTTTGTAACGCTCCCATGACTGCAGTTTGAGAAACATCACATTTAGAAGGAATTTTTCGCGTTGAATAACCTTCTTCGTGTAATGCCACAATGACTGCTCGTGTCTTTACACTCAGCTCTACTTTTCGACCCATTTCTCTACGAATGACACCTAAAATATGTAGGTTTCTTCACATTTCAATAATGAGATGATATTTGTCGAATTACGTCAATTTAAATATAAATTTTTCTTTAACAGTAACGATTTTCAATATGAAAAATGTTCTACTTACCTTTTTGTAAAGAAAAATATGAAAAACAATTGAAAATATAACTTTTGGAAAGAGCTCTCGCAGCACTAAGATGTTACGCGTAATATGCACTAGACGGATCGAGAGAATGCAACCTGTCATAACAAGTTTGTGCTCGATCTACGCGTCTCCCAAACTCGCCAAACTCCCTCCTACACTCTGACCAGTAGCGTGTATCGACTTGTTATAGGTAAGACGCACGTGCTTAACAAAATTCACCGAGTAGCCGACTTAATTGTGTAGAATTCAAAAATAAAACAAGTGAACTTAAATTTTTCACCGGTAGTGTATATGCCGATCGAGCAATAAAAATAACATTGGGGAAAAACAGTATTACTTTTAAGAGACAGTGTTTTGAAAAACTTTTCAAATTAGAATCATGGATATGTTCCGCTCTAACGCTCGCTGATGATCATTATACTACTGCGATACGTGCTCGTAACAGTTTTCTGAATGAGATTACAAGGGCTTTTGAAAGCGGTAAAATTTCAAATATCACGCCTACCACATTAACGGATCTTCTTTATTTGTATTACATATTTAATCATCTCTCCACAGAATAAGTAGTACTAGTAATACACGAGTTAGTAAATTGTTCACTCGAGTGCATGGATTGTAATTTTACCTGGGTTTGTATAACATAAATTATCAACTTTATTCCATTATCATTATTCCTCAAACTATTTAAGTCCCAAATCTTCAAAAGTTCCTGTTTCAAAATGTATTTTCATTGCGAATAAGAAATGTACATCAAAGATATCAAATACCCCAGCGTACGTTTGTACTTCCTTCGTACCATAACCAGGTCATCCTTTCTCTTTTTTCGGTCACGCACCATGTTTATTACATTTTACAGTTCTCCTCATGATGAAAGTTTATCTTCATTCACTCTATAGACAATTTTTACAAATCCAAACGTAATTTACTTTATGGCCCATATCTCAACGTGAATCCTAAATTTTACTTAGGAGCTACCTTTACGATTGTGGGTTAAAGCTCTTTGTCTCCAAAATACGTGGCCAACTAGGAGCGCCAGGTTGTCTGGCTAAAATGTGAAAGCTCCAGAAATCCTAGCCACTCGTTGCAGTTCTTCTCCAAGTTTTCAGAAAATTTTCGTTACATAAAACAATGTCTCATCGACTGGACGGAATCACTTTTTGAAGTGAAACTTCTATATAGACGGGGGTATTAGGATTTTTTCTGTCACGAAAAAGCGTTACGGCCGCGTGGAGGGGGTAGACGATATACATATAATGGTCGGTGCATGTGTAGAGTATCAAGAGACTCGGTCGAGTCTCGCGCCAAGTACAGGCAACCAGCGGTACAGGCAGCGGCTGACAGAGTCTCTTGACACGAGTCAACTCGCCTTATACGTGCTAACATAGGCCCCAAAATGATGCCGCTCGACGGCAATGGCTATTATACCCGAAATATCTCTCTGTATTGGTTCTACAACTAATGTTTCAGGAATTACTACACATCAGGAGGAGTTAAGGATTAAATTGATATTAATTTTATATATTCCTGATTGATGGTCACAGAGATATATATGATGATATATGAGTGCTCGAGGGACGATGGATTTCATTTCAGTTTCAGTTCCGTCGTCGTCGTCGTCGTCGACGTCTTCGCACATCCATCACGTTTTTACGCCGACGGATGGGGTTAGTTGCTTGTTTTTTATTTCTCTTTTACCCGAAAGATGGCGCTGGTATCTTTCGCTAGAGCAATATTGTAATATACATAGTGATCAATTAAAAACTGAACACCTAAGTATTTACTTTATTTGTGAATATTCGAAAAAATGTAATTCAACGTATAATTTGAAAATAGTCTTTTAAAAGCAGATACGTTCTTCGGAACCATTCAAATAATGTTAATGTTAAACGTTTTTTCGCGTCTTGACCACCAAAGTAGATATTATTTCTAGTGAACCACCTTGTATGTGTACATGCCAATGTTGACGATTTCGTCAGCTACCATAAATTAGCTGACAACAACAGTCACAATTGATAATGACAAACCAAGTTGTTTAGTATTCTCTTTAAATGCACGAATTACGTTGCATAAAAAGAACAGCGAGATCTATTACTTAGGATCATTAAGCGACAATATTATATAGTAACAAGCTGATCCCGCGAACGTTGTTCTGCCATATAAATTATTTCTAGTGAATATGTTGGTTGTTAAATAAAATATAACGAATGTATTGTAAGTGTTTGGGGATGGGATCTATGACAAAAAGAGGAATTGAGCACTGCAGACGATGACCACCGATAAAAACAAAAAAATACCAACCATTCATTTTCTCAATTCAATGTATTTCATTAACATAACGGACATATTCATTGTTTTCATTTTCCTACTTTAGGATAAAAAATATATCAAATGAATATTAATTTCGAAGAGCAATTAAGTGTACGATATTTTTTGTCAGTCCGTCTTTAGCCAACACAAATAAGCTCGATGGTTTGCCCACGCGAGAACATGCCACGTATAATTGTCCGTGGGAAAAACATGGTGTGCCCAAATCTAAACCGCAAACAGACATTGTTTGGCCTTGCGATTTATTGATTGTCATTGCGAATGCCAATCTAATAGGAAATTGAACCCTTTTGAATTCAATTGGCACTCCTGTGGGAATCATTGGAATTCGTGGCAGCAAAACATTTTCGGCTTGGAATTTGCCATTCAAAATGGTAGCTTCGATAATGTTTTTCATCAATTTTTTAATGACCAATCGCGTGCCATTACACAGCCGTGGTGGGTTTAAATTCCGAAGTAAAATAACCGGAGATCCAACTTTCAGTCGTAGAAAGTGTGGTGACATGCCTGGCAAATCCAGTGAGTTCAAAAACTCTGTTGGATAATTTACAGCTTCGTTGGCATCGCAAACTGTATCGATCGATTTGTATGATACCAAGTCGCCTGGCAATGACTGCTGTATCTTGAAGTTTAAATCGTCGACGTCCACATTTTTTGCTGCCAAAATGGCTCTTTCTGCCAGCCACGCATGATTTATATATTGTGTGCGTACATCGGGAAATATGCTGTCAATGAGAGTATTTTGGGAATCAACAATTGTGCAGAAATCAGTGGGCAATTTTATGCATCCAGTATTTTCATAGACAGCAACTTTTCCATCGCCGATATCTAACAATTGGTTCGAGAATGTCTCAGCGGATGGATCTTCTAGCATTTGGACCCGCATGTTTATATTTAGCTTGACTTTTTCAACATTACTCCACAGTGGCGATGATTTCAAGCAAGCGTTGATCTCATCAGCGTACGTTGAACGTGGAATGACTGGAAGTATTTGTCTGAAATCACCTGAAAGGAGTAACAGAGTGCCGACGAATAGTTTGTCGTTGTTTTTTATATCTTTGAGTGTTCTGTTAAACGCCTCAAGAGAATGTTTGTGTGCCATAGTGCATTCATCCCATATGATAATTTTGCATTCTTTCAGCACTTTCCCCATGGACGATTGTTTTTTTATGTTGCACACTGCGTCTGGGTTATTTTGAATATTCAGTGGCAGCTTAAATGCTGAATGAGCTATTCTGCCTCCATCCAATAAAGTTGCTGCAATGCCAGATGATGCAACGGCCAATGCGATGCCATTACTTGATCGTATTTCAGCGAGAATTAGCGAAATTAGAAATGTTTTCCCAGTTCCACCTGGTGCATCAAAAAAAAAGAATCCACCTTCTCCCACTGAAACTGCCAGCATAATGCGGTCGTAAATGATTTTTTGTTCATGAGTCAGTAGTGGGACATTGCGAGTAACAATCGCTGCCATTTCTGCAGTATCGTACGTCAATTCACGATTCATTTCTGTGTCCATTAAATCAGATGCACTTCGATTTGGCGAACTCATACCGAAATGACTGAGTGGTAAATTGGCAATGACAACGCAAATATCCTCAATAGCAATCAATGCTTCATTGTACATAGCGTCGCTGAATTTAATTGTTAGGTCGTTGCACTGTGTACGAATTCGATGTAATATATCATCAGTCATTGAATCTTTGTGCTTATCCCACAACGTGTCTGCTCGTCCCGGGAAACATGTAGTCAACACTACAGCGAATAGTAGACGAATTTGTGTTGCTGTACAGTCCAATGCTGCTTCAGCAAGCATATCGTCCCAGTGATTGTCGTCTTCCAGCAAGCCGAGTGCAAGGCATGCATCTTTATATGTTGGATACTGTTGTCCATTAACTTCTCTTATATCTTGAAATGACAACGGTCCGGTGACATTAACCAACAACAGTCGCAAATAAAAGCACTCAATCTGCCTTGGATTGACTGTATATACTCGGCCCAAAGTGTTTGATTTGAATAGGCCGGGCCACGCATCAATTGGTGTGCCTTGCTTGCGTGGCATCCATTTTTTTGTTTGATTCCATGTGAAATAGCGTGGTACCTCGGAATAAAGTAGTGTTCGTGCAAAAGCACCGAAAGTGTCCGCACGATTACACAATTCGAAAAATTCGGTGAGTGTAGTTTTTGGTGGATTTATGGCACGCTCAGTTGCTGTTTCGTTTGTGAAAAATACGCGCTGGCCGTTTTCAAGATGGACGGCTAAATGTATAACTGCTGGGTCCCGTTCATGAATTGGGAAACCAAAGATACGCCAGACAGCTTCATTTGAGCTGATGTACCGCCCAATTTGGTAGCGCATTATTTCGTCGTTGTCATTTAGTCGAGGAGCATTCACATCGGTATTTTGAATTTGAAATACAGCCATATCGCTGCCTTTATTCACATACTTGCAAATGTATTTGATACACTTCACCGAACTGCAGAACTCAACATTAATATGAGCATTGAATGTTTTGCTCAGCAGAGGCGAATATGGTACCACCCAACGATTATCAATGTCAATGTCTACGTTGTTGATATTTATCGTAAATGATTGTCCGCCATTATCAGTATTTCTACGACGATATATTGGATATCCGTCGACATTTGTGATCGTGTCGTTGGTGAAATCTTTAGGAAAACGCTTTGTACATTGTCCATCTGCCATGCAAGGCGATAAACGACTCAGATCACCGCATGGGCCATGAATCATGTTTGTGGTAATAATATCGAACAGTAATTGATCATTAGACGGATCTGGAATTTCTGCGGATATTACACTATCGATTTCCTCAGGGCGTATTTTGTCGACTAACCAAATCAAAATGTGTGCATGAGGTAATCCTCGCTTTTGCCATTCAACCGAATACATCCAGCAACGTGTGGGACCGAATACGTGTAATTTTGTAATGAAGCTCATTAGAGACTTCAATTTTTGTTTAAACACACGTGCTGTAATGTCATGACGATGTATTGCATTTTGGCCTGGCAATAGCAAAGATGTAATCTCCTGCCACTTTGGATTACATGTAAACGTGATAAATAAACATGGTCGTCCGTACTCGCGCACGAAAGTCATAGCATCCTGTATGTATTCTTGCATATGACGTGGACTGCCTACGTACGATGATGGTAGAATGATAGAGTTACCAATTTCGGCGGTATCGGCGTCGCTCATGATAGCGTCTCTCAAGTGAATGTATTCTTCCGCACGCAGCTTCTGTTGATTGTGTCGTACGAATCGCAGTCGTTCGCTCTCTACCTTTGCGTACATGTCGACCATGAATTGTTGGCACAGCTCACGATATCGCAGAATCACGTTGTCCTGACCACGTTGAATCATCATACGATACGAATAAAAATCCATCGAGCTCACTTTCTTGTTTATTTCGGCTCCTGTAATATATATATATTGACTAAATATTGTATGAATGTGAATATGAATGTTGAATAAATATTAATTCAAAATGAGTAATGATGTTCATAATGAATGAATTACCTGTGTCGGGATCTCGTTGTTTAATGTTTATGCAGTATCCGTCTTGTCCCTTCCAGAAAATTAGCGGATATTGGAGAGCGTCGTATGAACGGTGTGTGTCGGCGATGAACTCTAGGTTATTGTTTCTTCTTCGAATCACGATTTCTCTCGTCAATGTTCGGTCGCCAACCATGATTCCAGCAACGTCGTCAACAACAGGCGCATTGAATCTACGCACGTGCTCTCCAGCTGGTGTTTTATCAGGATTGATGATAATAGCTTGATTGTCACTTTTCAATTCGTGCATGTGTGATTTGAAGAATTTCAATAATTCATTGTGCTCATTCAATAGGGCGTCCAGTTCGCCGACGATGCGCCTGGCATTAGGTGAATTTAGGTTATTGTAGCCGCAACGTGCATCCACACGATTGATGTCCTCACCTCCCATGAAGTAGATTTGTAAAAATTTATGTGGTTCGTTTGGCATTGGCAGAAATGAGCCTACTTTGTGGTACACTTGGCCTTTTATTTTGAATGTTGAATTGAATTGTTGACCACTTGCTGCAGTATTGTAAACTATTTCTGTTGCTCCTGTTACGATCCTTACTTGAGAGATACTCTATGGAGCACTCCGTCTCGATCTCTACTTCAGGATGAATCTTTTGGGATAATATGTAGTAGTTATCCGTCCTAAGTTAAACAACGTTTCTACTTTACTTCGGGATTCTTGAAGACCATCAGGTGCCCTCATGAGCACCTATTTTGGAATGAATTGTAAGAAGTCGGAAAGCGTCCTTACAGATATGTAAGGCTGAGTAGAATTAGTAATTGGCGTACCTTGGATAATTTGGGTGAGACTTCTTCCCTGTCCTTGTCGTTTTTCTCCTCCCAGGAGTTTTTACACGGTGAATCCCTTCCTTGTAGCCAAGTCCTCTCCCTTGGAGGTTCTCGTTAAGAAATAGTATATGAAGGACATTCGTAATTACTCCCACAAGACAATATCTTTTAACCAAGATATTTATTAAAGTAAATATGAAAGATGAAAATGATATAATATAGTTATATGGTTAACTTGTAACTGCCCTATCTCTTCACGACACTGCACGGTACGGACACTGAATGCTAACTAATGCGGTACGCTGATCTTCACTGTACTGTTCGCTCCTAATTGCGCTTGCTATTTTATATTGTTTTTAAACAAAGCCTCTCTCTAGAGTGGGGAAGCTTGAAGTGGCGTGATGGTCGAATCTGCCTTCTTTATGCTATTACGTTACATAGGCCTTTTCTGTTTGTTTGACTGTCTATATTTTATTTATTTTATGGCTTCCTGAGCGATAAATTTGTCTTAACTATAATATATCTTATTTCTTACCTAAGGTTAAACAATCTATTGTATTTAAAGGAAACATCCTGTGAGATTAATTATATCGAGTCTATTAGTCATGCCTTTGTCCTTGATTTTAATTATTCCGTCTGTTCCTCATCCCATGGTCTGTCAAATGGGATGTGCCCCCATGAGATGGGACTGCCTACCTCCCTTGTGGTCGTCGGTGGGTCGTATGAGGATGGTGACCCCGGTGTCGGTGAATAACACTGCACATTACTTGGTCCTTCTTCTTGCTCCTCGGTCGAGCTTTCACTTATATTCGCCATTTCAGAGTTATCGTTACACTCCGAACGAAGTCATTTGGAAGCATGAATTGAATGTGCGAATGGACTTCAGGAACAGGTTTTAATCTGGATCCGTGCCGATGAGCAATCCGTTCAATGGTTCTGGTGGTGTCTCAATTTCTGGTAGTTGCACTTTTCCTGAAGCGCAACACATCCCGGCTGACTCATGTTTGAATTTGAGCGCATGACAATGGGGACATTCTTTGCTCATAGCACCAATCACGACTTTCGGATGAGCGGAATATTCAATATCTGGCTGGTACTCGAATGCGAGACGGAGGAACGAAGCGGATGTAAATGCTCGATGTACTTGTTGGCGTTGTAGGTCATTTGCTCTGCGTGTGTTGACTACGAACCGTCGCGCTTGTCTCCGTTCCAATTGTCGTTGTTGATTTCTTTCATCTCGTGCCTCTTGTGATTGAGATGCACGCAATTGCGACATGCTCACACGCATATTTTCGTTATCTTCTTGGATTTGTTCGTCTGTTCTTTCTGCTCTATTATTTCTCATATTTGTTGCTTTATTCCTTCTTCTTCCTAAATTCGCCCCCTTCCGTCTTCCTGGCATTGTTCACTGTAATGCTCACACACACAAACAGACAAAATTGTTTTAATTACTTATGAAAAACCGTATACCGATAATGGATTTATTCTTTTAGTATTTTACCAACCTTTTTTATAAATTAAAATTGTTCACTGTATACACACACAAATAGACAAAATTGTTGTACTTACTGATGAAAAACGGTTTACCGATAACTGATTTCTTCTTTTAGTAATTTACCAACCTTTCTTATAAATTAAATTTTTTCACTCTAATACACACACACACACACAAATAGACAAAAATTCTTGTACTTACTGATGAAAAACGGTATATCGATAATGTATTTGTACTTTCAGTATTTTACCAACCTTTTTACAGTCATAAAATACGTATATATTGCTTATAAGTCAAAATTGACATTTCATGATTGAAATTTCAAAATGACGTGCGTGCGTGACGCATGCGTGGATGAAAGTTGGATGAGGCGGACGTAGCGGCATCTATCATTCAACGACATAAATAATTTCGTTCTATTTGAAATACGAACGACGGTTAAATTATTTCATTAAAAAAATACTAAAATCGCGTATAAGATTATCCCGTATTAAGGAATGGAAGGGTGGGGGTAGGAGTGTGAAAATTTGGAGTTATAGGTATTTTCTGATGCCAAATAAAAAAGAATACAAAAAAAAATTTTTGTCAAAATAAATACAAAATTTTTTTTTGTATTTTAGAAGTGTGAAAATTTGGAGTTATAGGTATTTTCTTATACCAAATAAAAAAGAATACAAAAAAATTTTTGTCAAAAAAAATACAAAAAATTTTTCTGGATACGGACACCCTAATCACCTAGCGGTATGAAATATACTTTACGACCGATTCTCATACCTACCAAATATACATACCAAATTTCATGAAAATCGGTCGAGCCGTTTCGGAGGAGTTCGGCCACAAACACCGTGACACGAGATTTTTATATGTATATAGATATGACTGCACCGTACATCAATCGTGTAATGCAGAAGTGTCAAAATTTTCGCTTTCATTGATGTGAATTTCAAAGGTGTACATGGTTTTGTCAATTTATTTTATGACATAAATATGTACAACGCAATACAAAACTAGGTAAGAATCTATTTCGAATGGTATTTATAACTTAATTTAAAAACTGAAAGTTAGATTGGTCTTATGACGCAGATGTATAACTAAGTTTCCAACACAGTTCCTCATTGATTAAATCTTTTTTATTTTAACTTAATTTGATATGATTGATTGAAACAGTATATTGATAATTTTGTGTATGTTTACAGGATGAAGGACCAGTGTAATATATAATGTTCTGTAAGAAATGCTAAGTATTTAGTTTCATCGTATTCTTACTATACCTTATTTCTTAAGTTTTCAAGTATTATTGCTTGCATGTGTATACACAGTGTTTGTGATGAATTATGTGCACTATGAATACATTAGTTAATGGTTTCTTGCCATGTCCTGTATATAATTTTGATAACTATTGTAAAACAGTATCCTTTATCAAACATAAATGATTCACGTTATTAATTTTTCAGGTGACAATCACTTTTAAATGCTGGACTACTTGCATTTATGGAGGCAATATTCGTAAAAAAAATGTTAAAACTCTCAAGAATGAGCTTACACTTTATTAAGACATCTCAAACAAAATAAATAGTAGAATATGTTGTTGTAAACCATAATATAGATTTGGAAACGCGCCTACGTCAGAAACGACGGAATGGCCACGCTGCGACGCGGCACATTCCGCTCGCCAATATTATGGAAACAAAGGAGATACATCACCAACTCCATGGCGAAATATAGAAACAATCATTGGTTATTGTATCTCTAAAAAATTCCATAATTAAGATATAAAAAGCAGACGGCCTGTCGGCACGTCAGACGAAGTAGAGAGCTACGAGTGAAGTGTTACCTCGGTAACTTAGTCGAAGTACTAACCTCTAGCCTCGTGATTTCGTACTCACCACGTTTACGGTTAAATTCTAATAGTGTACTCTAACGTAACTTATCTTGTTTCAAATAAATCTTTTACTTGTTATCGAGAGTTAAGTTCCAACTTTTTACTCGGGCAACGAATCCCAAAGTACCTGACTCCCGAAAACCCTTTCCGGCAGTCAAACCCGTGAACCCAGAATTTGGGCGCACAACAATTGGTGGCAGCGATGGGATTGCCAAAGTGTTTCGGTAAAATAACCAAACGCGATCGAGACTCTCAAAATCCAAGTATAAAGTAGAACAAGATTTACGTGCGCGCTATTAAACGAAACCTAAGTGAAACAACAAAAACAAAACCTAAGTGAAACAAGAAAAACGGATCCAACTTCCCAAAGAGGAACCAGGGTTCAACGCCAAGAAGCCAGAGCAACGACTCACGACCTACGGCAAGCAGAAGGACGACATCTCCATTGGCAGCCACGATTTCAACAAAGAATGCAGAACTACGTGTTACTGTAAGTTAAGATAATACTAACTCAGCATTAAGCAAACCATTGTAAACCGAGCCTAGCATAATTGCAAATGTCTCCTAATGCCTCAAAACGATCCTAATCGCGACTCCGTGTTAGGGCAAACAGGTTCGCGATCAGTAGATTCATATTTAAACCGCCACTCAGAGCCAGTAGTCGGAGAAAACCTCCAAATAAACCGAAGAGAGGGTCCCAGCAGGACACCCCTTCCATCAGCTCAAAGAAATCTCTTAACTACTTTAGAGAGGCTAGGAAACGACAACGTCAACCTAAATAGACAGTGGGCACACGAGTCAACAAATTACTCTCTACTTGATAATATGGCTCAGTCAGAGCAGGAACAAGCGGCACCCATAAGGGAATCCCCTAGACCGCCTATTGAATCATTCGTAATAAACGAATCCGCAATAGATCAAGAAATAGCAAGACTGCGAGAACAGGTCGCAGATTTAGAAGCCCGTGTTCCGGCACCAATAAGGCCTAATAGGAGAAGAACTCCAACTACTTATATGACATTAAAGGAAGCCAGAGGGACACTTAAAGTATTTAACGGGGAAAAACCCGAAACATTGCCAGAATTTTTGGATGTATGCACGTACGTACTTGAACAGAGCAACCCTGCAGATCATGATAACATAGTCTTAGCAATATTAAAGACTAAATTAGAAGGCAAAGCAAATCAAGTACTTAGACACAAGAGCATTCTCTCTTTTGAAGAATTAAAAAACGAATTAGAGTCATTGTATGGTCAATCAAGATCAGCAATCTCATTGCAACTAGAGTTTAACGCCAGTAAACGAAAACCCCATGAAGATGTAAAAACATATGGACAGAGGGTAGAAAATTTGCTTACAGAGTTAATAAAGGCTTCAACGTCTTCAAGAAATAGCCACACAGAAAATCAAGTTATTGAAAAATTATTAAGAAATCAAGCTCTAGGTATATTTGAACAGGGATTACACGATAGAATTCGAATGATAGTCAAAGTAAATCATTATGAAACACTCCAGGCGGCAATTACTGGAGCAATAGAGGAAGAAAAAAGTAGCGGAACTCGTGACTCCATTATAGCTAAACGTTATTCTGGACAGGAAAATACAAGGACTATGCCCCCTACTTGCAGCAAATGCAACCGAATAGAACATTTTTCTAGAGATTGTTACTCTAAGACAGTAGCACCGCGAAGAAGCCTACCCACTCCTAGCATTTCTAGGGAGATAAACAAACTACAAATAAAATGTAATTTCTGTCACAAATTGGGACATAAAGAACAAGAATGTTGGACAAAGAATAAGCATTTACGTCCAGGAAACTCTAGGCCCGGAAGAAATGAATTCTTCACGCGAGGCAGAAACTCAACAAAAGAAAATAGGAACGTGAACAATAAAAATTCAGAAAACGAATCAAGGGAATCAGAAGGGAACATCAATGTTTAAAATCACGCCTATTCCCTTAGCCGGCAGAATGGCTAAATTACGAGAAAACATAAGGACAGAGCACCTAAATGAAGAAGAGAAGGAAAAATTGATCGAAGTATGCGAAAAGTATCACGACGTTTTCTATCTAGAAGGCGACCAGTTGGGATGCACTAATGCTACAGCGCATGAAATCCAGGTCAGCCCAGGGACAGCACCCATTGATATTAAACCTTATAGGTTACCAGAAAGTCAAAAGACGGAAATAAATAAACAAGTACAGCAAATGCTGAATGATGGAATAATCCGACATAGTACCAGTCAATGGAATGCACCACTGTTAGTGGTACCAAAGAAAAGTGATGCGTCAGGCATACCAAAAATGCGCATCGTAGTAGACTTTCGAAAGGTGAATGATGTAACCATCGGCGATTCTTTTCCACTGCCTAATATCAACGAAATATTAGACCAGTTGGGTAATGCCAAATACTTTAGTACTTTAGATCTGGCATCCGGATTTCACCAGATCCCAATGAAAGAAGATGAAAAATGTAAAACTGCATTTTCTACTTCCCACGGTCACTACGAATACAATCGCATGCCTTTCGGACTAAAGAACGCACCTGCAACATTTCAAAGGTTGATGAATTCCGCTCTTGCAGGAATACAAGGACTCCGATGTTTCGTATATCTAGATGACATAGTCATTCACGCTGTAAATCTGAAGGAACATAATCTACGACTGGAAGAAATATTTCAAAGGCTAAGAAGAAACACTCTAAAACTACAACCAGACAAGTGCGAATTTTTAAGAAAGGAGGTAAACTACCTAGGACACGTGATAACTGAAGAAGGGATAAAACCGGACCCTTTAAAAATAACGGCGGTTCAAACCTTCCCTACTCCGCAAAATGTAAAGGACGTCCAATCGTTCTTAGGGTTAGCAGGTTATTATAGACGATTCATCCATGATTTTTCAAAAACTGCTAAACCTTTAACACAGTTACTAAGAAAAAATGTTACTTTTGAATGGACAGCCCTGGAACAAGAGGCTTTCGAGAATGTAAAGAAAACATTAACTAGTGCACCATTATTACAATATCCAGACTTTTCAAAGCCCTTTGTAGTCACCACAGACGCCTCAGATAAGGCAATAGGTGGAATATTGTCTCAAGGACCAGTAGGCAAAGATTTGCCAATAGCTTATGCTAGCCGTACACTGAATAAAGCCGAGAAAAATTACAGCACGACGGAAAAGGAATTACTCGCTATCGTATGGTCTGTCAACCATTTCAGACCGTACTTATATGGTACCCATTTTAAAATAGCAACGGTGTTAAGCCTTAGCTAGTGAAACTGCAAGGGCGTAGATATATCTAATTGTGGGCTACCATTTAACGCTAGGCGTATCTGTTTCCTGCGGAATTGGGGAATGTAATGCCAACGAATGAGAGCGACGTGTAGGTATAGAGATTGGTTATTTATTATAAGTAGAATAAATTGGCTTACAATGATTGATAAGTTGAAACAGTTGATGTGGCACTTCACTGAGTTCTTTCTGTGGCAATCCGTCGCCTGTTGTTACACTCGCGATAGATTTAATAGAACGCACACCGCGATGACTTCCCTGGCCCTCGGGTGGGAAGGCTTGGTCACAAGGATCCGAAGACACGTAAAATACTACCAGCTGAGGAACAAGCAAGACTCGATGATTTAGACGGTGACTCTTAGAGGAGTTCCGTCTGTTGCCACGATTCACGAAAGACTGCCTATTGGCCCCGAATACTGTAGGTGCGTTAGCTCTAATTTTGGGGATAATGCACCGCAATATTGATGATCTTGCAAAAAGAGTCTTGCTTCATTCCTCGCGCTGGCATGTAGTGTGAGCGCGTGGCCTGCTACTCAGCGTTCTAGGAATTACATGAGGCAATCGAAAAGTTCGATGTGCCGAAAAGAATTTACCAATTGCATTTATTTGAGTAGATCCGCTTTGGGATGTAACACCCCCCTTGTTAGATTGAAGCTCGGGGATGTAATCTCCGCGGTTCAACAATGATAATGGATCTACGACAAGATCGAAAAAGCGCGTGAAAAATTATATAATTCGGCTGAGTTGCTGGCGAGGCGCTTTCACTTTATCTCTTACGTAACAAGTGTCACCGCGTGCATAGGGTCATATGGGGGTTGTGCTGGGATGGCAGGTGCAATTCGGCTGGGTTCTATGGCAAGCTGCAGGGGTTGTCGGATGTCCATTGGGAAACTGATGTTATCTTGCCTTGATCTGCTGACGGGTTCTCGGCGTGTTCTGCGGCGTGTGCAGCAGCTCAGGAGCAGTCCTGGTATACTATTCCGAAGTGCGTATAACGCCAGTCCTGCTATCGTTGCCAGTGATATGCCAATGCCTCCATATGCCCAGGTTCCTGTGCGGTGATACCATTTTATCGCCTTTTGCTCTTTGGCCAATTGATCCAGATGAGTTTCGATGGCGTCCAAGCTTATGTCCGCCTGCTGTAATTGTCCCCCTATAGAGGGTTGCCGTGCTGCGAGGACCAGGGGGTCGAGCTCCTTGCCGTATGTCTCGGCTATCGGGAGTGACAGCTCGCTGATGTTGAGAATGGTGGGTGGCTGGTGAACTCGGTCAATTGACGATGGAATCATACTGGATGACGGCAGTGTGATGGTTGAGGAGTAGCCTGTGCATCCTGGATTCAGCTGGAGGACTCCGGTACCTTCAAGGGTGACCGTGGCTGCAGTGCCGTCGCGACATTGAATGCGCACACTGTCAGACGTTTCGAGTGAGTAAAGCCATCCATAAGTATTCTCCAGAAACGTCCACTGGGCCTGATGGTTGCGGGCTATTCTGATGTCACACCTGCGCAGCGTATCGCTGTTCGGTGAGACGAGCAGGCGTGCTTCGCAAGAATCGTCCTCATGGACGTCTCGCAGGGCCATGTGCAATGGGCATGCGTAGTTGTTTGGAAGGTGGTAACACTTCTTCAAGTACGGTTCATCAAAAGTGAAGTACTTCCCTTGCTCGTTAGACCACGCCATATATGGTTGCTTAGGCTGGATGTAGGCCGTGCCCTTGGTGGTTCCGTTGAAGTTCTGGGGCCGAAGGCATGGGTAGAGCCTATATAGTTGGAAAGGCTTTGCTTCCAGTAACGGCAATGTGATGCTCACCAGGAGACGACCCTCCTGATACTTGGTAGTGATGCGACTGATAGTTGAGAGATCTGTCGCTCGCAAGTCAGTCATCGTAACAGGAAACTCGAGAGATGCCGTAGATTCCCTTACATGGCGAGCTGCGGTAGTAAGCTGCTCGACGGAGAGTAAATCGGGGTGCAGGATTCCGAGTTGCGCGTAGCGAATGGCGTCCACGAAGCGTTGCAAGGTGTCGATATAAGCATCAGCAGCGTCCATCATGCTGTTCGATAGGCTGATAAGATGCATAGTATAATTGAGGCGATGGATGTCTTGGAGCTTCCAACGTAAGGTGTTTTGGATATCGACAGTAGCGTTGGCGATCCGTTGAATGTCCATATCGAGAGCGTGTACGTGTGAGCCTATCACATTTATCTCGCCTCGAATGATATGGGTGGAGTTCTTCACGAGGTGCGCCAATTCTTGGCCCTTTTTTTCAAGTTCGGTGATTTCGTGGCCGTATTGCTCCGCATCGTCTTCCGTGAGAGTCCCGAATAGTGCGTGCGAGATGGAGCCGATGAATCCCAGGGGCGCTCCGCGAGTGGCCTGTTGTCTGGGGCCGTTGTCTTCCTTCTCGGGTGATACGAGGAGTCGAATTTGTGTTTTCAAATCTTGAATCTTCTTCTCACGGCGATCAAGCCTTGTTTTGGATAGGAAGCTGATGCACTGAGCGGCGCTAAGGTGATTCTTACACTCGTACATAATGCTCCCCATCTGTTGGATGCCCCAGGGCTGCAGTGATAGATGCCACTCGAGGTCGAGGTAGGTGATGATTTTCCAGTCGGTGGTGGTCACGCGTATGTCCGGAAGGCGCTCATAAAAGATGCCAGGATGGTCCGGCATTGGCCGCGTCTGGTATGCCGTGGGGGTAGCGCCAATAGTTGTCAGGATTAATGTCAGAGTCGTCCCAAATGATATTAACATTTTGCCACGTGCCATATCTGTAACAAGAAATGACCTCGTCGGTGCGATTACTAATTGGCCAATTTTAATTTATTAGGATGTTTAGTTTCGAGCCGCCCAGCCTTATTTGCATACGTCACATTTCCTTTTTCCGTGATATCGACGACCTCGTAGGGCCCATGATATTGAGGGCTAAATTTTCCCTTTCGCGGTTCTTGGAGGACATAGATGTCGTCTCCAATTTTGAAATTTACGGGGTGAGCATCGCGGTCGTATTGTTGCTTTGACCGTTCCTTTGCCGAGATGAGGTTGCTCGTCGCTACTCGATGGATTTCGTCGAGTCTGGTCACCAAATCAACCATGTATTGGGTGTACGTCTCGATTTTTTCGACAGGCGGAAACGCGGAAATCGCGCGCGAGATCTTCCCGTACATAAGTTCATATGGACTAAAACTCGTTCCCGAATGAACTGAGGTGTTATATGCGAGCATCGCGAATGGCAGTAGCTCATCCCAATCATCGAAACGAGAGAGGAATGCTTTCAGATATTCGGCAAGTACTATGTGGCTACGCTCGAGGGAACCGTTAGATTGTGGGCGGTACGCGGAAGTGGTAAGGGTTTTGACTCGGAAAATCTCGGCTAGTTGTTGAAAAAGCTTACTAGTGAAACATGCGCCATGATCAGTGAGAATAGTCTTAGGAGGTCCGTAAAGCGCGATCCAGTGCTTCGCAAAGGCTAACGCGACGGTTTCTGCTTTGATATTCGGTACAGGGACGGCAGCGCAGAATTTCGAGAAATTGTCCTGTATCGTGAGGATGTACCGATTCCCGGAGGGCGAAATGTCCAAGGGGCCAACGGCGTCAATCGCTACTTTTTCAAAGATGTCAGAGGGCGTATCCGTTATCTGCATGGGCTGTCGAGTTTTGATACGAGCCAGTTTTTGCTGTTGGCAGATTTTGCAGCGGCGCAGATAGGTTTCTATCTGTTGTTTCATTCCCTTCCACTGAAATCTCTCTCTTATACGCCTGTAGGTTTTTGTAATGCCCTTATGGCCACCGACGAGACTCTCGTGGTTTTCTCGGAGTATTTCTTCCCGTTGGTCCAGAGGAGGTTCGTTTTGAACGATACCGTTGCACATGGTGATGGTGACTGATACGCCCTTGAAGATGGTCTCCAGCATGTCTTTAAGAACATAGTAGGGAATATCATCAAGTCCATCTCCTAACTTGGATATTCGGAGAGCACGAATCTGATAGCGCTCGGCTGCCTGACGTAGTGCATGCAAACCGAGGACTAAGTCTTCAGGCGTCGCTCTATCGAAATGGCGCTCCTTGATAATAACGCTGAAAGTTTTATACTGTCCCTTTGAGGAGACGGCAACGTACCCTTTTTTCAATGGGCTGCTCTTAAGGGCATCCTTATCTATACGTTCGAGATCGGCTAGCAGTTGGGCGACTGGGCTGGTGGTTTCGCAATCGGCGCTGAGGAAGTGTGCTACGTGATTCCTGTCGTAGGTCAGCAACTCACGGCTTTGTTCAACGACGCACGTGCCCTGATTGTTGTAGGGTGGTTCGGTTCCGGATTTCATTTGCGGTTCCTCTTCTTGGGGTTCGTCCGAAGAGTCATCTACGTAAGGGGCTTGAATACCCGTTGTTTCGACGCAACTTGATGGGCGTGACCTGGTCGTTGCCGTGGGTTGTATTATTATTTCTGTTCTGTTTGCTGTAGCCACGTCTTTAGGATCGAGGTTCGGTGTTTCTAAGATTCGAGGTATACCATTCGTTTCAGGACGAGGGCTCGATCTAGCTATGGGTTCCCGAGATGGTAGAGGTGTTGGGATTGTCGATCTTCTTCCAATGTGCATAATTTCGGAACCTTCCAAGCCGACGTCGCGATTTTGTACCAATTTAGTAATGGGTTCACTGAGCACCGAAGGGGTATTCTCGGGATCGTGCGCTTTGAGTGCTCGGCTGAGATCTCGCATGCATTGGTGACCCATATCAATTAGTTCCGACAAGTCATAGGGAGACCACTGACTATCTGTCGAGCCATCGGGGGAAGACTGGACGTTTTCTGGCGTGGGAGATGTTGGTTCCGCCGTAGGGCCATCTATCTCATCGTTACGCAGACGCAAAGATTCGTCGAATTGAGAGAACGATCGACGCAGATCCTCTAAGAAATTCCGAGCCATTGGATCGCGAAGTTCTTCTGTGGCCAGCGGTTGTTTCTCTGGCGTCAACGTCCTTTCTGCGGGTACGTCGGTTTCAGACTCACTAGATTCCTTCGGAGCAAGTTCTATGACTGCCACCTCTGGTCTTTGAAGCTGTGCCTCCACCGTGGGCCCTTCGTCTGGTTGGAAAACTTCGTCCTCGATGACCTCGGCGGGCGGTTCATTTTTCTCCAGTGCATCCGAAGTATTGGGTAACATACTTCGGTAACTGACTCGAAGAGGTGGTACTTGTTCTGTTGATGATTCGTCCCCCGTGGTGTCAGAGTCCGGTTCCTTATAGGTTACTCGCTTTGCTGTAGGTCTTATGTCTTCTCGACGCTTGACTCTGGATCCGATGGAGTTGATATCAAGACCTATCGCCTTCGGTGGTTTTTCTACCTTTTTGGGGCGATTATTCATGCTCTGGGTCCGGTTTTGGGATCGGGGAAGGATCGAGGCTGGTGGTGCGGTAGCGGAAGCGGTTCGAGGGCGCGTAGTTGTAGCCTTGGGGATGGGATAAGCGGTGACTGTCGCGACACTTCCAACGGGGTTGCGCGATAAAGCATCTGCATTCTGGTTCAGCTTCCCCGGGCGATATTTAATGACAAAAGTATAATTTCCCACTTTAGTTCTCCACCTTGCTCTACGGTTCGATTGGTCCGTCATATTGTGTAGCCATGTTAGCACCTGGTTATCAGTGATAAGGGTAAAAGGGCGGCCATATAAGTATGGTTTAAAATACCCAATTGCCCACACAGCGGCGAGGCACTCCTTGTCGTTGCTATGGTATCGGGTTTCTGCTGGCTTCAGAGAACGAGAAGCGTAGGCTATAGGGCGCTCTTCTCCGTTGATAGTTTGGCTAAGTACAGCTCCAAGTCCTGCGTCTGATGCGTCAGTGGCGAGAACGAAGGGTTGACTGAAATCCGGATACTGTAAAACAAGTTGCTCACACAGCGCATCACGAAGGTCTTCGAAGCTCTTTTGCTCCTTCTCGGTCCACTCGAATTTCCGGCCCTTCCTTAGCAGGTCACTTAGGGGTTTGGCCAAAATAGCGAAGTCCTTAATGAAGCGACGATAGTAATTGGCAAATCCGTGAAATTGCCTCACTTCTGTGACGTTGGTAGGAGGTGGATATTTCCTTACAGCTTCTAGTTTCATTGGGTCGGGTCTCACTCCATCGCTGGATATAATGTGTCCGAGATACGTCACATCCAAGCGAAGGAATTGGCACTTCTCTGTTTGGAGCGTCAGGTTGACTTGCCGAAGTCGCGTCAGCAAATTCCTAACTCTGCGTCCGTGTTCTTCGAGAGTGGGTGCGTAGACGATGATGTCGTCCAGATAAACGAAGAGTTCGATGCCATGGAGTCCGGAAAGTGCAATGTTCATGTGTCGCTGGAAAACGGGCGGTCCGTTGCGAAGTCCAAACGGGAGGACGGTGAACTCGTAGTGCCCTTCCGGTGTCGAGAACGCGGTTTTAGGGCGGTCTTTAGGATCCATCTCAATTTGATGAAACCCGCTGGCAAGGTCAAAGATGCTGAAATATTTCGCTCCTCCCAGCTGGTCTAGGATGTCAGTGATATTGGGAAGAGGATATGCGTCCGGAAGAGTTTTTTCGTTCAGCGCTCTGTAGTCGATGACCACACGCCATTTGCGGTTTCCGTTGGCATCCGGTTTCTTCGGAACAATCCATAGAGGAGAGTTATAAGGTGAAGCGCTCGGTTGAATTTTTCCGTCCTTCAGGAGTTTGTCCATCTGTCTGTTAATCTCCTCCTTGTGAACAACGGGGTACCGATATTGTCGGGTGTTAATTGGGACGTCGTCGACAGTAGGAATCGTGCAACGCATCAAATTTGAACGGCCCAGTTTGTCGCCTGGTAGGTTAAAGCGATCGGGGAACGCAGTCACTAGTGTGCGCACGTGTTCTTGTTCCTCGGTATTGAGGTGGTCAGTGCTCAGTACAGCTAACACGGCGGAAACCCGATCTTTCCCGGCGATAGTCGTTTCGTCGACTGAATCGGAGTCAGAAATTTCTTCCGGTGGGCCACGATACTCAAACGGAATTAGTTGTTGAGGAGGGATGGAGATTTCCACGTCTTGCGTCGTAGTGTTGACTGCCATGACGTAGGCGATTCCATCATGGTTAGTAACGGCAGCTTCGCCTATGAAAATGCCTTCTTCCATCGGAAGCCGAGGGAGATAACCTTCTTTGATTTTGGAATTCCTTACGTTTATTGATATTGGCTGGCGTGTTCGAGCGGGAACTCGCACCGTACAATCCGAGCGCACGTGATCAACTGCTGGCGCAGCAGTATCAGGTGTTGACACGGTCATTCCTTTCTCGGCGCCGGTAGTGTATCCTCCAGAGATAAAATAACTCCTGTCACAAATGAATGGAATGGGACGCGTGGGTCGACTTGCGATAAGTAGAGCATTGTGGTTGTAGGAAATTTCGGCCTTTTCTTGTTCTAGATATTCCTCTCCCAGAAGACCCACACCAGGCATGGGGAGGGTGCCCTGGAAGACATAGAACTTCACTGGTTGTGAGAACAACTCGATTGTCGCGGTCCTTATTGCTTGCAATCGTACTGATGACTCGTTGTCCGAAATTCCGTGCACTCGTACGCGCTCATCCTCATTAATCATGACGTTTCCGCGAAGAGCGTTAACCTCGATCATGTTTACTACCGCCCCGGAATCGGTTAACAGCTTGGGTTTTGCGGCTCTTAAGTTCGGTGATTCCGCTTCGATGACTGCCTTGGGCTGTCTGGCGATTCTCTGCAGATTGACGGTTAGGACTGGAATTTCGTTGCAGGGGTTAGACGCGGTTTCGAAGGATTGGTCGCGGACGCGTCGTTCGAGCGACCAGCTTCCTCGTTTAAAGAAGGGTTCCTGTCGTTGCTCGTCTTGGTAGGAGGGGTAGGGTCCCTAAAGCGTAGGGATTTACGTTCCGGTGTTCGCCTGTCAGCTGAACTATCTCTACGGCGATTTCTTTCACGCGAACTACTGTCTCCTCGACCTCTGATTCGCGGCTCACGCTGTTGAGGTCGACAAGCACATTCGCGGCATGCCTTGCATAGAGAGCGGTCGGCACCGATCGTGTATACCCGTCGACGCGGCGAGAAACCTCTATCACGCGACGTGGAACGATATTCGCCTTCCGAAGAACTGTCGTTATACTGACCCGCGTGCGACATCCTTTCGTCCCGAGGTGTACTTTCTTTGCGCCGGGAACGAGCGCGGGAACGTTTTTCGTCCTTTAATGCGAGCTCCCAGGCATCCTTCAAGGTCGCCGGATCACGGCTGTGAACGTATGGTCTTATTCCGTTCGGCAGGCCATCTATATACACATCAAGAGCACGAGCCTCAAGTCGTCTCTTGGTGCTGGCTGCCTCATTGGCACCATCTGTTTCTTCGACTTCGCTAACAGCTCGTCGAATATAGCGTTGAAGACGCGAGTAGAAATCAGACACGTCTTCGTCGCTTCTCATTCGGGCATCTAGGAGTCGGCTGCGATAATGTTCGTAGTCATGGTCAGGAGCAAATTTTTCTCTTAGACTTTTTAAAAGGGATTTGACTGTGACGAAAGATTTGCCTTCTACATGGGTCCTAGCCCGTCCTCGCAGGCGGCCAAGGATTCCATTGATAAGCCTTGTCTCAGCTCCGGCGGGTAAGCCCTGCTGTAAGGCTTTAATTTCGGTATCGAAATCCCCGAATCTATAATTTTTGCCATCGTATTTCGGTATTTTATCAATGGCATCTTTAGTTGCTAAATAGTCCAGATATGCCGAACTGTCAAGAGGGTTAGTTAGATTGCCAGGGTGTGTAGTATCGTCTGGCATTTTTGGTTATATATAAATTGGGCAGAAAACAGTTATGGTATCCCACCGCTGCCACCAATTTGTTAAGCCTTAGCTAGTGAAACTGCTAGGGCGTAGATATATCTAATTGAGGGCTACCATTTAACGCTAGGCGTATCTGTTTCCTGCGGAATTGGGGAATGTAATGCCAACGAATGAGAGCGACGTGTAGGTATAGAGATTGGTTATTTATTATAAGTAGAATAAATTGGCTTACAATGATTGATAAGTTGAAACAGTTGATGTGGCACTTTACTGAGTTCTTTCTGTGGCAATCCGTCGCCTGTTGTTACACTCGCGATAGATTTAATAGAACGCACACCGCGATGACTTCCCTGGCCCTCGGGTGGGAAGGCTTGGTCACAAGGATCCGAAGACACGTAAAATACTACCAGCTGAGGAACAAGCAAGACTCGATGATTTAGACGGTGACTCTTAGAGGAGTTCCGTCTGTTGCCACGATTCACGAAAGACTGCCTATTGGCCCCGAATACTGTAGGTGCGTTAGCTCTAATTTTGGGGATAATGCACCGCAATATTGATGATCTTGCAAAAAGAGTCTTGCTTCATTCCTCGCGCTGGCATGTAGTGTGAGCGCGTGGCCTGCTACTCAGCGTTCTAGGAATTACATGAGGCAATCGAAAAGTTCGATGTGCCGAAAAGAATTTACCAATTGCATTTATTTAAGTAGATCCGCTTTGGGATGTAACAACGGACCATAAGCCACTAACTTGGCTCTTTAGTATAAAAGATCCAGGCTCCCGTCTGATGAGATGGCGGTTGAAGCTGGAAGAATACGATTACGAGATCGAATATAAGGCAGGAAAAGCCAATGTAAACGCAGACGCTCTAAGCAGGATATGCATCACTACCAGGAGCAAACATGTAGTGACTTTTGTACTTGGCCTCAATAATCTGATATCAATACTTTTTATTAGAGGAATACACAGCACACCTGTACTTGGCGTGGTTTTTTACACGTAAGTGTTTTTTGGGGGATATCACAAGTTTTTGTTGTCCAACGGGAAATAGAAGTATTAAGCACTGAAATCCATATTGTCACAGATATAAAATGTAAATGCATTATGATGTTGCTAATCAGAAAAATATATAGTGGTGTCGAAAATGTTTAATGGCATATAAATTTAATTTGTAAGTCCCTTTTTCCAGAAATGCATAAAGACATATACAAATTTTTAAAGAAAACGTAATCTTCAATGCATATAAGCGTCGTTAATGGTGTCCAGCTTGTTGAAGCCGTGTGGTAAACGTAAGAGAGGAGAGTGTGCTGGATTATTTCAGACCTTGTACCTCAGGCCGTGCGAACATCAAAGAGGATACTATAGTTTGAGCGAAGCACCAAAGCTTGTTGCACAATTTTCTGGACTTCTACGTCCGACACCTAGATACAGGAAACTACGAAGCGAAACACCTGGACACCCTGAACTTTCACATCTGACACCTAGATACAGAAAATTACGAAGCGGAATACCTGGACACCCTGAACTTCCACATCCGACACCTGGACACAGGAAACTACGGAGCGGAATACCTGGACACCCTGGACTTCCACATCCGACACCTAGATACAGAAAACTACGAAGCGGAATACCTGGACACCCTGGACCTCCACATCCAGTACCTAGATACAAGAAACTACGGAGCGGAATACCTGGACACCCTGAACTTCCACATCCAACACCTAGATACAGAAAACTACGGAGCGGAATACCTGGACACCCTGGACTTCCACATCCGACACCTAGATACAGAAAACTACGAAGCGGAATACCTGGACACCCTGGACCTCCACATCCAGTACCTAGATACAAGAAACTACGGAGCGGAATACCTGGACACCCTGAACTTCCACATCCAACACCTAGATACAGAAAACTACGAAGCGGAATACCTGGACACCCTGAACTTCCACATCCGACACCTGGACACAGGAAACTACGGAGCGGAATACCTAGACACCCTGAACTTCCACATCCAACACCTAGATACAGAAAACTACGAAGCGGAATACCTGGACACCCTGAACTTCCACATCCGACACCTGGACACAGGAAACTACGGAGCGGAATACCTAGACACCCTGGACTTCCACATCCGACACTTGGACACAGGAAACTACGGAGCGGAATACCTAGACACCCTGGACTTCCACATCCAACACCTGGACACAGGAAACTACGAAGCGGAATACCTGCACACCCTGGACTTCCACATCCGACACCTAGATACAGAGAACTACGAAGCGGAATACCTGGACACCCTGGACTTCCACATCCAGTACCTAGATACAAGAAACTACAGAGCGGAATACCTGGACACCCTGAACTTCCACATCCGACACCTAGGTACAGAAAACTACGAAGCGGAATACCTGGACACCCTGAACTTCCACATCCGACACCTGGACACAGGAAACTACGGAGCGGAATACCTGGTCACCCTGGACTTCCACATCCGACACCTAGATACAGAGAACTACGAAGCGGAATACCTGGACACCCTGGACTTCCACATCCAGTACCTAGATACAGAGAACTACGAAGCGAAATACCTGGACACCCTGAACTTCCACATCCGACACCTGGACACAGGAAACTACGGAGCGGAATACCTGGACACCCTGGACTTCCACATCCAGTACATAAATACAGAGAGCTACGAAGAGGAATACCTGGACACCCTGAACTTCCACATCCGACACCTGGATACAGGAAACTACGGAGCGGAATGCCTGGATACCCTGGACTTCTACGTCCGACACCTAGATACAGAAAACTACGAAGCAGAACAGTTGGACAAAATGTCACCTAAAATACGAGGAACTATGCCGAAGCACACATATTCATACACCCATATTCGCGCGCTGCACATGAATGCTATTAAAAACTTAATAATTCTATACTGTTTTGAAGGCACCCTTATACTAACTGGAAATTCGGTATGAACGGTAGCTTCACGTATAAAGTGTATTTGATTGTGTTGTGTATTCGTAAATTACTACCACTATACAGAGTACAAATAGGTAAAGAAGGCACAGCAGTCAGCGCCATCTGTCGTGTCAAAAATGCGATGGACGTGCGAAGACGACGACGACGACGACGACGACGACGACGACGACGACGACGGAACTGAAATAAAATCATCTCGCTCGCCATCTCAATACGCCCTGATCTCGTATACTAATCGTATTGAACGTGGTGGCAATCAATTCAGGACCCTCAATTCCTATAGTGAATGTATCAATAACTTTTTCTCATGTATAGCGGTTAATAAGATATTTCGTTACAAGCACAGGTATAAGAGTTGACTCAAGTAAAGAGTCTCGGCGAGCTGTGCCCTGTACAGCCGGTTGCCTGTACTTGACGCGAGACTCGACCGAGTCTCTTGATGCTTCGAGTAAAGAGTCTCGGCGAGCCGTGCCCCGTACGGCGGGTTGCCTGTACTTGGCGCGAGACTCGACCGAGTCTCTTGATATATTAACTTTCCAAGATAGTCTCACAAAATTTAGCAAAGCCATACCAATACCAAATCAAGAAGCCAGGACTATAGCCAAAGAATTCGTCACAAAAATCATTTGCGAACATGGAATACCTGAGAAGATACTAACGGATCAAGGAACTAATTTCCTGAGCGAAATGTTCAAAAATACTTGTAAGCTTTTGAAAATAGAGAAAATACAGACTTCCGCTTACCATCCAGAATCTAACGGAGCTCTAGAACGCTCTCATCGGACACTGGCGGAATATTTACGGAATTTCATCAGTCCAGATCAAGAAGACTGGGATGAATGGCTCCCTTACGCCATGTTTACTTATAATACTACTCCGCATACTGCTACAGGATTTACTCCATTCGAATTAATCTATGGCAGGCAAGCCTTACTGCCTAGCACATTCAAAAGGGAACCAAAACCCACATACAATTACGATGACTTCGCATTTGAATTACGAGAACGACTCAGAGCCGCAAACCAAGTCGCTAGAGATAATCTCATTGTGGCTAAAGAAAAATCAAAAGACTACTACGACAAGAAGACCGAAATGAACGAATTCGAAATCGGCGACAGAGTCCTCCTATTCGACGAGGCATTACGAAGAGGACGTTCCAAGAAGCTCTCTGCTAAATGGACGGGACCTTATGAAATACTAGAAAGGAACTCTAAAGTAAACTACACTATAAAAGTGAATAAGAAATTACTAAAGGTTCATGTGAACCGCCTTAAGCATTTCCTCGCTTAAGTTAAAAGGAAAGAGGTGTGCAGAGGATTGGAGTGAGGACAAAACCAACTTAGATAAATTAAAACAATACAATTTATTAAAAAAAAAAAATTTTTTTACAAAATTTGGACTAGAACCAACTCTCTAGTTCGTAGTCCTCCTCTCCGAACAGCTTTCGGAGGCAGAAGAGGTCTGGCTCCGTAACACTTCCCTCTCCCCAGTGCCAGTCCACCAGGGAACGAAGGTCCGCCCGGACTCGCCTTCGCATTCGCATTTCGCGAATATTGATGAATTCGAGCTAGAAAAGGAAAAAGGGGAAAACAGACAATGAATAAATGCAAGGACAAGCAATTTCAAAAAAAAATATAAAAGTTCAAATACTCACTCCGGCCAACGAAATAGTTAGAGCCCTCTCAATTCTATTTCGGAGAGCCACCTCAGCTCTCCGCAAAAGAATGGCGGTCCTCTCCGCCTCAGAAAGGACCCTTACCCCTGTGGGGAAAGGAGCCTCCGCCGATAATCTGGAATTTGCAGTATTGTTCGGACACATATTTCAATGTCTAATGCGCAGCCACAGCTAATTCACGCTTTATATAGCTACAAAACTAATACGTCACAAAAAGCTGAATGGCAATTCTCTACTTACCTTTCGTACAATGCCAAACTGCACATGTTGCAGGTTCACCGCGCTATGGTTCGGGACGACCCTAATCCAAAACGCACCAGCTCAGCAATTGACGATAAGGGAATTCGATACCACTCCAGGAATATACTTCGAAAACATGGGAAACCTCGTGAACTATAAGGACACTTGGAAGTTGGTCATTCACACTGACCTAAGCCCCATATTCGAAAGAGAAGCTAACATCAAACATTACTTATCGAAAACAAAAAAAATGTGTGGAACTACCACTTTAGAATTACAAAGAATATGCAAGGCCTTCAGCACTTCTTCTAAGGTTCGTCTCCAAGAAATAGAAGCCAAATTAGAATACGTTATAGAAACCACACTCGAACCTCCATCAAAAAGGAAAAGAGGACTTATTGACGGACTAGGATCTTTAGCCAAATCATTGTTCGGTACAATGGATGCCGAGGATGCCAAACTAATAAATGAGCAAATAATGACTCTTAATAAAGAAGGAAGCGCGTTAAAAACCGCTCTAAAAAATCAAGTGCAAATCACCAAAGCAAATTTGCGGATGATAAATGAAACCGCAGCTAACGCTGAACACAACGAGATGATGCTGTTCAACCTCACATCTCATATCAAACAACAAATGGACGAAGGATTCAGACTGGAATCTTTCCGAGAAGAACTCGATGAGCATTTTATTATCCTTTCGTTATACATCGAAATGTTCCATGGATGTGTTCAGGATCTTGTAGAATATCTGGTGGAAATCCAAAAGGGAGTCTTATATCCAGGGATAGTATCATATCCAAAAATAATTAAACTACTGAAAGAATCTTTAGAACATTTACCTCAAGGGTTAAACTATCCAATAGCCTTGATACCCGAAAACGCAAGATACCTCAAAGAGATTTCAGAAATAGAGGCCTATAGCGAAGGTAGCTCCATCGTTACAATAATTAAAATACCGCTGATATCATCCCAAGAGTACCACGTAAACCGAATACACTCTCTGCCTGTCCACATGAAAAATGGCACGTACGCCTACATAAAGGCGGAAGAGAACTACGCAATAGTGGGACACGAAATGCAAACATTCATCAGGATGACGCGAACCGAGTTGGACAACTGTAAGAAAATTATGGGTCAATACCTGTGTGAAGCAAGACATCCAGTATTCAAAATTAGACCATACGGTTCCTGCGAAACCCAACTTTTTACAAATCCATCGTCGTACCCCCTATCATGCGAAACAAGGCAAATCAAAATTGAAAACACACTCCTAATTGAAATGGAGAACCCCAACTCTTGGCTATATGTAGCGGACCAACCAGAACAAATGATGGTATCATGTAATAATGAAAATCCAAAAAGGGTAACTATGCAAGGCTCTGGTATAATCGAAATAAAAAGAAAATGTAAACTAACAGCCGAAGGTTTCACTCTAGAAACCGAAGGAAAATATAAGTTAGACGTAACTTTAAACTATTTACCTCCTCTAAACCTAACACTTATTACTGACAACTTTGTACCCTATATCGCATCTAATAATAATTATATACAACCTAAGCTAAGAAGTCTCATAAAGGATCCTAGCGAACTAAATGCACTAAGCAAAAAAATATCGGAAATAGAAAATAACTTAAAAGGGGATAATATCGATACCTTCATAGATATCATATCATCACCTATATCCTATTCAATAGAGACAATTTGTTGTATCACTATTTTTATACTAATTATAGTAATTTATTTCCTAAGAAAAAAGGGAAACTTGACTACTTCCGGAGAAACTACTCCACCTAGTGTAATAGTTATAGGAAACTCTTCCCCAAATACAAATCAAGTCACACCGTAATTTAAGACTCGATTGTAATAAAACCGATGTACACGGGTAGTAAAACTGTTACGCCCGAACCAGAATGGAGGCTTTAGACTGGTGCCTTTACCGAACCGTAATATACTATTAATTTGCCCTGTTTTGAGTCAATGCTTGCGCACTTTACTCGGGATTGGGCTATGCCTCTAATTACCAAGGGAAGGATGAATTGTACTGGATATTTGATAGGATTGATTTTAAAGCTTCTAATCAGATGAAAACCCGTCACCAACTAAATAATTGAACTTAGAAAATCTAACATTTATGATTATACAACACAATTAAGAAGTACCGTCACCAATAATATTTTGAGTATGCTTACCTTGCTTCTGCTGTTTATGGTCGTCGAAGATGTTTGCGATGTACAAGAGGTTGGTTTTAGATTATATATTGTGACGTGATTCTTCCAAATCTCGCCACAAAAATTACTAAACTGTTTTTCTTCCACGCTACCTAAGCTCCGCACGACAATCCACCAGCGAAATTCCGTATGTTGCGCTATTCTTAAGTTTTCCGTTTGTGAACGTCCACTATCGTCCTTGTTGTCAGTTCCGATTACGTTTCTTGCGATTAATTATTATTTTGCTTCTATTACGTTATGTGCAATCTCTACTCTCGAGTTTCTCGACAACGAGCTACGGGCGTGAGGACAGGACCGTCGCCGTGGAGATTTTTGAGGATTTCGTGACGTTATGACGTTATGGCTGTTTGATGCCGCTTTTTGGAGAATTTTGGACCACCGGACAGGGATGCCATGCCGCCTCCACCGAACCAGAGATGCCCGCCGGTCCCGCCGACCTGGATGTCGCCAGGATCCTGCTGCTGCCACGATGCCGAAAGAAGCCCTGGAGCACCCGGGAGGGGGCTCCGCCGTTTCCGTCGGCCGGCGAGGGCTGCCCTCTGGGCCTATCTGCCGCCGATATGACCGGCAGGGAGACGAGATTTTCCTCCCTGGGCCGCCTAAGGTCGGCCGACCGCCCACGACAGCGCCTCCGTCCGGCTGAGAAGCCGCCTGCGCCTCCTCAACCCGCAAGGCCCAGCGAGCTTCGAGGACCGTGCCGTCAGGATCGCCGCTCGATTCCGTTCGGCCGCGTCCGTCGCGGTGCGTCGACGCTCGGGAGAGCTCGGCTATCCTCGTCAATGTCCGTCCGATTCCGGTGCCGTCCCGCCTCACCGACGCCCGCTCGCCAACGATCGTGGATCGACAAATCATTGTCGTGCGAAGTATCCTAGCGAAACCACGTTGAGCTAATATCAAGCGCCTCTAAGAGAGAAAAAGAGAGAGATAGAGATAAAGAGAGAGATAAAGAGACCAGGAGGATTCTTGCCTTGAGGGCCTTTTGGATCTATTGATTTTGACGCTTTACGCTTGCTTAAGTGCTATTATTGTGGTGAGATCTTTCGCTTTCCTTTAATATTTTCGGATTTTTGTGTTGAAGATTATAGACACGTGCACGGCTAAACCGTCCGTTTAGCCGGTGACGAACTTTTCTTTGTCGTTATCGGGCGAATGTCTTTCCGCCTAATATAGTATAAAGGACGATAGTGCCGTTTTTAGTGATAGTGTTGAGTTTTCCGATTTTGTGTTTTCTTATCCGATTTCTGCTTGCGACTTTTCTATAATTAACGTTTTCTGTAATTAACTCTTCTGGAATCTTCGTTAACGGAAACGTGGGAATCCGCCTGTTTGAACGCTTGACCCCGGGTTGACCGGCTTGGTTGTTCTTCAGCCAGATTCTCTCGCTGCCGATTTAATATATTGTGCCTATTGTTATGAGATATCGATTGCCGTAAAAGTATTATTTTTCTGCTTTTGTCTAATTATTGTGAGATTTTCGAACTTTAAGTTCCGTTAAAGTCAGTGGCGAGCCCACGCCGTATTTATTCTGATCTTTTCGATTCACACTGTTTCTATAATTTTCTTTGCGTTAACTGGGCTAAATTAATTAAATCTATTCACTTGCTTCACGCTTGGATTTGCGACTTATGTTTCCGATTTTCATACTTCTGTTTTTGTGTGCGATATTTTCTATTGGACTTTCTGTGAATTATTGCTGGTGTTCTCATATTTAATTATCGTTGCCAAGCCTAACGTATTTTTGTCTCTTTCGTGGAGAACCTTTTGTGAATTTTACGTGTCGCGTACGTCCCTCTGACGTCACGCGCCAGGCGCCCTTCGAGGCGACCTTAGTGTTTACGTTCCTCGACGCCGAGCCTCCTGCCGGTCTCGAAATTGTACTATCCGTTCCGAGAACGTCTTGCCGTGCAACCATAATTAAATATTCGTTATAATATTCTATATTTTTTTCTGACTGTGATATATTTTTGTGTGTGCCATATTTCGTATTAATTTATTGTGCTATTTCTATTTATTGTACTATCTTTCGTGTTCGCGATTTTTGAACTGGTGTTAACGAACCCGCGTGTAATATCCTTTTTCGGGTTCCTCCGTACCTGTAATTTCGTTTGCGTGACTCTTTCGTATTACGTTTGTTGACCGCGGTTATAATTTCACGCGTGCGAGAATTGGAACCGCGCAGGTCGTTCCCCTGCCGTTCCTCTGCCGTTCCTTGCGTTCCGATTTTCTGTTGTTAGCGTATTCTGTTATTTTAGTTCAAAACGACTTTGTTAGTTTATTTCGAGGAATTCTATGCTTACGACTGTATCATTTTCCGTGGATTTCGTCTTGTAGAAGTACCGAGCCCGCGTGCCCGTGTCTTCCTCGCGTGCGCGCTCACGCGTAGCGCTTTCGATCGTTATTTTCCGTTAAGGATGTTGCGTCTATAGTTTCCGATATTCTATTTGGCGATTCTTATTTCTCTTTTGCATTGTATAGATTCCGATTTTGCCTATCGATTAATGTGAATTAATTTTAAGACTTTTGTAAACTTATGCTTGGCTTTCGCTCGCACCCTCATTAATGCCTGATTTAATGCTTTTGTACTATTGCTATTGAGTTTATTGATCCATTGGAATTTTGTTTTGCCTAATACAGCTCTGGTGCGTTAACTAAGTAATTTTGATTATTTTCTTGTAGTTTTGCGTATTACTTTCCTCTAAGCCCTTGGCCGAGTTTGTTCCTTCCTTACCTCTTGAACGCCGCGACGCTTCCGACGAGCTAGCCTCCGAAGCGGCGTACCTTGGGACGGGGAGTGGTCTGATTTAGTATTAGCGTTTGAGTTCCGGGTAACCGTTAGGTTTAGTTACGTTTGATATTCTTTTTCTTGGCCGTGGTGCCCCTATCTGTTTTGAGTGGCCGTGGTGCCTTTAGGTTAGTTACGTTAGTATCTTTTCTTGGCCGTGGTGCCCCTATCTGATTTTGCGTGGCCGTGGTGCCTTTAGCTTTAGTTCGCCTGGTGGCACATTTAGGTTTAGTCTGCCTGGTGGCAATTGGTTACCCCGGACCGATAATCTCTCGCGAACTGTCTGGTATAGATAACGAGCCCAGAGCTCGTGGTGCTCCTTAGAGGGTACCTGGCGCCCAACAACAATAGCTTTTGAGTTTGCGGAGACCACTTCCGTTCCCGAATTCCGGTTTTATTGCGTTTGGTTTTGCCGACGAGCGAAATATCGTCGCAAATTTGGCGCCCAACGTGGGGCCCGAGAGGCGTAGGACGAACTCACATTTCCTTTTTTGATTCCTTTCGCTTGACGTTTTTTTTTGAGAGTACTTTGCTCGGTTGAGGAAAGCCTCCACGTTGTTGGCCATTTACGACTATCGTCGCAAATTTGGCGCCCAACGTGGGGCCCGAAGAGGCTTAGGGACCTACCTCCCGAGCTAGCCAAGGCTTTAGGAAATTTTGGGAAATTTTTTTGAGATTTTTGGGCTATTTGAGACTTAGAATTTTCTATTTTTTTTTTATTAGAAATAATAACTTGTCGTTCGTCATTATTTTTGAGTTTCGTGACCTTTGAGGAATTTTCGTGGATAGAGTTAACGTTAGCTATTTGTTGCGCACCTACGAGCTAATTTATAATATTTTCGAATTTCTTCAGCATAGTTTGGACAATTCCGATATTTGCGTTGGGATAGTCGACCGCGCGACTATTCGCCTGGGCGACTAATCCTTTGTTTTGTTTTCTTAGCGTATCATTACTGCTAGGTTGCGGATTAACTATAATCCCCTGATTCGACTGTCTACTAACCGTTCTACTAAATTCGGTGTATTCCGTTGCCTTTCACATTTCCTATATTCCGTACCCCTCCTTTTCATTCTTTCGGCTTATTTTTTTCCGTTCCTTTCTTTTCTTCCTAGCGCCCTAGTATATGACCGACTCGTATTCTCATTCGGCTTGGGTATACTCGTTATTACCGTGCGCGCTAGACTATTGGCTAGACTATTTTCGACTCGATTCTCAGGGTACTACCGCCGAACGTCGCGCTCGCTTAGTGAATTATCTGAACACCGTTTATCCTATGACGGACATGTCGGATCCTATTACACAGATTCCGGCCGCTGAAGGAGACCCCGCAGACGCGCCTTCGGATCCTTCACGGGATCACGAGCCCACCGCCGGCCATGGGATGTCGACGGACACCGCCGCGAGTATTCCTCCGCCACCGCCGATTCGCCAAAATCCATATTCGACGGTTGCTCACCCGCCGCCGGGGCGTTCGCTCCCTAACCTGCACCAGTCACCTATTCAACCGTCCGAGAACGCGCCGAACCTACAACGTCGCGAAAGTTACCGGCGTCACGATAACGATACCCCGTACGGACGCAACGCGTGGGATGTCGTCAGCAAGTGGAACTTACGATTCAACGGAAAAACAGATTCTAACGCCGACGAGTTCCTGATGCGAATCGACGACTGCCGTGCGCGATCGCGCTTAACGGACGAAGATCTCTTATTTTGCCTTCCGTTTATGCTGATTGAGGAAGCGGTTCCTTGGTTCCGATTACGCCACCGACATTGGCAAACGTGGAATGAATTCGCTTACGACTTCCGCAAACGATACTGTCGCGAGGACTATCAGGACCGGTTACGCGAAGAAGCTCGTCGCAGAATACAAGGGCCTAAGGAAAGCCCTCTCGAATACCTCACCAAGCTGCGCGTCTTGTTCGCGAGAATTCTTCCGCCGCTAACCAATGAAGAGGAACGTCGACTCGCGCATTCCGGACTTCGCGATGAATACCGACAGTACATCCGTCCTTTCGATTATTTGGATCTCGACGACCTCGAGCGACTAATTCGGGAATATGATGCGATCGTAAATTCTCAGAGGCGTGAATTGCCACCGGTTCCGATCGAACAGTGCGTCGCCCCCGATCTAGCGTACCGCGGGTCGAAAACCTTGCCACCGCGACGAGTACCACCGAACCGACCCGGCGTCTCCGCCGTCGACGAAGCCGAGGAATCCCCTGAGGAGGATATCGCGGCCACCACCACAACCGCGAATACTACAACCGCGACGCGGCCGAAAAAGAACAAGACTCCTCCGAAGAACAATCCTACCTCTGCGGATCGTTCCGTTCCCGTCCCGGAGAACCCAACTAGCACCGCCGCTATCGGGACTCATCCTTCCGTTCCTACTGTACCCTCCTATCCCCCTTATGGATTTCCGCCCTATGGTCCGATGATGCCGCCTTATGGCTATCCGTTCCCGCCGTATCCTTATCCCGTTCCGCCATATCCTGGCCTTCCATCTCCTGCCAGCCAACCTCCTACCTCCGCGCCCCAGCGACCACAGGGAAACCGTAGTCCCGCTCCTCCTGTGCACCACCCGAATGCACCGCGTCCGAATGCGTCGACAACTTCGTCCGCGCCCGCACAACCGGTAGCCGCTGCTGAGGAGGACATCGCCGCCGCGAACACAGGAAATAATGTCGCGAATACACCAGCTAATAGAACCACCAATTTCAAATGCTGGAACTGTAACCAGCCCGGTCACCGTCATAACGAGTGCACTTACGCGCGACAAGTGTTCTGCTACCGCTGTGGTAACCCCGGGTATACGTCCGTGCAGTGCCCAAATTGTTCGGGAAACGCGTAGAGGGTCAGACGACTAGGGTCCAACCGCCTAACCCTACTCCCGCGAATGGTTCGACATCTTCCGCGACTATCAACGTTCCCGAATTATTTATTCCGGAATCATGCGACCCCATCTTTAGTACGCGTTCCGAAGATCGTCTATACGTAACTGTTCTCATTCAGGACCGACCTCTCCTAGCGTTAGTGGACTCGGGTTCTTCGCGCACCTATTTAGGGCCAGAAGGCATCGCTCTTCTTAAAGATCTCAAGTGCGTTATCCGCGAAACTCCTGCGAGTGTGGTAGTATACGCTGATGGCTCGCGCGGAAAAGCCGATGGGGAAACTGACTTGACTGTCAGCATTCAAGATAGGACCGACACGATCAAAGTCCGCCTGCTACCGAAGTTGAACGTACCCTGCCTACTGGGTCTCGACGCGATCAAGCGCTTCGGTATGGTGATAGACTTTGCGCGCAACCTATGGCGATTCCGACCTTCCGATCCCACTATATCCGACAATCCTACTTCCATCCTCTATCCCTTCGAGAATCTTGCCGATTCGTTCCGTTCCGCTTCCGCTTCCTGTAACCCCCAAAATCCGATTTCTTCCGTCTCGCCTTCCGTTATCAGTACCAAAGACAGTACCGGAATTTCCCTCCTTACTTCCGAACAGTCGAATCAGTTAAAAGAATTTTTAAAAGAGCATTTACCTGCTACTTTAGAGAAGCCTGGCTTAACCAATCTTACCGAACATATAATCGATGTGCAGGGACACCGCGCAATCAAGCAGAGATATTATCCGGTATCCCCTAAAGTTCAAGAAGCCATCTATGCTGAAGTAGATAAAATGTTAGAGTCAAATATTATTGAGCCTTCTACAAGCGACTGGTCAAGTCCTATTGTGATGATCAAGAAAGCTTCCGGCCAATATAGATTTTGTTTAGATTTCCGTAAAGTAAATTCCGTTACGAAAAAAAGATGCCTACCCTTTGCCGTACATGTCCAGTATTTTAGACAAATTGCGTTCCGCCAAGTACATCTCGACGATCGACCTTAGCCAAGCCTACTTCCAGATACCGCTCGAGGAAAATAGTAAGGAAATCACCGCGTTCACCGTTCCTGGTAAAGGACTATTTCAGTTCCGCCGCATGCCATACGGCTTGACGAACGCGCCGGCTACCTTCCAGCGCCTAGTCGATAGACTTCTAGGGCCCGCGATGGAGCCACGTGTATTCTCCTACTTAGACGATATCATCGTAGTCACGCAGACCTTTGACGAACATTTGGAGTGGCTGAAGAAAGTTCTCACGATTATTTCCACAGCCGGTTTAGAAATTAATCCGGATAAGTGCGAATTTTGCCGTTCTCAGGTTAGATACCTAGGCTTTTTAGTGAATGAACACGGATTGCAAGTTGACCCGGAGAAGGTCCGGCCTATTCTCGAATATCCTGCTCCGCGTAACCTTAAACAATTACGTAGGTTTCTAGGTATGGCGTCATGGTACCGAAGGTTCATAAATGAGTATTCCTCAGTTGCCACGCCCCTAAACCTATTGCTAAAGAAAGGCCATGCGTGGGAATGGGGATCAGATCAGGAGAGGGCATTTGAACGGATAAAATCTGCGTTGACCTCTGCACCGATTTTGGCTTGTCCCGACTTTTCGCTTCCTTTCCTTCTACAAACGGACGCTAGTGACAGTGGCTTAGGTGTAGTACTAACTCAGGTGCAAAATAACGAAGAACATGTAATCGCGTATGCCAGCAGATCGCTTACCGCGCCTGAGCGAAATTATTCCGCGACCGAGAAAGAATGCCTTGCTGTAGTATGGGGTATCAAGAAGTTCCGTTGTTACTTAGAGGGTTATCGTTTTACAGTAATTACCGATCATAGCAGCCTTCGGTGGTTACACCAGCTGAAAAATCCGACAGGGCGTTTAGCTCGGTGGGGACTAGAATTACTAGAATTTGATTATGAGATAGTACATCGCAAAGGTGCGCTTCATCATGTACCTGATGCGCTGTCTAGAATGAACGAATCCGGTCTAAACGCGATCACCGAAGATCCCGCTTTCCGCGTTCCGACAGATTCCTGGTATAGCTCGCGTTTTGAGTCAGTGCAGAAATTTCCGTATCGCTTTCCGAATTGGAAAATTGTAGACGACCGCTTATACTTTCATCGTCCAGCTCCCGCGTACGAGGAGTTAATTACTGATTTGGACGCCTGGAAACTCGTGTTACCAGCCGCCTTACGTCCTAAAGTCCTTTCCGAAGCGCATGCAACTCCGCAAGCCGGACACTTAGGCATAGAAAAAACGTATCTGCGCCTAGCTCGATCATATTACTGGCCGACTTTACATCCGGACGTGGTTAAATTTGTACGCGCGTGTGACCGTTGTCAGCGGTGCAAACCCGATCAAACTGCGCCTGCTGGGCTCCTCGGAAACCGAGTCGTGGAGACACCCTGGATGGTCGTAGCATCCGACGTCATGGGACCGTTTCCTCGTAGCAAAGCCGGAGCCGCGTATATCGTCGTGTTCGAAGACCTTTTCACGCGTTGGATCGAGTGTCGTGTATTAAAGAAAGCCAACGGTCCCGAAATCGCGAGTGCGTTCGAAGAACTTGTGTTGGCGAGATGGGGAGCTCCGCAAGTTTTGCTTACCGACAATGGTACGGAGTACGTAAATAAAACGTTCAAAGAACTAACAGGGAAATATGGAATCACCCATAGCACTATTCCGCCGTACCATGCACAAGCAAATCCCGTCGAGCGAGTAAATCGCGTCCTTAAAACCATGCTCGTTACGTTCATTGACCAAGACCACCGCGAGTGGGACAAACATCTTCATGATTTCGCGTTCGCGGTGAACACTGCCACCCATAGCTCGACTGGTTTTACGCCCGCGTTTCTAAATTTCGGTCGCGAATTAGAGCCCGTGAACACGCTCCGACGCGCGTTGACTTCCGTGGACGCCGTCGAACCGCAGGATCCAAAGACGTGGACGGACAGGTTACTCCGACTCGAGACGCTTCGAGATCTCGCCCGCCAAAAGGTGAGCGACGCACACCAGAAGCAGGGGAAATACTACAACCGCCATCGTAGGGATGTCCGATTTCGCGTGGGCGACCAGGTCCTTAAAAAGCAGACCGTTTTCTCGTCCGCTGCCTTGGGAGTATCCGCTAAGTTAGCGCCTAAATTCGCCGGTCCGTTTGCCATCTCGAAAGTTTTATCCGCGGTAGTATACGAGCTAACCGACAGCGTAGGAAAAGTAATAGGAAAGAGTCACATAAAGAATCTCAAAGCCTATCGCACCTCCGCCGAAAAATCTTAACATCTGCCTATCTGCGGTGATTTGCATCTGCACGACTATCTGCACTTGCTTGGCATGACCTGGGACTAATTTTCTTGTTTGCTTTCCTTTTTTTTTTGACTTTCTGCGTGTAGTTCTGTTCCGTTCCGTCCCGTGCCTATTTCCGTCCGTCTAGTCCTTTTTCTCGTTTTTCTTTTTGTTTTTGTTTGCTTCTTCCCGTCAATCAGAATATCTTCGTTCCGTTTCCGTTTTATCCAGTACCCCCACCGTTCCGTTTCCGTTTTCCTCCTAGCGTAGGGTTCCTTCCGTTTCCGTCCTATCCAGTTTACTTCCGTTCCGACTTCCGTTAGACTACTAGTACCTTCCTTCCGTTTCCGTCTCTTATAATACTCCGGTTCCGACTTCCGTTCTTATACTTTTGGGCTTCCTGGCCCTATTCCGTTGTTACCTATTACCCAGAGGCCAGGAAATTGTCTCTGTTTGTCCTTCGTAGCGTCCTCCGTGTCTAACTGTACCTGACAACCTCCTAGTGTATCCTGAGGGGATTGAACCCCGCCGTACGTGCCTGTGATTTTCTAGCTTTACTAAATTTCGTCTAGTCCGTTTCCTAGTCCGCCTTCCTTTGTCGCACTTCAGTATCTAACTTTCCGATGCCTACCAGAGACCGCGGATTGCTTTTGCTTGCGCTCTGGATATTGGGCCATTCCGTACGCTCCTTTAGCTATTCCGACTAAAATAGTGTCTACTAGCGTTGCTACCACTAAACGTCGTTGTCTTGAGCCAGACCATCCCGAGTCTTAGGGATGCTAGTTCTTTTTTTTTTCTTCCTGAGAGTAACTTTTTTTGAGGATTCTAGTTTTCTTACTGACTATAGTTTTTTTTTGAGTTCACCGATTATTCCAGAAATCTAGCGTTTCATTTCGCGTACCGATGTTGTCGTGGGAGTCCTTCCCGGCACCGTCGCCCTTTCGCGTTGACTTAGACTTGGTGCTTTTAGAATACTCGCGAAAGGCCTCACTACCGGTACGGTCTCCGCTACGGAGGGGGGAGTTGTGACGTGATTCTTCCAAATCTCGCCACAAAAATTACTAAACTGTTTTTCTTCCACGCTACCTAAGCTCCGCACGACAATCCACCAGCGAAATTCCGTATGTTGCGCTATTCTTAAGTTTTCCGTTTGTGAACGTCCACTATCGTCCTTGTTGTCAGTTCCGATTACGTTTCTTGCGATTAATTATTATTTTGCTTCTATTACGTTATGTGCAATCTCTACTCTCGAGTTTCTCGACAACGAGCTACGGGCGTGAGGACAGGACCGTCGCCGTGGAGATTTTTGAGGATTTCGTGACGTTATGACGTTATGGCTGTTTGATGCCGCTTTTTGGAGAATTTTGGACCACCGGACAGGGATGCCATGCCGCCTCCACCGAACCAGAGATGCCCGCCGGTCCCGCCGACCTGGATGTCGCCGGGATCCTGCTGCTGCCACGATGCCGAAAGAAGCCCTGGAGCACCCGGGAGGGGGCTCCGCCGTTTCCGTCGGCCGGCGAGGGCTGCCCTCTGGGCCTATCCGCCGCCGATATGACCGGCAGGGAGACGAGGTTTTCCTCCCTGGGCCGCCTAAGGTCGGCCGACCGCCCACGACAGCGCCTCCGTCCGGCTGAGAAGCCGCCTGCGCCTCCTCAACCCGCAAGGCCCAACGAGCTTCGAGGACCGTGCCGTCAGGATCGCCGCTCGATTCCGTTCGGCCGCGTCCGTCGCGGTGCGTCGACGCTCGGGAGAGCTCGGCTATCCTCGTCAATGTCCGTCCGATTCCGGTGCCGTCCCGCCTCACCGACGCCCGCTCGCCAACGATCGTGGATCGACAAATCATTGTCGTGCGAAGTATCCTAGCGAAACCACGTTGAGCTAATATCAAGCGCCTCTAAGAGAGAAAAAGAGAGAGATAGAGATAAAGAGAGAGATAAAGAGACCAGGAGGATTCTTGCCTTGAGGGCCTTTTGGATCTATTGATTTTGACGCTTTACGCTTGCTTAAGTGCTATTATTGTGGTGAGATCTTTCGCTTTCCTTTAATATTTTCGGATTTTTGTGTTGAAGATTATAGACACGTGCACGGCTAAACCGTCCGTTTAGCCGGTGACGAACTTTTCTTTGTCGTTATCGGGCGAATGTCTTTCCGCCTAATATAGTATAAAGGACGATAGTGCCGTTTTTAGTGATAGTGTTGAGTTTTCCGATTTTGTGTTTTCTTATCCGATTTCTGCTTGCGACTTTTCTATAATTAACGTTTTCTGTAATTAACTCTTCTGGAATCTTCGTTAACGGAAACGTGGGAATCCGCCTGTTTGAACGCTTGACCCCGGGTTGACCGGCTTGGTTGTTCTTCAGCCAGATTCTCTCGCTGCCGATTTAATATATTGTGCCTATTGTTATGAGATATCGATTGCCGTAAAAGTATTATTTTTCTGCTTTTGTCTAATTATTGTGAGATTTTCGAACTTTAAGTTCCGTTAAAGTCAGTGGCGAGCCCACGCCGTATTTATTCTGATCTTTTCGATTCACACTGTTTCTATAATTTTCTTTGCGTTAACTGGGCTAAATTAATTAAATCTATTCACTTGCTTCACGCTTGGATTTGCGACTTATGTTTCCGATTTTCATACTTCTGTTTTTGTGTGCGATATTTTCTATTGGACTTTCTGTGAATTATTGCTGGTGTTCTCATATTTAATTATCGTTGCCAAGCCTAACGTATTTTTGTCTCTTTCGTGGAGAACCTTTTGTGAATTTTACGTGTCGCGTACGTCCCTCTGACGTCACGCGCCAGGCGCCCTTCGAGGCGACCTTAGTGTTTACGTTCCTCGACGCCGAGCCTCCTGCCGGTCTCGAAATTGTACTATCCGTTCCGAGAACGTCTTGCCGTGCAACCATAATTAAATATTCGTTATAATATTCTATATTTTTTTCTGACTGTGATATATTTTTGTGTGTGCCATATTTCGTATTAATTTATTGTGCTATTTCTATTTATTGTACTATCTTTCGTGTTCGCGATTTTTGAACTGGTGTTAACGAACCCGCGTGTAATATCCTTTTTCGGGTTCCTCCGTACCTGTAATTTCGTTTGCGTGACTCTTTCGTATTACGTTTGTTGACCGCGGTTATAATTTCACGCGTGCGAGAATTGGAACCGCGCAGGTCGTTCCCCTGCCGTTCCTCTGCCGTTCCTTGCGTTCCGATTTTCTGTTGTTAGCGTATTCTGTTATTTTAGTTCAAAACGACTTTGTTAGTTTATTTCGAGGAATTCTATGCTTACGACTGTATCATTTTCCGTGGATTTCGTCTTGTAGAAGTACCGAGCCCGCGTGCCCGTGTCTTCCTCGCGTGCGCGCTCACGCGTAGCGCTTTCGATCGTTATTTTCCGTTAAGGATGTTGCGTCTATAGTTTCCGATATTCTATTTGGCGATTCTTATTTCTCTTTTGCATTGTATAGATTCCGATTTTGCCTATCGATTAATGTGAATTAATTTTAAGACTTTTGTAAACTTATGCTTGGCTTTCGCTCGCACCCTCATTAATGCCTGATTTAATGCTTTTGTACTATTGCTATTGAGTTTATTGATCCATTGGAATTTTGTTTTGCCTAATACAGCTCTGGTGCGTTAACTAAGTAATTTTGATTATTTTCTTGTAGTTTTGCGTATTACTTTCCTCTAAGCCCTTGGCCGAGTTTGTTCCTTCCTTACCTCTTGAACGCCGCGACGCTTCCGACGAGCTAGCCTCCGAAGCGGCGTACCTTGGGACGGGGAGTGGTCTGATTTAGTATTAGCGTTTGAGTTCCGGGTAACCGTTAGGTTTAGTTACGTTTGATATTCTTTTTCTTGGCCGTGGTGCCCCTATCTGTTTTGAGTGGCCGTGGTGCCTTTAGGTTAGTTACGTTAGTATCTTTTCTTGGCCGTGGTGCCCCTATCTGATTTTGCGTGGCCGTGGTGCCTTTAGCTTTAGTTCGCCTGGTGGCACATTTAGGTTTAGTCTGCCTGGTGGCAATTGGTTACCCCGGACCGATAGTCTCTCGCGAACTGTCTGGTATAGATAACGAGCCCAGAGCTCGTGGTGCTCCTTAGAGGGTACCTGGCGCCCAACAACAATAGCTTTTGAGTTTGCGGAGACCACTTCCGTTCCCGAATTCCGGTTTTATTGCGTTTGGTTTTGCCGACGAGCGAAATATCGTCGCAATATATATGAAGCAAAATTAAGTGAGCAAATGAGTGAAATTTATTATGAATGTGCACAGTGAACAAGCTCTACAAGCGCAATCTACTTGATAGCAAGCGAAAACAATATTGACTGGTACTATGTAAATTAGCGGATGAAAATAACACTAAGAATTATAATGAGAAGTTAGTGAGCGGAGTAAAATAAGAACTGACTACTCGACGGATCGGAAGAGAATGAGGATGAGTCTTAGAGAAAATTAGGGATGTTAGTTAGCGGGGGTGGATTGTCGGAGTGGGGTCGAGGATCATTACTATTGGTTTAGTTAAGAAGTTTTTAGGAAAAAGAGCGTGGAGTGGTTAAGGAAATTAACTGATTGGTGCTGGAAATTTTGGCGGGGGTACTCTGCATAAGGGTGAAAGAATTTCTGGATCAGGATTGGACTAGGATGACTTCTTTGTAACTGAATAAGGAGTTTTTAGTGGGATTTTCTAGGAAAGGTCATGGAGTCATAAAGTCGAGTACGTCCGCATGTGCATCGCATAAATAACGGCAATAACGGTCAAGCCGTAGACAAAATATTTCTATAACATTTTCCGTTGGATGCACCCCATTATCGGTAGACCCAGAACCCATATGCCAGATAACCATTTCCTAGGGTTGCTATGTGATGAAAACCAGACCCCACTGTTCAGTCCTCTGACATTTTGATTATGGACCACGCACCTAGAGTCTGATTTTCCACGCGGACGTAACAAAACAAATGTACAATTTATAAAACATTCGGGTGACTGAACCCGATGTCAGCAAAAATTTATGTAAGCAAAATTACGAGGCAGGAAAACAGTACAACGACCTACGAAGCAATTGGAAGGCTAAAAGAAAAGTCCATGAGAATGGATCTTTCCTTTTTCTATGGGGGTAGGCATGTTGTAAACCATAATATAGATTTGGAAACGCGCCTACGTCAGAAACGACGGAATGGCCACGCTGCGACGCGGCACATTCCGCTCGCCAATATTATGGAAACAAAGGAGATACATCACCAACTCCATGGCGAAATATAGAAACAATCATTGGTTATTGTATCTCTAAAAAATTCCATAATTAAGATATAAAAAGCAGACGGCCTGTCGGCACGTCAGACGAAGTAGAGAGCTACGAGTGAAGTGTTACCTCGGTAACTTAGTCGAAGTACTAACCTCTAGCCTCGTGATTTCGTACTCACCACGTTTACGGTTAAATTCTAATAGTGTACTCTAACGTAACTTATCTTGTTTCAAATAAATCTTTTACTTGTTATCGAGAGTTAAGTTCCAACTTTTTACTCGGGCAACGAATCCCAAAGTACCTGACTCCCGAAAACCCTTTCCGGCAGTCAAACCCGTGAACCCAGAATTTGGGCGCACAAGAATGTTAAAAGTAATAAGCTCTAATATTGCTTCCTCATGCCTGTCGCTGTGACTAGTTTCAAGGGACTTATGCAATATTCGAGATTTACAGGTCCTATATCCCCTTTCCTTTATCGGCGTCACTGTGAGAGGTCGATAGGATTATTGAGGAATTCTAGGATTCGAGGAGTTCTCTCAGATACTGTTATGCACATCCGCAGTGCGCTATGCACCTTTATGTGGGGCTCTTGACGTATCCATCATCGAGATTGGATGATTGGGAAGGAAAAAGGATAGAGGATAGGGGGGTATAAGGACGGAACGTTACATCGCCCTCCCAAACAATTGGATCCTTGTTGCGAGGGACGATTGTTTTTGTTTTATCGCCCTGGTGGCCATGATCCCACGAACGGATCAAAGTCTCTATAAGTCTGGTCTATGAATGTCCAGACCGCTTCTTCGGATGCCCTCTCGCGTCTCCTTTTCTGTTCTTCTTCTTTTTCCGTTGTTCTCCTGGCGGCCAGTTGGCGGGTTCCTGTTGCTACCCTGGTGCGCGAGTGACGCCTTACCGTAGGGTTTTCCATTGTCACTGTGTTGGATGCTGACCTGCTTACTTTCTTCTCCTCTGGCTTCGGCTTTTGCAGGGTGAGCCACGGTCCATCCAGAAGGATTTCCTCCGAGATGATCCTTGGTTTCTTCAGCACCTGTAATGTTGCCTCAATTTCCTCGTCGAGTGACTTCGGTGGAGATGACGCGTCGAGGGTTATGACCGGAATTTCCCGTGGCGTGGATGTGGGGTCAGTCATTTGCTGCCAGCTCCTTTTTGCCAATTCCGTCTGGGTCGATCTTCCTCGTCGCGCCTTCCCTTCTGCTGGCGTCCAGGAGTTCCTCCGTTCTTTCTTTCTTCCTGTGGTTGGGCGTTCGTGGCTTTCGATATGTCCACCCGTTTGTGTTCCCACTGTCCTGGTGTTCTCGAAATCCGTCTGCGTCGCGCAATCCATTTCTGAGTACTGGGAGTTCGCTCTTTTTCGGTCTTGTTTATATACCTCCCTGGTGGACGTCTTCGCTATTGTTTGAGGTGTGACCTCTTGTCTCTTGAATTTAATCCTGTGGTTTGTTGATTTGTTTGAAATTTTGACTGTTGATGTTTTCTTCGCTGCCTGCTGGTATTTGTCCTTCTAGCCTCCCTCCTCCGACTGATACCCTTCATCAGGTTGGTCCGGGCGGTAGTCCGAGTAGCGGAGGTTGGCGAACCCCTTTTTTACTAGTTGATGGTTGATAGGTGCAACATCGATATTTCCTACTCGGAGGGTTACCCAGCAAAAGTTGAGTTCGTTTATGTGGCGAGTCGCTCCGATGACTACCCCTTGGTCTTCTGGTAGTTGTGCTTTGATCCAATTGATGGAGTCCTCACTCCAGCTGCGGTTGGTCCGTGGAGTGATTCGGTCCATGCCGCACTTTATTATTAGTGCAGGTATCTTCGCGGCCTCCTTCGTCAGCAGATGGAGAGTTTGTCTTGGGACTCTTATTACGCGCCCATGGTCGATCAGGCCAATGGTTGCTTCGTCTATACTCAATTCCTGGATGATGCCTCTCGCTGCTAGGCCTCTGTGTTTTATAGCGCAGTGGGCACCTACCTCCCATTGACTTGGCTTTTCGTCGCATTGACCTACCAGGTCTTCGATGATATTGTATAAATGTTCGTGCTTCTTGAGGACCACGTAGAAAAATCTCGGGCTCAAGAAGTTGAGGACTCTGGCTTTACACCCGAAGTCTTCAATATCGCTTGTGCTTCTTAGCTTGACTCGTTTCATTGCTTGTTGCTACTGAAATGAGCTCTTCGGTCTTGCCGGGCTCCTTTTATTCGGATTTTGGCTTGTTTTGGGGGGTGTTTTTCGCTTCCCCTTACCTTTGATAGGGTCTCAAATCTTGAGTGTGGAATATCCCCCTCTCTGCTTTGGTGGCGGGGTTTTTCAGGATGTATGATACGGGACCTGCCCTTTTTTTGATCCGATAAGGGCCCTCGTAGAGTGCCATGAATTTCGCGATTTTCTTCTTCAAGGGTTTCGAGACGTTGCAAGCTCGAGCGAGAACCGTATCTCCTACCTCGTATTTGATGAGCTTGTGTTTCTCGTTGAACCTTTTGGCTCGTGTTTTGCCTTGTCTTGTCATTTCTTCTCTGGCGAGTTTCAGCTGCATCTCGTAGGGTTTGTCCGGTGGTGGCGGACGGATGTTGAACCATCCTTGCCATTTCCTTTCCGGTTTTCTCCGTAGATGGAGTTCCATTGGTGTGCATTTTGTGGACTCATGGTGAACTTCATTCATGCAGGATTCGATGACCGTGAGCCAGTTGGTCCATGCTGCATGCGTTTCTCCCAGGAATGTCCGCAGGAATCGTGATATCTCTCGATTGATTCTTTCCACAGGGTTGGCTTGTGGATGTCGGATGGAGGTGAATATTCTTTGTATTCCTTCCTGTTTCAGTTTGTTTATCCATTTCTGTGATGTAAATTGCGTGCCTTGGTCGGATAAGATCCTCTTCGGTCTTCCGTATTTCGGAATGTAATCATTGAAGATGCATCTGATCGTTGTGTCCGCGGTTGCCTTCTTCAGTGGGTACAGGATGACAAACTTGGTGAAGGTGTCTATGGTAGTCAGGATATACTTCGATCCTCCTTTGGCCGTGGGTAGCGGTCCATAAAAGTCCACGCAGAGTAGATCATTCGGTTCCGTTGGAATTATGTTGTGCATTTCTGCGAATGATCCTGTGGTGTAGACCTTGTTTTGCTGGCATGAATCACAGATGGCCAGCTTCTGTCTTATCACCTTGTGGAGTTTTGGATAGTAGAAGTCTTCCTTGAGGATGTGGTAGCATTTCTTTGCTCCTATGTGTCCATATACCTCGTGGCATTCTTTGATGATTGCTTCTACCTTTTGTTCTGGTATCATGGCCTTCCATATTTGATCCTGACTTTTGAAGATGATGTCATCTATTACTTTGTAGGGTTCTTCCCCAGAATCTTCCTTTTCTAGCGTCTCTCGAATCTGCTGGATCTTTGGATCCCGTTTTTGATGTTCTGCGAGATTCTCCATCGTTTCTTCAAAGTTTTCTGATAGCTGTCTTGCTAATCCATTGATTTGGATTTCTTTCTTACACTTGCTCCGATCTTCTTGCTCAGGTCTGATGAGGGTGTCTGCCACCATGTTCAGTTTTCCTGGGCAGTGTTTGATCACTATGTCGTAGTCTTGAATGGCTAAGATCCATCTGGTGAGTCTAGCGCTGACTAGTCGACAGTTTTTCAGGAACGTGAGAGCTAGGTGATCCGTAATTATGAAGATTTTTGCTCCCAAGAGGTAGGTACGGAAGTTTTGCAGTGCCCATACTATGGCCAGGAGTTCCTTCTCCGTGGTGTAATAGCCGATTTCGGCTCCTTTGAGAGTCCGGCTTGCAAAGCATACTACTTCGTCCTCCCCATCTTCATTCCTCTGGAACAATACTGCCCCCAGTGCGTAGTCGCTTGCGTCCGTCTGGAGATAGTATGGCTTCTTTTGGTCTGGGTAGTGCAGAAGTACTTCATTGCAGAATGCGCTTTTCGTTTCTTCGAATGCCTGCTGTTGTTTTTCTGTCCATGCCCACTTGCTTTTCCCTTTGAGCAATTCCAAGAGCGGTACTACCGTTTTTGCATGTTTCTTGGTGAACTTGGAGTAAAAATTTATGAGGCCTAGAAATCCCCTTAGTTGTTTTAAATTCTTCGGCGTTGGATATTCTTGGATTGCCTTTGTTTTTTCTGGATCCTTCGCTATCCCTTGTGGAGTTAGTATGTGCCCCAGGAAAGTGACCTTTTCTCTCATGAAGTTTGATTTTTTGAACTTGAGAGTTAGTCCGTGTTCCTGCAGTCTTCTGAACAACTCTTCCAAATGTCTTACGTGCTCCTCGAAGGATGATGAAATGCAGAGGATATCGTCGACGAAGTTTATGATGTGATCGCCGATTCCTCTGAGCACTGGTTCTAATCCTCGGACCAAGCTGGCTGTGCTTGTTTTGAGTCCGAAGGGCGTTACGGTGAATTCGTAGCATCTACCCCGGTGGGTGAACGCCGTATACTTGCATGAATCTGGGTGCAGTGGCACCTGCCAGAAACTGCTGGTCAAGTCGAGTGAGGACATTATTTTTGCACCTCCACATTGCTGGAACAGTACTTCCGTTGGCTGCATGCATTCGTGGTTTTCCACTAAGATGCTATTCAGTCTTCTTGCATCCAGGCAAAGTCGAATACTTCCGTCTTTCTTCACTACTGTCACCAGGGGATTGACGTACGGACTTGTAGATCGCTGGATGATGCCATCTTTGAGCATTTTTTCTATCTCGGCGTCTACTTTCTCTCGGTAGGCCATCGGCACTGGGTAAGTTTTGGTTGTGAAGGGTTCATGCTCGATAGTTTGTAGGCGATGTTGGTAGGATCTCAGTCTGACAGGCCTTTTATCGAATACCTCTTTGTTCGCTAATATGAGACCCTTAAAGGTTTGTCTCTGCGCTTCGGAGGCCCATGAACATTCGGAGAGTTTGTCTTCTACTTCTGCTTCGGATATCCCGCTCTTTGTGGAGTTGTTTTCCTCCTCTTCTACTCTGTGACAGTTCACGTTCACTTGGTGATTTTCTCGTTCTTCCTCTTCATCTTCTTCGTGGTCGAGCTTGATTTGATGACTTAGTCCATCTTGCTCCTTGAGGGTTATGCAATATGTCTCTAGGTTCAAGTGTGTTTTTGCTTTCCTGAGAAAGTCTATCCCCAGGATACACTTGTTGGAAAGTCGTGGTACTACTAATACCACGGTGGTGGCCAGATATGGGCCTATTTTAATCCTTGCGAATATTTGTTGTTGGATTTTTACGGCCCTCCCAGCCGTTGCTTCCCTTATTGAGACCCCGACAACGGGTAAGGTTTGTGCCCTTTTTAGTGTCTCTTTGTTTGTGAGATAGAATTCTTCTGAGATACATGTTATCTCACTTCCTGTATCGATTAGTGCTGGAACTGGTGTATCTTCTATGAGGATTTTTGCAATTGGGCATTTTCTGATTGTCTCTCTCTTTTGGGGATCCTCCTCTAGAAGACTTTTGCGTGTGTCCTCCCCTATTGCTCGTATTCTAGTTGTGTCCCTTAGTTTTGGAGGACGGTGCTGGGGCACAACTCTTCTTCGTTTCCCGGCTGTGTTGTCTCCTGGGATGTCTCCCCTTGGATCTTCCTCACATTTTGCTGCTGGGAAAATTGCCGGTTCTGTTGATTTCTTTGTGCGCCGTATCCGCTTGTTTGCGATCTCGGCTGTCCCTGCTGGTTCCTCTCTTGGTGGGGGTCCTCCTTTCGTCTTGGAGGTGTTCCCGCTTTCTCCTCATCCTTCTGTGGGTAACGTTGTTGATTATCCCGGTCTGTTCTGGGATATCGGTTCGGATAATCCCTTTTTGAGTTCACCGGCCCTATCTTGTCGAAGCGTTGTAAGAGGTCCGGGATTTCATCCGTGGTCTTAATGCCTCGTGCTAAGATTGCCGATCGTATGTTTTCGTCGAAGTGGCGAGCCATCTTGTTGATTATCTGGGCTTCCGGAATCGGTGGCTCTACATCCTTTGCGTTACTGATAATCCTAATGGCATAATCGACTCGGCTTGTCTTCCTCTTCTCATCGAACGATCCGAATTCGAGTTTTTCGGAGATCCGATATTGTTCTTCTTCGTTCCAGAATCTTCTCTTGAACTCTCTTTCGAAATCTTCCCATGCGTTGACTTTTTCTTCTATGAGTAGCCACCGCTCTTTGGCGGATCCCGTCATGCTCTGGGATATCACGAGTCTGAGGTCTTGTTCCAATCCCAGTGCGCAGCAATATTGACTCAGCTCTTGCAAGTATCTCATATGTCTCGATGTTGGTGCTCCATTGAAGGTTGGTAGAGTCATCCTTGGTGCTCCCCATGATGTGTCCAATGTCCTTGATCTCCCTGTCCGAGAGCTCTGATCGCTGATTCCAAAGTCACTCACTCTTGGTCGGGTGCCGCCGAAGCTGCTCCTCCTAAAGGCTGGCTGACCCATGCCGGAAATGTCGTGAGTTGTTTCTTGGAATCTCCTGCCTGTATGACTCTCCGGGTTTGCAAAACTCACTCGTCTAGTTTGACTGGAATTCGGAGTTCGGTCCCTGCTGATCATCGGGGTGGTTGTCCTGTCTCCCATTTGGTGCCTAAGGGCTTGTATCTCCTCCCGCCAGTGCAGTTCGTGTTCTGCCAGCATGCTCCTCACTGTGCCTTCGATGAGTCGTTTGTGACACGTGAGTTTCTAGTCGATGGATGTTGTTAGACTTGCAAATCTAGCGTTCGTGATCGTCATGTGATGACTGATTGATGCTTTTATATGTTCCAATGCTTCCAGGATTGGGTTATCGTTGCTTGGTGTATTCTGAAGATTCTCGATCTCTTGTTGGATGGGAACTCCACTATTGGATATCTGTCTATTCCATAATCCATGAGAGTCGATGGTGTATGACTCCATTGGTGAGCTTGTTGAGCAGTTTGTTTCTTCCATTATGCTCTGAGAAGTCTCCATGGTCGTTTGATCCAACCTGCTGGTTGGTCTCGTTGCTGTGTGTGTGTTAGTGCATGTTGTGTTGTCTGACGTGGCCCATGCTGCCGTAGTGACGGATTCGAGCAAGGATGATGCCGTTGTGTTGATCGTTGAGATCGCTGATGTTAGAGTTGATGCGATGCTTGCCATTACTGATGTCGTCGATGCAGATCCCTCGCTGGTTGAGGTTGATCCCTCGGTGGTTGCCATCTTGATAATGATGCTTTCGCTTTATTCCTCTTAATGTCTTTTTCTTTTGATCGCCTGCCCCACGTTGGGCGCCAATGAGACGTTTCGTGATCCTTGAGTATTGGGAATCACGAGACTTTTTGAAGGGTTTGTGCACTGGGCAGGCGTCTTTAGAAACAATTTAGACACCGGAGGTTTTAAAATAATGACATAATGATATATTGTCCTATAAGTTACAGACTAGATCTCCTTAATCTTCTATTTTGCACTTTCTCACACATACACACACTTATAAATGTCTCTAGCTTACTAGTAGTACCATAGGCGACAAGGAGTGTTTTTGTTTACTTTACTCTTTCGATTAGCCTTTTGGATAGGAAAGAGAGAGCTGGAACCACAATACAGCAGAGTGCACAATGCGTCCGAAGACCGTGGTCCAGTTGAAGGTCCGGATGATAATGATTCGGGACCCACAGGTGGTCACGATGATCCCCGTTCGCCGAGCCAGTTATCTTTTGGGTGGGGATGAGAGTGCTATCACCACAATACAGCAGAGTGCACAATGCGTCCGAAGACTGTGGCGAAGCTGAGGTCTGGAGAGTGAGGATTCAGGACCCACAGATGGTCACAATGACCCCCGTTCGCTGAATTAATCACTGTAAGGAAGGGCTAGCTAGTGTCACAATACAGCAGAGTGCACAATGCGTCCGAAGACTGTGACACCGCGGGCGGTATCTTCAGTAAAGATTTGGAACCCACAGATGATCACAATGACCTCCGTTCGCCGAACCATTTACCTAAGAGAATGGGAGAGACAGAGCTGGGGCCGCAATACAGCAGAGTGCACAATGCGTCCGAAGACCGCGGTCCAGCGGAGGATAAGAATTCGTAAAGATCAGAACCCACAGATAGTCACGATGACCTCCGTTCACTGTATCTTCACTTTTTGGAGGGTTTTCTTGGTGATTTGGATTTTGGAGATTGTAGGTTTCTCAATACTTGAACTTTCTATAACTTCTACTGCTTCTTGTCGTCTAGTGGTTTACAGGTGTCTAGTTGACTAGTCTAGAGAGCTATAACTGGATCGAATGATTCTCTTATCGTGGAAGCCGCTGCTTATATCCTAGATAGGCGTACGTTAAAACTAGTGGGGATAACGATTTTTATTCACCCGCGGTGTTAACGTCGCTTTTTGAATTTGATATTTTGATTTCCGATTATCTGATTTGTCTAATTGGATTAGCGGTTTCTTCAAATATCGGCTTACTGGTTTTTCTATTGTTTTTTGTGCGTGCCGGCTTATAGCATCTGGGCGCTTGTTTGTTTGGGTTCCAGTCGGTAGACTGTGTTTTGGATTCTAGGAATGTTAAAAGTAATAACCTCTAATATTGCTTCCTCATGCCTGTCGCTGTGACTAGTTTCAAGGGACTTATGCAATATTCGAGATTTACAGGTCCTATATCCCCTTTCCTTTATCGGCGTCGCTGTGAGAGGTCGATAGGATTATTGAGGAATTCTAGGATTCGAGGAGTTCTCTCAGATACTGTTATGCACATCCACAGTGCGCTATGCACCTTTATGTGGGGCTCTTGACGTATCCATCATCGAGATTGGATGATTGGGAAGGAAAAAGGATAGAGGATAGGGGGGTATAAGGACGGAACGTTACAATACATCTTGCCGTACTATCCTCTTTGGTCGGCAGTTATAATAAGTAAATTGAATCTGCGGCGTGATTGCAATGCGTCGGTTGAAAATTATTTTAAAATTATTAAAGAAAACGTTTTCAAGAAGAAACTGAATATTGAAGCACCACGTTTCTTTCGTAAAATGCAATCGCTGATTAAAGGGTGGCTACAGGAAAGGGAATATTCGTTAATAACGATCAGACAACGAAGAAAACGTAGCGCGACGGATAACGATGAAGAAGATCAAGCGATCGAGCAGTGAAAACCCGCCAGATCTAAGAAGCGAAAGGGCGATATATACTTTCCCGCGGAAAAATATATTAATAATAGCACAGGCATGACCGACCAATTTCTCAGAGAAGAGTTAAAAGAAAAAATAATCTACGAATCTGAAGTACCTGTCAAAGAAAAGGCACAACCATTGCCACCATGTGGAGATTTAGACGAAGAGCTAAACGTTGAAGATTCGAGTGAGGCTATCGATTACTCTTCGTTTGACGGAGATATTGAAGATAGATTTTTGAAACAAAAATCGTATCCCTCGAATTTTCCCAACCACATCAAAGATTTCGGTGGCATTCCACTCAATCAAGGAATTTTCAGCACATTGCTACCGGACAAGTATATGGATGGCGAGTTAATTAATTCTTTCTTTATAGCTCTCCAAGAGATAACTGAAAGAAGCAGCTTGAACTTGCTGTCCTTTGATTCATATTTCACCACCAAGTTAATGGTCGGCGAAAAAAGTATTGGATTTACCAACTGGGCCAAGGAAGTTCAACCAGCAAAGTATGACGTCTGGCTATTGCCAGTTTTGATTAATCAGAATCATTTGACATTGCTCGTTGTATTACTAACGCATCATATAATGATATATTTCGATTCGTGTCACCATTTGCCACCAAAGTCTTTAATAAACAGAATCTGCGGTTTTATTGGAAGTTCCCGAACGGCTCGACAAGCTAAACTGACTAACTGGAGTCAGTGGGTACTATCGGCACCTACTGACATACCACACCAGATGAAAGAAAACGGTGATATTGGAGGAAACTGTGGAATGCACGTATGCATGTGGGCCTATACTATCGTTAGCAGGTCCATTGTGCCATTTAAAGAGGAACATATGAACACAGCTCGGAAAGGAGTGGCACGGTTTCTTTTGGACTTTACTATCGACAAGAAAATTCTCAAGTGCTTACAAACTAAGGATGCCATGTTTGACTCCTACGACACAGTTTCTGAAATTGAAAATATTGTTCATTTGATTAAGCTATCTCGCAACCCGCCACTAAATTTCGACTCGACTCTTGTATTTGCAGCATCAATAAGAGTGCTGAGTGAAATTGCGAAACCTTGAGAGGGCACAAAGCGCACTACAGAAAAGCTAATACTCAATAGTAGATACACACCACCATTGGCCGTCACAACAAACCCTCACCACTGTCCCGATGAGTTATAGAGCGCATCGCGTTGGGTCCCCCCGCGACGCACTATGGCGCCACCCCCTCGCCCATGTAGTCTGTTCTCCCCACTACCGTCCTATGCCGAGCTCCCCCACCACGCGGCCCTGGTCCTAAGGCCCGAAACTCGGTAGCAGCGGCGTTGCATGCCCCCAGGGGCCTATCACGGTCGGTAATTATCCACTGACCGCCGGTCGGTAACTTTTTAATTATCCTAAGGGGCTAGCGTGGTAAGGTAGAACACGGTTCTTTTTTTTGTAAGAAATACCTTATATTATACAAGTATCACGCGCATTGGCGATACTTTTTCGATACCTTTTAGCTATCGATGGGTGGCTATCCAACCCCTAATATTTTGCTTGGGGTGAATCCTGTACATACCACGTAACTGTTGGGATGATTACACCCCTTCTTTTTGGATCATCTAGCTAACGATGCGCCACACACATCAGGCGTGGGGGTACCATTGTCCTAGCAGCGTAAACTGCTACATGTATCTCTTATTTGCAACTATGCAAAAAATAAGGGCCATGGTGGGAGAAAGATGGTTACCTGTGAGCCGTCCTCGCAGCATCCTGTCATTACAGTGGTGACAAGCAGAAGGCGCAATAGTTCCAAAAAAGTTTAATTGAAAAAAGAAGAAGGGAAACCTTAATAGTGGAAGTTTTTGAAAAAGTGGTATGTATAACTGTGTTGAGCTGTATAGCTCCCGCGTTTTATCTGATTAAAAATTATATGTGGCATCTTTTACTTTTATTTGTAGAATAATAACCAGACTGCCCGACGAGCACGGCTATTTGTGCGGGACATTAAAAAAGAAAGTGGTATGTATAGAACCCTTAAGCTAGTACCCGTTTTTATTTGATTAAAAGTATTGCCTTTCTATCGCTTCTCACGCTTATTTGTAGACATCGACCGGCCGTAGCAGCAGCAGCAGCAGCAGCAGCAGCATCTTAGCTAACAGCGTACGGGTCCTATTAATAGACCGGTAAGTGTAATAATTTTAAGACTACACTATTTTGTATTTGATTTAAACAGATTTATTTGAAAAAAAAACTGAACTGTTACAGAATATGGCACCAAGGCGCCCGGATACGCCGCCCGAGGGGGCCGAAGGACCATTTGGGGGGCCGCTGCTTGACGGAATACCGCCGCCTCTCAATGCGTTCTTCGCCCCCTTCCACGAAGGGCAGTGCTTGTTCGGGTGTGTTTACGTGCGGGGTGTGGAGGAGGGGCTATGCTACGGGTGCATGCGTGAGCAGATCACCGAGCACAGGGCCCAGTTTACGCCTCATGTAATACACTACCTACAGATTGACCCCGCAATACATCTGCGTGCGGGCATCTGTGTACGCTGTGCTCGGTGTGTGCTGCACGCGTATGCACCCGGAGATTGCCTAGCATGCATAAGCTACTTTTGCGATAACCGGGAGGATCTATTAAGGCAGGGGGCTGCAGAAGTTCCTCCCCCACCCCGAATTTAAATTGTGAGCTATGTATTGTGACGTGATTCTTCCAAATCTCGCCACAAAAATTACTAAACTGTTTTTCTTCCACGCTACCTAAGCTCCGCACGACAACCCACCAGCGAAATTCCGTATGTTGCGCTATTCTTAAGTTTTCCGTTTGTGAACGTCCACTATCGTCCTTGTTGTCAGTTCCGATTACGTTTCTTGCGATTAATTATTATTTTGCTTCTATTACGTTATGTGCAATCTCTACTCTCGAGTTTCTCGACAACGAACTACGGGCGTGAGGACAGGACCGTCGCCGTGGAGATTTTTTGAGGATTTCGTTACGTTATGACGTTATGGCTGTTTGATGCCGCTTTTTGGAGAATTTTGGACCACCGGACAGGGATGCCATGCCGCCTCCACCGAACCAGAGATGCCCGCCGGTCCCGCCGACCTGGATGTCGCCGGGATCCTGCCGCTGCCACGACACCGAAAGAAGCCCTGGAGCACCCGGGAGGGGGCTCCGCCGTTTCCGTCGGCCGGCGAGGGCTGCCCTCTGGGCCTATCCGCCGCCGATACGACCGGCAGGGAGATGAGGTTTTCCTCCCTGGGCCGCCTAAGGACGGCCGATCGTCCATGACAGCGCCTCCGTCCGGCTGAGAGGCCGCCTGCGCCTCCTCAACCCGCAAGGCCCAGCGTGCTTCAAGGACCGTGCCGTCAGGATCGCCGCTCGATTCCGTCCGGCTGTTTCCGTCGCTGCGCGTCGACACTCGGGAGAGTTCGGCTGCCGTCGTCAACGTTCGGCCCATTCCGGTGCCGTCCCGCCTCACCTACGCCCGCTCGCCAACGATCGTGGATCGATCGATCATTGTCGTGCGAAGTATCAGAGCGAAACCACGTATAGAGACTATCAAGCGCCACTAAGGGAGAAAGAGAGAGAGATAGAGAAAGAGATAAAGAGAGAGATAAAGAGACCCGGAGGATTCTTGCCTTGAGGGCTTTTGGGCTGTATTGAGTTTACGCTTTACGCTTTTGTTTGATTGTGGTGAGATCTTTCGCTTACTTAACATTTTCTGATTTATTGTTGGTGATATTGAAGATTGTAGACACGTGCACGGCTAAACCGTCCGTTTAGCCGGGGACGAATTTTTCTTTGTCGTTAGCGGGCGAATGTCTTTCCGCCTAATATAGTATAAAGGACGATAGTGCCGTTATTAGTGATATTGTTGAGTTTTCCGATTTTGCGCTTCTGAACTGATTTATGCTTGCGGCTTTTCTGTAATTAACTCTTCTGGAATCTTCGTTAACGGAAACGTGGGAATCCGCCTGTTTGAACGCTTGACCCCGGGTTGACCGGCTTGGTTGTTCTTCAGCCAGATTCTCTCGCTGCCGATTTAATATATTGTGCCTATGGTTATGAGCTATCGATTACCGTAAATGTATGATTTTTCTGCTTTGGTCTAATTATTGTGAGATTTTCGAACTTTAAGTTCCGTTAACGTCAGGGGCGAGCCCACGCCGTATTTATTCTGATCTTTTCGATTCACACTGTTTCTATAATTTTCTTTGCGTTAACTGGGCTAAATTAATTAAATCTATTCACTTGCTTCACGCTTGGATTTGCGACTTATGTTTCCGAGTTTCATACTTCTGTTTTTGTGTGCGATATTTTCTATTGGACTTTTTGTGAATTATTGCTGGTGTTCACGTATTTAATTATCGTTGCCAAGCCTAACGTATTTTTGTCTCTTTCGCTGAGAACCTTTTAGTAAATTTCACGTGTCGCGTACGTCCCTCTGACGTCACGCGCCAGGCGCCCTTCGAGGCGACCTTAGTGTTTACGTTCCTCGACGCCGAGCCTTCAGCCGGTCTCGAAATTGTACTATCTGTTCCGAGAACGTCTTGTCGAGCAACCATAATTAAATATTCGCTATAATATTTTATATTTTTCGGACTGTGATCTATTTTTGTGTGTGCCATATTCTGTATTAATTTATTGTGACATTTCTGATTATTGTGCTATTTTCGTGTTCGCGATTTTCGTAGTGGTGTTAACGAACCCGCGCGCCTTATTCTTTTGTCGGGTTTCGTCGTATTATAATTTCTTTTGCGTGACTCTTTCGTATTACGATTGTCGACCGCGGTTATAATTTCACGCGTGTGAGAATTGGAACCGCGCAGATCGTTCCGCTGCCGTTCCTCTGCCGTTCGTTACGTTCCGATTTCTGTTTTGTCATTTTCGTTATTTAGTTATTTTATTTAAAAACGAATTTGTTAGTATTCCGAGTCATTCGATTCTTCCGACCATATTATTTTCCGTTGTCTAGAAGTATCGAGCCCGCGTGCCCGTGACTTCCTCGCGTGCGCGCTCACGCGTAGCGCCTTCACTCGTTATTTTCTGTTAAGGATGCTGCGTCTATAGTTTCCGAAATTCTATTTGGTGATTCTTATTTCGTTTGCATTGTATAGCTTCCGAGTTTGAATATCGATTATTGTGAATTAGTTTTAAGACTTTTGTAAAACTATGCTTGGCTTTCGGACGCACCCTCAGTAACGCCTGAGTTAATGCTTTTGTAATCTTGCTATTGAGTTTATTGATCCATTGGAATTTTGTTTTGCCTAATACAGCTCTGGTGCGTTTACTACTTAATTCGACTTATTTTCCTGTAGTTTTGCGTATTACTTTCCTCTAAGTCCTTGGCCGAGTCGTTCCTTCCTTACCTCTTGAACGCCGCGACGCTTCCGACGAGCTAGCCTCCGAAGCGGCGTACCTTGGGACGGGTAGTGGTCTGATTTAGTATTAGCGTTTGAGTTCCGGGTAACCGTTAGGTTTAGTTACGTTTTATATTCTTTTTCTTGGCCGTGGTGCCCCTATCTGTTTTGAGTGGCCGTGGTGCCTTTAGGTTAGTTACGTTAGTATCTTTTCTTGGCCGTGGTGCCCCTATCTGATTTTGCGTGGCCGTGGTGCCTTTAGTTTTAGTTCGCCTGGTGGCACATTTAGGTTTAGTCTGCCTGGTGGCAATTAGTTACCCCGGACCGATAATCTCTCGCGATCTGTCTGGTATAGATAACGAGCCCAGAGCTCGTGGTGCTCCTTAGAGGGTACCTGGCGCCCAACTATAGCTTTTGAGTTTGCGGAGACCACTTCCGTTCCCGAATTCCGGTTTTATTGCGTTTGGTTTTGCCGACGAGCGAAATATCGTCGCAAATTTGGCGCCCAACGTGGGGCCCGAGAGGCATAGGTCGAACTCACCTTTCTTTTTTTTGATTCCTTTCGCTTGACGTTTTTTGAGAGTACTTTGCTCGGTTTAGGAAAGCCTCCACGTTGTTGGCCATTTACGACTATCGTCGCAAATTTGGCGCCCAACGTGGGGCCCGAGAGGTACTGGACCGAATCCACTTTTTCCTTTTTTTTCTCATGTCTTCTTGACTCAACGTTTTCTTTTTGGGAGAGCCTTTCACCTCTTCCGTTTCCGTAAGGAAGCCTCCACGTTGTTGGCCGTTTACGACTATCGTCGCAAATTTGGCGCCCAACGTGGGGCCCGAAGAGGCTTAGGACCTACCTCCCGAGCTAGCCAAGGCTTTAGGAAATTTTGGGAAATTTTTGTGAGATTTTTGGGCTATTTGAGAATTAGAATTTTCTGTTTTTCGATTAGAAATAATAATTTGTCGTTCCTCGTTCCTTTTGAGTTTCGTGACCTTTGAGGAATTTTCGTGGATAGAGTTAACGTTAGCTATTTGTTGCGCACCTACGAGCTAATTTAAAATATTTTCGAATTTCTTCAGCATAGTTTGGACAATTCCGATAATTGCGTTTGGGGATAGTCGACCGCGCGACTATTCGTCTTGGCGACTAATCCCTTGTTTTTGTTTTTCTTAGCGTATCGCTACTGCTAGGTTGCGGATTAACTATAATCCTCTGATTCGACTGTCTACTAACCGTTATACTAAATTCGGTGTATTCCGTTGCCTTTCACATTTCCTATATTCCGTACCCCTCCTTTTCATTCTTTCGGCGTATCTTTTTTCCGTTCCTTTCTTTTCTTCCTAGCGCCCTAGTATATGACCGACTCGTATTCTCATTCGGCTTGGGTATACTCGTTATTACCGTGCGCGCTAGACTATTGGCTAGACTATTTTCGACTCGATTCTCAGGGTACTACCGCCGAACGTCGCGCTCGCTTAGTGAATTATCTGAACACCGTTTATCCTATGACGGACATGTCGGATCCTATTACACAGATTCCGGCCGCTGAAGGAGACCCCGCAGACGCGCCTTCGGATCCTTCACGGGATCACGAGCCCACCGCCGGCCATGGGATGTCGACGGACACCGCCGCGAGTATTCCTCCGCCACCGCCGATTCGCCAAAATCCATATTCGACGGTTGCTCACCCGCCGCCGGGGCGTTCGCTCCCTAACCTGCACCAGTCACCTATTCAACCGTCCGAGAACGCGCCGAACCTACAACGTCGCGAAAGTTACCGGCGTCACGATAACGATACCCCGTACGGACGCAACGCGTGGGATGTCGTCAGCAAGTGGAACTTACGATTCAACGGAAAAACAGATTCTAACGCCGACGAGTTCCTGATGCGAATCGACGACTGCCGTGCGCGATCGCGCTTAACGGACGAAGATCTCTTATTTTGCCTTCCGTTTATGCTGATTGAGGAAGCGGTTCCTTGGTTCCGATTACGCCACCGACATTGGCAAACGTGGAATGAATTCGCTTACGACTTCCGCAAACGATATTGTCGCGAGGACTATCAGGACCGGTTACGCGAAGAAGCTCGTCGCAGAATACAAGGGCCTAAGGAAAGCCCTCTCGAATACCTCACCAAGCTGCGCGTCTTGTTCGCGAGAATTCTTCCGCCGCTAACCAATGAAGAGGAACGTCGACTCGCGCATTCCGGACTTCGCGATGAATACCGACAGTACATCCGTCCTTTCGATTATTTGGATCTCGACGACCTCGAGCGACTAATTCGGGAATATGATGCGATCGTAAATTCTCAGAGGCGTGAATTGCCACCGGTTCCGATCGAACAGTGCGTCGCCCCCGATCTGGCGTACCGCGGATCGAAAACCTTGCCACCGCGACGTGTACCACCGAACCGACCAGGCGTCTCCGCCGTCGACGAAGCCGAGGAATCCCCTGAGGAGGATATCGCGGCAACCACTACAACCGCGAATACCCCAACCGCGACGCGGCCGAAAAAGAACAAGACTCCTCCGAAGAACAATCCTACCTCTGCGGATCGTTCCGTTCCCGTCCCGGAGAACCCAACTAGCACCGCTGCTATCGGGACTCATCCTTCCGTTCCGACTTTCCCGGCTCAGTCTTCCGTTCCTACTCTACCTTCCTATTCCCCTTATGGATTTCCGCCCTATGGTCCGATGATGCCGCCTTACGGCTATCTGTTCCGTTCCGTTCCGTCCCGTGCCTATTTCCGTCCGTCTATTCCTTTTCCTCGTTTTTCTTTTTGTTTTTGTTTGCTTCTTCCCGTCAATCAGAATATCTTCGTTCCGTTCCCGTTTTCCCCGTATCATAATATATCCTTCCGTTTCCGTTTTATCTAGTATAATACTCCTGTTCCGACTTCCGTTCTTATACTTTTGGGCTTCCTGGCCCTATTCCGTTGTTACCTATTACCCAGAGGCCAGGAAATTGTCTCTGTTTGTCCTTCGTAGCGTCCTCCGTGTCTAACTGTACCTGACAACCTCCTAGTGTATCCTGAGGGGATTGAACCCCGCCGTACGTGCCTGTGATTTTCTAGCTTTACTAAATTTCGTCTAGTCCGTTTCCTAGTCCGCCTTCCTTTGTCGCACTTCAGTATCTAACTTTCCGATGCCTACCAGAGACCGCGGATTGCTTTTGCTTGCGCTCTGGATATTGGGCCATTCCGTACGCTCCTTTAGCTATTCCGACTAAAATAGTGTCTACTAGCGTTGCTACCACTAAACGTCGTTGTCTTGAGCCAGACCATCCCGAGTCTTAGGGATGCTAGTTCTTTTTTTTTTCTTCCTGAGAGTAACTTTTTTTGAGGATTCTAGTTTTCTTACTGACTATAGTTTTTTTTTGAGTTCACCGATTATTCCAGAAATCTAGCGTTTCATTTCGCGTACCGATGTTGTCGTGGGAGTCCTTCCCGGCACCGTCGCCCTTTCGCGTTGACTTAGACTTGGTGCTTTTAGAATACTCGCGAAAGGCCTCACTACCGGTACGGTCTCCGCTACGGAGGGGGGAGTTGTGACGTGATTCTTCCAAATCTCGCCACAAAAATTACTAAACTGTTTTTCTTCCACGCTACCTAAGCTCCGCACGACAATCCACCAGCGAAATTCCGTATGTTGCGCTATTCTTAAGTTTTCCGTTTGTGAACGTCCACTATCGTCCTTGTTGTCAGTTCCGATTACGTTTCTTGCGATTAATTATTATTTTGCTTCTATTACGTTATGTGCAATCTCTACTCTCGAGTTTCTCGACAACGAACTACGGGCGTGAGGACAGGACCGTCGCCGTGGAGATTTTTTGAGGATTTCGTTACGTTATGACGTTATGGCTGTTTGATGCCGCTTTTTGGAGAATTTTGGACCACCGGACAGGGATGCCATGCCGCCTCCACCGAACCAGAGATGCCCGCCGGTCCCGCCGACCTGGATGTCGCCGGGATCCTGCCGCTGCCACGACACCGAAAGAAGCCCTGGAGCACCCGGGAGGGGGCTCCGCCGTTTCCGTCGGCCGGCGAGGGCTGCCCTCTGGGCCTATCCGCCGCCGATACGACCGGCAGGGAGATGAGGTTTTCCTCCCTGGGCCGCCTAAGGACGGCCGATCGTCCATGACAGCGCCTCCGTCCGGCTGAGAGGCCGCCTGCGCCTCCTCAACCCGCAAGGCCCAGCGTGCTTCAAGGACCGTGCCGTCAGGATCGCCGCTCGATTCCGTCCGGCTGTTTCCGTCGCTGCGCGTCGACACTCGGGAGAGTTCGGCTGCCGTCGTCAACGTTCGGCCCATTCCGGTGCCGTCCCGCCTCACCTACGCCCGCTCGCCAACGATCGTGGATCGATCGATCATTGTCGTGCGAAGTATCAGAGCGAAACCACGTATAGAGACTATCAAGCGCCACTAAGGGAGAAAGAGAGAGAGATAGAGAAAGAGATAAAGAGAGAGATAAAGAGACCCGGAGGATTCTTGCCTTGAGGGCTTTTGGGCTGTATTGAGTTTACGCTTTACGCTTTTGTTTGATTGTGGTGAGATCTTTCGCTTACTTAACATTTTCTGATTTATTGTTGGTGATATTGAAGATTGTAGACACGTGCACGGCTAAACCGTCCGTTTAGCCGGGGACGAATTTTTCTTTGTCGTTAGCGGGCGAATGTCTTTCCGCCTAATATAGTATAAAGGACGATAGTGCCGTTATTAGTGATATTGTTGAGTTTTCCGATTTTGCGCTTCTGAACTGATTTATGCTTGCGGCTTTTCTGTAATTAACTCTTCTGGAATCTTCGTTAACGGAAACGTGGGAATCCGCCTGTTTGAACGCTTGACCCCGGGTTGACCGGCTTGGTTGTTCTTCAGCCAGATTCTCTCGCTGCCGATTTAATATATTGTGCCTATGGTTATGAGCTATCGATTACCGTAAATGTATGATTTTTCTGCTTTGGTCTAATTATTGTGAGATTTTCGAACTTTAAGTTCCGTTAACGTCAGGGGCGAGCCCACGCCGTATTTATTCTGATCTTTTCGATTCACACTGTTTCTATAATTTTCTTTGCGTTAACTGGGCTAAATTAATTAAATCTATTCACTTGCTTCACGCTTGGATTTGCGACTTATGTTTCCGAGTTTCATACTTCTGTTTTTGTGTGCGATATTTTCTATTGGACTTTTTGTGAATTATTGCTGGTGTTCACGTATTTAATTATCGTTGCCAAGCCTAACGTATTTTTGTCTCTTTCGCTGAGAACCTTTTAGTAAATTTCACGTGTCGCGTACGTCCCTCTGACGTCACGCGCCAGGCGCCCTTCGAGGCGACCTTAGTGTTTACGTTCCTCGACGCCGAGCCTTCAGCCGGTCTCGAAATTGTACTATCTGTTCCGAGAACGTCTTGTCGAGCAACCATAATTAAATATTCGCTATAATATTTTATATTTTTCGGACTGTGATCTATTTTTGTGTGTGCCATATTCTGTATTAATTTATTGTGACATTTCTGATTATTGTGCTATTTTCGTGTTCGCGATTTTCGTAGTGGTGTTAACGAACCCGCGCGCCTTATTCTTTTGTCGGGTTTCGTCGTATTATAATTTCTTTTGCGTGACTCTTTCGTATTACGATTGTCGACCGCGGTTATAATTTCACGCGTGTGAGAATTGGAACCGCGCAGATCGTTCCGCTGCCGTTCCTCTGCCGTTCGTTGCGTTCCGATTTCTGTTTTGTCATTTTCGTTATTTAGTTATTTTATTTAAAAACGAATTTGTTAGTATTCCGAGTCATTCGATTCTTCCGACCATATTATTTTCCGTTGTCTAGAAGTATCGAGCCCGCGTGCCCGTGACTTCCTCGCGTGCGCGCTCACGCGTAGCGCCTTCACTCGTTATTTTCTGTTAAGGATGCTGCGTCTATAGTTTCCGAAATTCTATTTGGTGATTCTTATTTCGTTTGCATTGTATAGCTTCCGAGTTTGAATATCGATTATTGTGAATTAGTTTTAAGACTTTTGTAAAACTATGCTTGGCTTTCGGACGCACCCTCAGTAACGCCTGAGTTAATGCTTTTGTAATCTTGCTATTGAGTTTATTGATCCATTGGAATTTTGTTTTGCCTAATACAGCTCTGGTGCGTTTACTACTTAATTCGACTTATTTTCCTGTAGTTTTGCGTATTACTTTCCTCTAAGTCCTTGGCCGAGTCGTTCCTTCCTTACCTCTTGAACGCCGCGACGCTTCCGACGAGCTAGCCTCCGAAGCGGCGTACCTTGGGACGGGTAGTGGTCTGATTTAGTATTAGCGTTTGAGTTCCGGGTAACCGTTAGGTTTAGTTACGTTTTATATTCTTTTTCTTGGCCGTGGTGCCCCTATCTGTTTTGAGTGGCCGTGGTGCCTTTAGGTTAGTTACGTTAGTATCTTTTCTTGGCCGTGGTGCCCCTATCTGATTTTGCGTGGCCGTGGTGCCTTTAGTTTTAGTTCGCCTGGTGGCACATTTAGGTTTAGTCTGCCTGGTGGCAATTGGTTACCCCGGACCGATAATCTCTCGCGATCTGTCTGGTATAGATAACGAGCCCAGAGCTCGTGGTGCTCCTTAGAGGGTACCTGGCGCCCAACTATAGCTTTTGAGTTTGCGGAGACCACTTCCGTTCCCGAATTCCGGTTTTATTGCGTTTGGTTTTGCCGACGAGCGAAATATCGTCGCAGTATATATATATATATATATGTATATGTGTGTGTGTGTTTTTTGTAATCATTTGTCTTAATCTCGTTTTTTCACACTTGTTTCTAGAAATGGCGCCACGATCAGCTTTCGAGCGGAACGACAACGTGTTTGGGGAGGAGGAGGAGGCCGGTCGGAATTCACCGCCTCCTCATACCCTGGGGGATCCGTTCTACGTCGCCCTGCATAACGGCCTCTGCCTTTTCGGGTATATTTACGCATCCCGGGAAGAAGAGCTGTGTGACGAGTGTATGCTCGCACGCCCCGCGCACAAGCAGTCTGCATTCACGGTCCACAGTTTACATTATCTGTTACTAGATACCCTGATGGTATTTAACGTGGGTCGTTGCACGACTTGTGCGCGGGGCGTGTTTCGCGAGTACGCACCCGATGGATGCCCGGGATGCGTAATGTACTACGAGGGGCATAGGGATGCCCTGATGCGTTTAGGGTACGGGGACGTAAGGCCAGGCCCGATTAGGTTAGTTTAGGTAGTAAAAAACAACTAGAGTTACATACGTTTATTATTATTACACGTTTTTTTACTTACATACTATCATTACATTTATTACTATTATACGTTTTTTACTTACATACTTATTATTATTAAACTTACTCGCTACGGCCTTATACATACATATATATACTTATTATTATTATTATTGCTTATATACATCATTGTTATTATTATTATACACTATTTTTATTTTGTTCACTAGTACTATTATTATCAAGAGACTCGGTCGAGTCTCGCGCCAAGTACAGGCAACCGGCTGTACAGGGCACAGCTCGCCGAGACTCTTTACTTGAGTCAACTCTTATACCTGAGTTTGGAACGAAATATCTTATTAACCGCTATACATGAGAAAAAGTTATTGATACATTCACTATAGGAATTGAGGGTCCTGAACTGATTGCCCCCACATTCAATACGATTAGTGTACGAGATCAGGGTGTATTGAGATGGCGAGCGAGATGATTTTATTTCAGTTCCGTCATCGTCGTCATCATCGTCGTCGTCGTCGTCGTCGTCGTCGTCGTCGTCTTCGCACGTCCATCGCATTTTTTACACGACAGATGGCGCTGACTGCTGTGCCTTCTTTACCTATTTGTACTCTGTATGGTGGTAGTAATTTACGAATACACAATACAATCAAATACACTTTATACGTGAAGCTACCGTTCATACCGAATTTCCAGTTAGTATAAGGGTGCCTTCACAACAGTATAGAATTATTAAGTTTTTAATAGCATTCATGTGCAGCGCGCGTATATGGGTGTATGTATATGTGTGCTTCGGCATAATTCTTCGTATTTTAGGTGACAGATTGTCCAACTGTTCTGCTTCGTAGTTTTCTGTATCTAGATGGCCGACGTGGAAGTCCAGGGTGTCCAGGTATTCCGCTCCGTAGTTTCTTGTATCTAGGTACTGGATGTGGAAGTCCAGGGTGTCCAAGTATTCCGCTTCGTAGTTTTCTGTATCTAGGTGTCGGATGTGGAAGTTCGGGGTGTCCAGGTATTCCGCTCCGTAGTTTCTTCTATCTAGGTACTAGATGAGGAATTCCAGGGTATCCAGGTATTCCGCTACGTAGTTTTCTGTATCTAGGTGCCGGATGTGGAAGTCCAGGGTGTTCAGGTATTCCGCTTCGTAGTTTTCTGTATCTAGGTGTCGGATGTGGAAGTCCAGGGTGTCCAGGTATTCCGCTCCGTAGTTTCCTGTGTCCAGGTGTTGGATGTGGAAGTCCAGGTTTTTCCGCTCCGTAGTTTCTTGTACCTAAGTGTAGGACGTAGAAGTCCAGAAAAGTGTACAACAAGCTCTGGCGCTTCGCTCAAACTATAGTATCCTCTTTGATGTTCGCACGGCCTGAGGTACAAGGCCTGAAATAATCCAGCATACTCTCCTCTCTTACATTTACCACACGGCTTCAACAAGCTGGACACCATTAACGACGCTTATATGCATTGAAGATTACATTTTCTTACAAATTTGTATATGTCTTTATGCATTTCTAGAAAAAGGGACTTACAAATTAAATTTATATGCCATTAAACATTTTCGACACCGCAATATATTTTTCTGATTAGCAACATCATAATGCATTTACATTTTATATCTGTGACAATATAGATTTCAGTGCTTAGAGCGTCTATGTCCCGTTGAACAACAAAAACTTGTGATATCCCCAAAAAACACTTACGTGTAAAAAACTACGCCAAGTACAGGTGTGCTGTGTATTCCTCTAATAAAAAGTATTGATATCAGATTATTGAGGCCAAGTACATAAGTCACTACATGTTTGCCTATTATATGATCTAGCACTGGTCCATCATTTTAATTGTATTTTCAAAATTTCCTATAACGTTTTCACTACTCTTTTACATTACTACTGTTACTCGTAGTTGATTATGAATTAATGGTTATTTAATAATTAATAAAACTTTAGCTGATTCCTTATCGAGTACTACTTGGCGGGTCCGTGCCAGAAATTCCAAAGTACTTACTTTGAACGTACTAATAGTATCCTAAAATTATATGTTTGTTATTAAGATTTTACCGTGATTATTATTAACGAGTTATCGTTAATAAGCTCTATATAGAAAGTTGACATTGGTTTTGAGTTTAATGACTGGCATTATAAATGCAAATTTATATCAAGAATTGCACGGACCCGCCAAGTAGTACTCGATAAGGAATCAGCTAAAGTTTTATTAATTATTAAATAACCATTAATTCATAATCAACTACGAGAAACAGTAGTAATGTAAAAGAGTAGTGAAAACGTTATAGGAAATTTTGAAAATACAATTAAAATGATGGACCAGTGCTAGATCATATAATAGGCAAACATGTAGTGACTTATGTACTTGGCCTCAATAATCTGATATCAATACTTTTTATTAGAGGAATACACAGCACACCTGTACTTGGCGTAGTTTTTTACACGTAAGTGTTTTTTGGGGATTTTATATTTCCAGGGTCCAGACGAATACCCTCGACCCGATCGTACTCCTCTATATACAGTTTGTTGGCCTCGTCGTCGTCGCCACACTCGCGCGGCCAGCCGCTAGCTTCCTGCTTAATCTTTAGGAACGTGTTTATGTAATCGGCAAAGTGACCGCCCGTCCGTGTCGTCGGATCGTACTGGGTAATCTCATACTGCCATATTTCGTGTATCCGCGTTATTTCATACCCCTTACGTACGGCGCGCTTGACCTCGTCCACGACCCAGGTCCCTTCGAATACTCTATCCGCGTGATTCTCGTGAGGACGCGACCCCTGTAGCATGGCCTCTGCACAGGAACGACACAAGGCGAAGAGCAGTTTACCGTGCATGCGTACCGGTAACACGGGATGATACAGATCTCGCGGTGGTAACACCACACACTTAATCAAACCCTCCACGTTATGGATGTTGTTGCGATCACCCGTTAATTCACGACCGTCATCGCCCACGTACACCGTAGGGTGACCTACAGGGAATTTCCCCGTTTTCGAAATGAAGGGGTAGAGCGAGCACACATCTACGTAATGTATCCTCTCAGACCCCTCGACTTCGTAAAAACTGACGGTATTCCCTGTACGGCCACCGAAGAAAGCATCGCGGGGTTCGAGCGGTGCTTGCGATACCAGCGGGTTCTCATTCAGCGATCTATATAAAGCGGCCTGTTCAGAATCTTTTATCCAGCGGTCGAATTCGCACTCCCAAATTTCCGTCAGCTCGTAACCTAAATACCGAATCTTATCGCTCGTAGCCTGCGTTCTCTCGAAGCGCGCGTCCATGGATCCACCCGTGTGTAAATGACTATCTCTGTTTATACGATAGCATTTTGGGCAACCGTGCCAGAAACAACCCTGAAACTGGAATACGTGTCGCGAACCTGTGGTGGTGTCCAGGTAATAACCGTCGACGGGTGTACCATCCGGTAGACGATACTCCCGAGTGCGCCCTGCGTGAACTATGGCACAACCCAAACGATGCTCCAGCGAAAGAAGCCATAAGACAGCCTTACGCGATTGTTTGTCACCGTATCGGTACCCGCCCGGTGATAAAATAGCTATCTGTTCGTCCCGCAAAAAGTTTTTCCGAAAAACTCTCGAACACGCCGAGGCTATGGTTGTGCTCTCCGAGAAAGGGCAAACGCTGCCATGCTGAAGAAACATTTCGCAGAAAGAAACGCAAGCCTGCCTGAGAATGGTAACGTCTGATCTACAGTAATCTATAAACTCGGTTCGAAAGTTAAATACGTATCCCGCATAGCACTGCTCGTTGTACCATGCTAAAAACTAATTACGCTGAGCCGGCGACATCGTATCGGGCGAATAAAACTCGAGCGCTGGTAACGGACCGATATAATGCTGATTCTCAGGTGTATTGAACAGATGCGGGAAGACACCCTTTTGTTTCAAACCGACCACATCCGCGAGGCCGAAGGCTATCGGTAGTGCGCTCAGCGGCATATGAAAATAATTAAGACTGTCTATGAATGTTACACGACCCGTCTTCATCATTATGATGCTCGTACCGCTGAGTAGCAGCATCGGCGGCTTTAGGCTTTTTCTTCTACGCTTCACGATGTACCGTAGTACAAACTGCGCGTCGAAACCCTTGGCATTATGCGCCACGCAGATCACTCTCTGAAACGATTTCCTTTTAGGATCGCACGCGAAATCTACAAACTGCCTTACGGGATCATCTTCAAAGACGTACTCGCGTACACCGCAAGACGGGCATACCCTCGCGAGATCTGTATCATTTATGCATGTTGTACACACTTGCTGAACGACGCACAAGTTTGGTGTGTGGATACGCACCGCGTCGTCACCGGGCAGCTTCTGTATCTGCTGCGTTTCAAAATCGTAGAAGATGTACAGAATATTTTTTTCAGCGGTAGTCTTTTTTACCGGTCTGGTGTAACACCGATGTCCAACGTCATTAACACTCTTGCAGACGCTGCAATACGCCTTATCGCAAGAGTGCTTACGAGAGGTTCCTTGAAGAGGTCTAAGACACTGCGGACAGCTGCGAACGGCCTGGCACACGCTCTTTTCTTTACCCTTCTGTTTAGTAATCAGCGTATTTTTATGAATATTTGAAACAGATTTGACCAAAAAAGTACCTATGGCACTCGCGACAATACAATGTGGGGAGAGTCGAATCGCAGGGCGGTTTTCCGAAACATCTAGCGCATTTGTGGGAGCACTTATGCTCTGCCTCGTACGTGTAAGATTTGTTACATGGTATGCAAAAACCACGACTACCGACCGCACCCCGCATATTTAAAATAGGTTGATAATGCTGCGAATTATTATAATACAGAATGCGGAGCGTTTGCCGTGGTTTCCCTGAACCGTACGCACTATCGACTATCTGCGATCCGTCGTACAGTGGTTTCTCGCCGCTGCCTATATTGTCAAACTCGTAAACAACAATGGCTATACCATCCGGAGCAGGGTGCCTTTGAAATTTATCAATTTCCGGAATACCGCAACCATCAGGCGGTATGTCTACACGGGCGCTTGTCACAAGCTCGAGAGCTAATTGTTTTTGTAATTTACCCCGTTGACACCGTACCGCGTTCCATCGCTCATGCAACTCCCCAGAGCGCACCTCCCCACGTTCAGCGTGCACCATCGCCGCAGCGAGCGATCTAGGTAGACAGAGGTTATCGCTATTCGCTATGGTCAGTATAGATTGTTTTTTTACAAATTCGTGCGCTAATTGCACGCGCCCCGTACCCCGCGGTACTTCGACTATACACGACTCGATGACAAAAGACTTATCTATCTGGAATGTCTGGGCGCTTTGTGCGACGGACGATATCACACCCCACACATCGTTTTCGAGAAATTCTCGAGCCGGTCTGTACGACACCCATGCTGCCCCACACGCAAAACTGTCGGATTTGATCGTTAGACCTATATAGTCCCGCGCGGTACACGAGCTTGTGAGGTACGCGTGTATATCTCTGACTGCCCCGTGTAACCATGATACCGTATTTGTATCAGGGTCTTCGGGCGGCCTCCGGATAGCCATTGTTATTTCGCGGTCGTCTAATCGGAACCGATTTATGCGACTCGTCGTTCCGGCTTGTACGGTAAACCTATGCCCTGGTGGCAACACGTCGTTATCGCTCACTCCCTCGTTGTCGGCGTCTTCGTTGTCATCAATCTGCGACCGAAGAAGGGGTCCCCCGCCGATCTGATATTGCGCGCTCGTGTCTTCGCCCACTGCATACGTCTATGCCTCAAAAAGTCGTTGTCGTCGTCGTCGTAGTGAGCCATTTCTTTTTTTCTACGGTGGCTGTCGGTAAATTTTTCACTGTAATGATTCTACTGCTTTTCTTAGACTGTACATCGCTGCCTGCTCGCGCGTGCCCCAGCTGCGTGTTTTCTTTTTCACAGGATCATTTTAACGCTGATGCAGATGCACCCAGCAGTACAGTGATTCACGTGAATCACTCGCTATAGGATATCAGCATCTCGTCATCTTTGATACATTCTGCGATATCAGCAGTATCATGGCCATAGGCTCTTTGTTCGCTGCATCCTATGAAAACGGGGTGTGGCTATGGTGGCGGTGGTAGGGGGACATGTTCGCCAATATTTCGATGACCTGCTTTTTAGATATTACCTTAGACAGTACTGCTCAGACCCTCGCACCGATCGTATAATAGTATTTACTACAATCATGTACAAGAAGCAAGTACTGCTGCCCGCTGCGTACGGTCTAAACCGATCGTTTTCGAAGCAAGTGATCACCGGCCTCTCCCTAAATCGTTCGGGAAGCTTATCACCTGTAATACGCATCGTTAATCAAGATTATTCCGGCGTGGAGTTTGAACCTACCGAGTTCTTCACCGCCGAGGATAACATCAAGGAGGTACCCGAGGCTTTTAACAGTCCTATTCTCATGACCACTCATGAGATAGTCTTCACGTACTCATACGGTGAGCGGGCAATTATTATCAACCCGGCAATCCCTGTGTCTACGGACAACGATGGCTCAGGTGTTAAAAGAGCTAGGGCATACACACCTACGGTTGTGATGAAGAGGGTGTCCTACCTCAATCTCCAGAGGGTCTTGCGCTGCGTAACCTTGCAAATAACCAAGCTACGCGAGATTACCGCCAGTGCTAACAACTGTAAAGACACGCTGATTGCGGAACTCGATCGTCGCGGAGATGACACCTCCTCCAGGGACAGCATATTGGGCGATCTTCGACAGACTCTGGAGAAAAAAGGCCTGTGGTCACCGGCGCTTAATCAATTATTGTTGGAGCTGTTGTCCCTGGATAACCACGAGTACCTCTCCTTCGTGCGGAGCACCATGGAGGACCAGAACAACCATGCATAAGATTTATTTTCTTAATAAAACTGTAGGCTTGATCATTCTTGCATAATATATTTTTATTTTAAAAAATATCTGTTTTTTTGTTTGTTTCCTGCACCTCCATCTCACCATATCTTCGCAATAATTTATAAAGCATTAAGCGTATTCCTCTGTACGTTGCTATTCGACGCTACCGCACACCTGCAGGGATTCTCACTGAGATAAAGACATTCTTCAAAGACGACCTGAACCATGAGTACGTAATTGTTCGGAGAATGTCTTGAGCATAAAATTCTTAAAGTCACGCGGCTTGGGAATCGGGGGGACCAGGCCTTACCAATTTATCAGAATACGTTTTTTCGACTTTAAGCAGACTCGCGTCAACAATGCGGTAATAATCGAAAATGTATTCACGCGCTACAGCTTTATAATATACATAAGGGGCCTTACAAAATACGGTGTTCTATTTTACCGCGGGTACACTTATCTCCTTAGGGTAATTAAAAAAATTTAACGACCGGTGGTCAGTGCATAGTTACCGACCGCGATATGCCCCTGGGGACATACAACACCGCTGCTACTGAGTTTTGGGCCTTAGGACCAGGGCTGCGTGGTGGGGGGAGTGCCGCGTAGGGTGGCGGTGGGGAGAGCAGCCCACATGGGCGCGGAGGTGGCGCCGTAGTGCGGTGCGGGGGACACAGCGCGGCGCGCTCCATGACTCATAGGGGACAGTGGTGGGGGTTTGTTGTGACGGCCAATGGTGGTGTGTATCTACTCTCAATATACAAAAACACCGACTACTTATGTACAAAAACGTTCCTGAAATTGATATTGAATTGTTTTCTATCGTGAGTTTTTCAACAGTTATAAGCAGGGTTGTAAGTTAATTAAGTATTTGTATTAAGTGATATTAATTTTAGAGGACCGTAAGCGGATTTCGAATATCGTGATATCGGACTTCTTGTCGGTCACTTTGTGATATTAATCGTGCAACAGTTGAAATCTGACAATATGGTATTTCGTTCGTTCACTTTATCTGCAAAGTAAAAAAAAAGAAGTTTTTTTTTCCTAAGCAAAAAAGTTTATCTGGTTAAGACGAACTCTGTGAAAATAGGAATATATTTACTAGAAAGTTAAACTTCATAGAAGAAAATTAATTTCTACTATGGGAAAAAAATCGAATCCTAACTTCGATACCAAATTAATTTCTATTGCAAGTGCTCCAATATTTACAAGAAGCACTGCTGAATTAATGAAGACATTATACGAAGTGATATTAGTTTTATAGTAATAAAAGCCTGTGATATCAGATTGATTACTAATTACATCGTGATATATCAACCGTAGAAAACAAATCAAAACTAAGTGTCCAATTTTGTATCTTAATTTCATCCATGAAATAAAAATATAAGAAAAGAACTTTTCGTAAAACATAAATGAGTTGTTTATTTGGTCAGCGCGAACTTGATGAAGGTAGGTATTTACTAGAACGATAAATTCATGAAACAAAACTAATTTCTATGATGGAAATTCAATATATGTAAAAACATTTTTTGGTCAACCTTTTTGTTTCCTCAAAAAATTGTATGTCGCCATTTAGAAAAAAATTATAGCCTCAGTAAGTAACCTACACTTCTCAAGCGTTCCCAAGCGTTGAAGAAAAGAATTTCCGAAATAATCTGAGATGAGAAAAGCAAGTCACCTGGATGGAATCATGTGTATGCAAGTAGTATGAAGTCGGCAAGACTTGGTATTCGTGGAACACTAGCAACAACATCAATGACATACTAAATCGGGTGCAATTTTTACACGCATGATCTCAGGCACTCGTGAATTTACACGAATATTCTGTACACCCACACGAATAGAACGTACTTTGATTTTTCCCGTTGACGAGCTTTATTTATTTTTTTAAATAAAATACTTGTTCAGTATACGAGCTAGCTCGGTAGGGTGACAAGTTTGTAATTTTTTTTTCGTATTAACAAAGGACGTCAACGGGATAAGCTATAGTGTATTGTATTCGTGGTGTCCCATAGAATATTAGTGTAAATCTACAAATCTCTGTGAGCATGCATGTGAAAGTACTGCTGAGCTGCACAGATCTGTATGTCCGTGCTCCTACTACATAGCCACACTTAAAAAACTGTTAATAACTTTTACACGCATGATCTTAGGATCCCGTGAATTTACACGAATATTCTGTACACCCACACGAATAAAACATACTATGATTTTTCCCGTTGACGGCCTTTATTAGTAACAAAGAAATTACAAACTTGCCATCGTACCGAGCGTAGCTCGTATACGTACAGTCGCGTACAGTCGCATTCAGAACCTATTACTCGCAGCGCGGTTCCGTCTGCCAGGTCCGCCTGCCAGTTTCAGCGTCATTCAAGAAATACAGAAATATAAAACCATTTAAATTCAATAAGAAAAATCCAAAAAATATGAAGTGTTCTCATTGTGGTAGAAATAATCATGTAATCAAAAATTGCATCTACTGTCACGTGCCGTGTCTTTTGGAATTTGGATCTCGTATACACATAGATACGAACGACGATGCAACAGAGAAATCACGCGATTTCTGAGATGCCGACTGCAGCAATATGTGAGGAAGCTAGCTTCCGGTCTTATCGCACCATGAACGTGCCTAAACGTGTGAACTGAAAATTGCAGGATTCACGCGAGCGGGTAAAACCACTGAATTAGTAAGATTTGCCCCTACCTGTCCACCTACTTTCAGCAGAAAGTAGGATGGATCAGGGAAGGCAAATTAGTCTCCAGATACACACCAGAGCGCATAGTTCGGGCTGGAGTAGCTCCTCACAAATTGCATCGCGCGGCGGCTATCATTCTCACTGGAGTTCCGCGTACTGTTATCTATCGCCGTTTGTAAGTCGATTAAGTCGTATCGAGCCCTACGAGTTGCACGCGTAGCGTATTAGTCAATGTGAGTTTAGATGATAGCATTTTGATTTTTGCCACGAACAATACTGTCGTGTAGTTTAAGTGATCACTAAAGTGAAGGATCTCGAGTAGTGAAAAGAAGAATTGCGAACACCCAGGCAGCGTGGGCGTCTAACGTTGCACGCCGAATTAACGTATGGGAGTGAGTATGCAGGAGTGAGTGTGGGCACGGCATTACGAGATCTTTGTAAACATAGCTGTAAGACCATCTGACATTTTCTTCATTTCTATTAAGTAACTAGTAAGTAAGCAAAATTGGGTTGTAACAATATATTCGAATCATTTCACTGGGAACACTGCATCTTTGATTTAAATAGACCATACACCAATTCCTCCACCTAACAACAATTCTAGGGGCGGGGCCTGTATAGGACGGCAGTCAAGAACTTACCCAGAACAAAAATAAATATAAACTCTACGCGTAGCGAGGGAGATTTACTTTGCTAGACGTGTAATAACGTCCTGCACGTCACAGTACTACAAGAAAAGTCAACAGTATTCAGCAGAAAGAAATAAAACAATTCAGACAGTAGAAGTGACACAACCTCATCAAGCTAGAACTTCTTATACACATGCATCAAGTTTTGCATTCATGACTGGAGATTATCAGCATGATGATGAAAAGAAAGACAACCTTTAGACTAGTTCGGCTGCTTCAGATCATCTTTTAAATGATGATACATTTTATTCAAGTTCTACACTATTAAATCCACCAGTAAAGATATCAGTGGCAAAGAATGGGACCTTTATCACTGCCACGAAGAAAGGAATCATCAATGTCACGAGCAATTTGGGAATCCAAGGAGTTTTAGAGGATGTTCTCTATTGTCCCGATGTGCCGCACAATTTGCTGTCCGTCCGCAAGATGCAGCATGCAAAGATGAGTATAATTTTCAATCCAAATGGAGTTGAAATAACTAGAAATGGTAGAATAATAATTATCGGTAAGCCCACGAATAATTTAATTTTAATTGAATTTCAAATTGATACATCTTATATATAAAAATCTCGTGTCACGGTGTTTGTGGTCGAACTCCTCCGAAACGGCTTGACCGATTTTCATGAAATTTTGTATGTATTGTTATGCCTCACGATAGAATTCGTCGTATAATTAATCTCCAGACGCAAAGTCAGCATTAGACGAATGCTGACCCTATGCATAAGGCGTTAAGATAAAGCGATGAGAGACACCTTGTGAGCCACAGCGGTCACTCGCAAAGTTCGTAGCTAAGAGTGAAGTCCTGGAGCGTAATTCACAGTGGACAATAATTAGTATCATTGTGCCTACTCCTATTAGATTTGTGTGACCTTAGTATTTACATTATATACCAACTTCAATAAACCATAATAGTTCTCTATATAATTCCAAATCGGTGCAATTATTTATTTGTGATCCTAAAGAACTCATGACGGCATAACAAAATTGGTGGCAGCGGTGGAGGATCATCGACACCGGAATATACAGAAGAACGAATATGAAGTCCTCCAGCACTTTGTTCGGGTGAGTGAGAAATTTCTTTTCTCATGTCGTTAGACAATACGTTTTCTACGTACCGAACTACGAACGAAAATTGCGAGTCCTTGTCAGATCATTCGACTGACGAGTCAATAACGGAAATTTTAAAGAATCTAAAAATGTCTGACGAAAACAGTGCACTACTTCAGACCATTCGCATCCAACTTGAACATATTGCACAAAGATTAGACGCATTAGAAAAGAAAAATGATACAATAGCTAACGTAACTGTCGAAGCACATCAAGAAGAAGAAGCGAGTGACAATGAGTCCGCGGCAACACATTCACAGAATTCTGCTAGGAAAAGATACACGGCAAAAGATTTAGAAAGTGATTTAAAACTGATCACAGAATTTAGTGGATCAAATATATCTGTCGAAACATTCATATTTGAAATCAAGAGCTCAATCAAAGAAATTCCAAGCGATTATCATACCAGGTTCGTAAGGCTAGTCATGGCACAGAAAGTTACCGGAAACGCACGACGTTCCATCGACGGGTATGACCTAAGAAATTTAGATGATCTTATTAATGCTCTGAGATTGAACTTCGGAGACAGCAAATCGTATGATATGTGCCTGTTAGAACGTACTCATTGCAGACAAGGAAAAGACTCTGTGCTTGCGTATAATAAAAAATTTTGCGAAGTCCAACAGAATATTCGGAGAGCCATAGCTAATGACGCGAATATTTCGGCCGAACATAAGAAATACAATTATAAGAACGAAGAAAGACAGGGCCTCGTACAATACATTCGTGGATTAGATGCAGAAAGCAAACTTTTTGTAAGAGCTTACAACCCGAAGACGTTGAATGATGCACAGAATCATGCTTTAGAGGTTGAAAAGGAAGAACGTACATCGCAACATATATTTCGCAATAACTTCGGTAACCCAAGAACCGGAAAACCTCCAATATCTCAAAACGTTAAACAAACTAGCGACACCGCCGTTAGACAACAGTACGCATGTCATGCTTGCGGAAGTACTTCACATTTCATAAAAGATTGCTCAAATCGCAAGTCTGAAAATTTTCGAACAGCCGCGGCACGGGACAGACCACCAAACGTAAAGTCTATAGATCGTCGAACAGCAGAGGAAACCCAGGAACAACCTTTGGAATCTCAATGGACAGTCGAATCGGACGAAAAGAATATACACTCCTAGCTGATATGGGAGCGTCCATAAATCTAATCAAATCAAGGCGCACACGTGGCATACCCATTCGTGAAAAATTAAGTCAAATCACCGGAATTATTGAAACACCTGTTAAGTGCGATCGAGAATGCAAAATCAACCTAGCTGGCAAAGACCATATATTCGTCATAGTACCAGATGACCAAGAAGAAGTTGCTGCCCCCTCAACATTCGTTGTTGACGGCTCAGTATTAGAAGAAGTCACAGATGACCAAGAAGAAGTTGCTGCCCCCTCAACATTCGTTGTTGACGGCTCAGTATTAGAAGAAGTCACAGATGACCAAGAAGAAGTTGCTGCCCCCTCAACATTCGTTGTTGACGGCTCAGTATTAGAAGAAGTCACAGATGACCAAGAAGAAGTTGCTGCCCCCTCAACATTCGTTGTTGACGGCTCAGTATTAGAAGAAGTCACAGATGACCAAGAAGAAGTTGCTGCCCCCTCAACATTCGTTGTTGACGGCTCAGTATTAGAAGAAGTCACAGATGACCAAGAAGAAGTTGCTGCCCCCTCAACATTCGTTGTTGACGGCTCAGTATTAGAAGAAGTCACAGATGACCAAGAAGAAGTTGCTGCCCTCTTAGCATTCGGTGCTGACGGCTCAGCATTAGAAGATGTCGCAGACCACCACAAGAAAGTTGCTGGTCCCGCGATACGAGAAGACAGTTGTCAAAGAACTAGAATAAGCATTGCGAGTTGCCAGAAGGACACTGCCAACTCCTCAATGCAAGAGGAATCACGTTGTGTAAAGATTGCAAAACAATTGTTCATGACGAACGAACACACTCCGGAAGGAAGTGTAGACGTATCCTTCGTCCGTGAGAACGTTCAGGATACACTATTAGTCTATTCTGATGAAGACCGAGAGGAATTCAACGTGACGATAGCACTGGCGGACGATGAAAACATCGAAAGCATAAGGCAGAAGATCACTGAGTTAAAGTATTTCAGTGTTGCTAAAGAATTTCAGGAGATCCATGTGGATTACGACGCTTGTGTCAAACTCAGTGGACTCCAAAGCTGCAAAATTATAAAAATTTGGAGAGAAGAATTCTGCCGAAGTAACACCACAGTGTATCTTCATGAAAAGCGCAGAAAGATACCAGATGCAGAGGAGAAGAAATTGATTTTAAAAGAAAATCATGATTCGGTCACTGGAGGTCATGGAGGTATCAAGAAGACATATTGTCGAGTCAGTCAAAATTACTTTTGGAAGAACTTGAGAAGAGATGTCGAAAAATATGTAAAAGAATGCATGGTCTGTCAGAGGAATAAGGTTAATAGAAGACCTACCAGGATGCCGCTAGTCATCACTGACACACCTTCTAGATTCAACGAAAAGATTAGCATGGACATTTGCGGACCTTTCCCAATAACAAGGAATAGGAATCAATACGCTCTTACGATACAAGACGGTTTAACAAAGTACTTCTTAGCAATTCCATTGAAAGACTTTAGAACCCAGACTGTCATTGCAAATTTTTTTGAGACATTATATAAGTTACTTTGGACTTCCTAAAAATATCTTCACGGATAGGGAAAGTAACTTCACTAGTGACATGATGAAAAGTTTTGAAAAAACAATTTGGAATCCGGCACATACTAACTACCAGCTTTCATTCTGAAAGTAACGGCAGTCTAGAACGTAGCCATCAAATTATGAAGGATTATTTAAGACACTTCTCTAATAAAAATCTAGATGATTGGGATGACAAAATTCACCTAGCCATGTTGTACTTTAATACATCAAAACACGAGAGCACGGGTTTTACACCCTACGAGTTAGTTTTTGGACAAACCGCAAGGAACGTTTCTCGCCTTAAACCATTGGACAGTGACAAACAGTATGACGAATATCTGGTAGAATTAAAGAACCAGATTAAAAAATTAACTAGAGAGGCAAAAGATCTGTTGTCAGAAGGCAATGCAAATGACCGAACCAATGCTTTGAACCGGCCATTCGAAGGACCATACGAGGTCGTAGAGAAGATCTCAGAGGTCAATTATAAATTACGTAAAAAGGGAAAATTTATAGTAGTCCACGCCAATAGATTGAAGTACGCCAATGTAAACATGTTACAGGATAGTTGCTAATCTGCTGATTGTAAAGGCTGAAGACTTCAGTATCCAAGGATTCGAAGTGCTACCCAGCCTCTTTCTGGAGAATCGAGGGACTGTGAGATTCTATCATGAGACCTGGAAATTGATTTCCTACCTGGACCTAGACGACTTGCCAAAACAGGAGACACAGATTAAAAAGGGAATCAACACACTCGAAAGCATCTGCAAAAACTGTACCAGTAAGCATCTCATAGCGAACTTGTATAACCAATTTCAACTGGTTCATGAGGATAGATTAAGACTCTTTTCGATGCTAGGATTAAGAGCAACTAGACTCAAACGTGGGATCTTCGATTTTGTGGGAGAAATCAGTAAAATACTGTTTGGAACAATGAGTGACAGCGATGCTACTTATTATAATGCAGAAATAGACAAAATTCACGAAGACAATAAGGGGATGTCAGAACTTTTTCAAAATCAAACTCATATCCTAAAATTGTCATTGAAACGTTCAGATAACCTCTTTGAAGACTACACTAAAAATTAGCTCAATTAAATGAGAATTTCAGGATCACGCAAACGAATCTTGATTGGGTACTAGAACGCGAAAATAAACTAGAAAACGAAAATCTTATCACGGAAGCATGTTTAGAAACCGAAGTTGCGATTGCCGAATATAATAGGAATGTCGAGATACTATTAAATGCCCTGGTTTTAGCAAAAAGCGGACAGATTGACGCTAGAATTGTGTCTCCCGAATCGTTAATGTCCATTTTAGAAGCTATAAAACGCAAAAGAGGTCCACACGAACTCCCTATTCCAATCAGCGAAGACAACTACTTCAGATACTTAGAAATAAGCGATATAACCATTGGCGTTATTAGACGTAAGTTAGTGTATAAGTTGAATATCCCCATACTAGAGTTGAATAATTATGAAGCTTATAGAATCATACCTGCACCTCAATTAGTGAAGGAAAACACATTTCTTTATATCAGTGCGCCACATGACCATATTATAACTAATGATGAAAAACTGTTATACACGCCTAGTGATGAATCATACCTCAAGACTTGTAAGTCCTACGAGACCATCCGCTTTTGTAAAAGGGCATATCCGAAGTATCGCATTAATGGATTGTAACGTGGCGTCCGTGGGACGGCCAGTTACATGAAAGCATAGGGGCACGGAGAGCCGTGTCGCCGACGAAAGCCGCCTAGAGAATGCCTATGACGACGAAGGTTCGTGGCAAGGGGAAGCCGGGAAGAGAAACCGGCACCGCCGAGCCCGAACTTCGGGCGGACTCGGAGAAGATCGGCGCCGCCTGGAGACTGGCGGGCCGTGAGCGCCGAAAAGCGAAGAGCGGACCGAGGCGAGCGTAAGCGCACGAGTTCGGGTGAACTCGGGATTCCTCGGGAATCCTCGGGCCGGGGGGCCGAAAAGGGGACCACTTCGTTGTGAACCGCGGAACGGGAATACCGAAAATCGGCGGATAAGATATCGCGATTTTTCTGGTTTAAGTGTGGTGGAAGTGTGTGAGATTACAGGACCTGTTGGACAACATGGCTTTTTCCGGGACGGCGATTCGGAGCAGACTGTGGTGTGGACCAAGTCGGATGGAAAGGAATAGCAGCCGGGAAGGAAAATTGCCAGCCACCACTACCCGAGTGACGAGGAAGTGAGGTACGGTTCGCCGGAAGATCCGGTAAGTGCAGTTTTAGGCGACCGCCCCGAAGCCAGGCAGCCGGGGATGAAGCGCATCCGCCGGTGCATCTGGGCACGAGGAGTGGGGGGCCGCGGGCCTCACCACGCGTCCTGGCGGTTGCAGATTTGAACCGTCCACCGTCAACAGAGATGACCTCCGCGACCGCGTTTGGATTAGAATTGTATAGAGCCGCGCTCGTATACATCACCCGACTGTACTCGCTTACCTAGGCAAAATAAAAGGCCGTTGTTGGAGTTAAATGCCACCGTGTCAGGTATTACCAAAGAAGCCGGCTGATTCCTGTAGATACTCGCCGCCCTCACGTTCCCCTCTACCATGGTGCAATAGGAGCTAGCGGGAAGATCCGGTCGAGAAGACTCCCGGAAGTGATGCGCCGCGGATTAAAAATTAAAGGCCCGATGAGTCGGGCTGGTGCAAGGATGCACCTGGCGCCCAAGGGATCCGCGGAATGCCACGTTGGGGTCAGGGAGATAGAACGTAGGTCAGGAAATGCGTTACAAAATGGCGCCCAACGTGGGGCCACGCGAGAAAGATATACCAGCCGGCCATGTTTTGATTGTTGATTGCTGTTGAGCTAGAGGACACGGTGGGCTAGGTAAACGAGTTGGGTGCGCGGTAAATCGGCTGTTGTCAAGACGTGTAAGAGACACAACAAACTGCCGACTAGATTAAAGAGCGTAGTAGGTCAAGGTTCTCGAACGAAGTCAGAACAGCTGAGCGTTGCTGTTTATCGATCACGAGCCACCAGGATAATCGAGCGATCTCGAGAGTGGCATGATTAGAGTAGGAAATCTCCCCCGTGGAAATGAGGATTTCGGGGAGGCCAGAGGGCAACGTTACCCCGTAGGCGCATGAGTCGCAGGTAATTCGGGAGAGCCCGGTTGCGGGAACAAGCAGCCGGAGGGAAGGCCAGCCGGATCGAAGACGTTAGGGACGAGAATCGAGGTCCGGTCGAGCGTTCCGGCAGAGCCAAATGGCACAAACGGCGTTACGTTATGCCAGATTCATCCGAGGCGCGGGTACCCTAGATAGAAGAGGGAATCACCCGCTTGGGGACCAGTGCTATCTCCCCGCTGGGACAGCGCGCGTATTCAAGTGGGGGGAGGACGAGAGTTCCGTTCTGAAGTTGAACACTGACACCAGAGGGCTGGTGCAGGGACGGCCGGCAGGAGGCCGGACGGGCCCTTGGCCTCGGACGGGAGAGAGGATCTCTCACAGCGACGCGTACCGGAAGCAAACTCCGACGAAGACGTCGCGGACCGACATAGGTGACCCGGGCGGCAGGACACAGGGGAGGACCCGGTGTCACGCGCCGACGGAGGGCGACCGCCAAGGGCCGGACGCCCCCTCACCTCAGGAAGAAAAGAAACGAGCCGGACAGGAGAGCCTGTCGAGGCGGAATCCGGCGAAGTATTAGGGCACGAGCCTTCCCGAAGGCCGATGGGCAGGGAGGTAATCGGGGCCAACGGAGAGTCCCTCCAAAGGTTGAGCAGGCTGAAGGTGCCGCCACCTTCGATGGAGTGGCCGGGAGAGTAGAAGTCCGGCTAGTCACGGGACGGGGCACGAATGTATCCTGGGGATGGATTCTGAGGGAGTTTGGAGCAAGACTCAACTCCGCAGACCATACGTACCGCCTCGCCGAGGGCTGCGGTGTACCGGCCTCGGCGGAGGAACAGGACGGCGGGGAGTCCGGAGGGGAGGAGTGTGCAGGCCTATCGGAGCTGACAGCTGAGCAAGGAGCCAGACTGAAGGGTATGCTCGATAGGGCGCTCTCCCCTGGCGGGCCCGCCCTAGGATTGACAGACGTGAGCGTCCACCAGATTGACGTGCAATGGAGGAGCCGATGGGATAGTGCCCCGGCTAGTATCAAGGAAGCACGAGGACAGGGAAAGGAGGGACTGCTCGGGAAAAAGAAATAATTTGGAACGTAGAATGAACTACGCGGATCAGGCGTACCACCTCTCCGAGGGCGGCGGTGTATCGGCCTCGGGGAAGGAAGAGGGCGTCAAGTGGGGGGGATGGTCCCGTAGTGAGGACACCCCGGAGGAAATTCTGAAGAGAGTTAAGAAGGCAGGTTTGGCCATTAACCCTAAGAAATGCGAGTTTGGCTGATCACAGGGGCGAGTTAGGGTTCCGGGGGAATAGGGAGAGCCAGGAAACGAATCCGGAGAAGATGGCGTCTATTCCAGGATACCAGCGCCAAGAAATTTGAAATAGCTGCGCAGGTTCTTAGGGATGGTCTCATGGTACCGCCGCTTCAGAGACGGATTCGCGGAGAGGTCGGCACCGCTCACGGCATGGTTGAACAGAGCCGACAAGGGAGCTGGGAAAAGGAGCAGGCCCAGGCGTTGGAAGCCATGGAAGAGGTCCTGAGGACTCCGCCGACGCTCGCGCATCCAGATTTTACCCGCCCGTTCGTATGAAAGACGAACGCGAGCGCGGGAGGACTCGGAGCCGTGGAACAGGCGTCCACCGATGGCGGGCACGTGATTGCCGACGCCAGACGGACAGTAGCGGACGCTGAGAAGAGTACACGGTAGCCGAACTGAAGGATCGACAGTGGCGGGGGTGACCGGGAATGTGCGGGCACATGTAGTGAGAGACCGTTTCACCGCAATCACCTACCACCACCGTTGAAGAGGGCTCCACAACCTGAAGGACCCGAAGGGCAGGTTGACGCATCGGGCACTGAAGATCTCACGGTATGATTACGAGACAGTGCGCCGGAAAGGAGTCTGACATGGCGTATGGGATACGAGCCTGCACGGTGTGCCAAGCACGAGGGGTGCAACAAGAGCAACCGGCAGGGCTGATAGGCCGACGAACGGTGGAAGAACCGCGGACGGCAGTGACCGTTGGCTGACAGGACCTTCCCACCAAGGCGTGCGGTGCAAGAGGACGGCCGACCGAGAAGGGTTCCGGACGTCTGGAAAATTAGTGAGCAAGTCCGGGGGCCGTAAGACCGTGCGTATTCCGGCCGACCCCTGGCCGGCTAGAGAGAAGGCGGGCAACAAAGTCCGGCTCGGTGCGAAGACCTTGCCGGGCCCACGAACGCCGTAAGAGACTAAGCGGCACCTAAGGGAAGCCGAGACGTCAAGCAAGCCACTGCGGGAAGCGGCATCAGAGGAAAGCCGCCACGCAAGATTGGTGCAATCAGGCGGAACGCATCTTCCCCTAGTGAAAGATACGTCCCGGATAAGGGGGGGGGAGTTGTAACGTGGCGTCCGTGGGACGGCCAGTTACATGAAAGCATAGGGGCACGGAGAGCCGTGTCGCCGACGAAAGCCGCCTAGAGAATGCCTATGACGACGAAGGTTCGTGGCAAGGGGAAGCCGGGAAGAGAAACCGGCACCGCCGAGCCCGAACTTCGGGCGGACTCGGAGAAGATCGGCGCCGCCTGGAGACTGGCGGGCCGTGAGCGCCGAAAAGCGAAGAGCGGACCGAGGCGAGCGTAAGCGCACGAGTTCGGGTGAACTCGGGATTCCTCGGGAATCCTCGGGCCGGGGGGCCGAAAAGGGGACCACTTCGTTGTGAACCGCGGAACGGGAATACCGAAAATCGGCGGATAAGATATCGCGATTTTTCTGGTTTAAGTGTGGTGGAAGTGTGTGAGATTACAGGACCTGTTGGACAACATGGCTTTTTCCGGGACGGCGATTCGGAGCAGACTGTGGTGTGGACCAAGTCGGATGGAAAGGAATAGCAGCCGGGAAGGAAAATTGCCAGCCACCACTACCCGAGTGACGAGGAAGTGAGGTACGGTTCGCCGGAAGATCCGGTAAGTGCAGTTTTAGGCGACCGCCCCGAAGCCAGGCAGCCGGGGATGAAGCGCATCCGCCGGTGCATCTGGGCACGAGGAGTGGGGGGCCGCGGGCCTCACCACGCGTCCTGGCGGTTGCAGATTTGAACCGTCCACCGTCAACAGAGATGACCTCCGCGACCGCGTTTGGATTAGAATTGTATAGAGCCGCGCTCGTATACATCACCCGACTGTACTCGTTTACCTAGGCAAAATAAAAGGCCGTTGTTGGAGTTAAATGCCACCGTGTCAGGTATTACCAAAGAAGCCGGCTGATTCCTGTAGATACTCGCCGCCCTCACGTTCCCCTCTACCATGGTGCAATAGGAGCTAGCGGGAAGATCCGGTCGAGAAGACTCCCGGAAGTGATGCGCCGCGGATTAAAAATTAAAGGCCCGATGAGTCGGGCTGGTGCAAGGATGCACCTGGCGCCCAAGGGATCCGCGGAATGCCACGTTGGGGTCAGGGAGATAGAACGTAGGTCAGGAAATGCGTTACAGGATATGATAACTGCTTAAGTAAAATCATTAATGAACCAAAACAATTAAAAAAGGACGATTGCGACCCGAAGGTCATTGGCGCTAAAGACACTATCTGGATTCAACTCAAAGATAACCAACGTTGGTTGTATGCCGCCCCCAAGTCAGAAACTTTAAGGATATTATGTGAAACTCGAGTCACAGAAGTAACAATCTCTGGAACGCAATTATTATGGATTAAACCAGGATGTACCGGGACGTCTAACAATGTAATCTTGCATTCCCAACTAGACATAGAGTTTAATAGTTCCAAAAGCTACAGTCCGTTGATAAGTTATAACTTTAGTGACGAATACTGGAAAATCAATAACATTACAGATAGTACAATATTTGAGAAAATTCACTTTTTGGAAAGTCCCGACATACAGCCGATTGACTTAAGCAGATTGGGGAGCCGACTGGATGATATCGAGGCAGAAGCCGTTAAAATCGGAAATCATAGACGCAACCTGACTTTGACAGAAACCATATGGTTCTGGTTGACGTACGTCGGATATGCCATAATAGCCTTAATAATATTATATGTAATTTTAAAATGTCGTCTATGGCGTGTGTTAACATTATGTGCAAACGTCAAGCCGTGCGACCATTATTTTGTAAATTGCTTCAACTCCGGCGGACAAAACACTGTAACAACAAATCCAATACCTAGGCAAGTAGTCTTTGCGAACGACCCAGTGGTACCTACAATTAGCTCATCTGACCTAACCGCAGTAAGGCCAGCGAGACCAGCAAAACGCAGATCATCCGCCAGGATGATCCCTCTTTCCGAATTTCAAGATATTGAAAATTCATTAATTTAAAAGAATAATTTTCAAATTTAAGGGGAGGATTGTTATGCCTCACGATAGAATTCGTCGTATAATTAATCTCCAGACGCAAAGTCAGCATTAGACGAATGCTGACCCTATGCATAAGGCGTTAAGATAAAGCGATGAGAGACACCTTGTGAGCCACAGCGGTCACTCGCAAAGTTCGTAGCTAAGAGTGAAGTCCTGGAGCGTAATTCACAGTGGACAATAATTAGTATCATTGTGCCTACTCCTATTAGATTTGTGTGACCTTAGTATTTACATTATATACCAACTTCAATAAACCATAATAGTTCTCTATATAATTCCAAATCGGTGCAATTATTTATTTGTGATCCTAAAGAACTCATGACGGCATAACAGTATATATGGTAGGTATGAGAATCGGTCGTAAAGTATATTTCATACCGCTAGGTGATTAGGGTGTCCGTATCCAGAAAAATTTTTTGTATTTTTTTTGACAAAATTTTTTTTTGTATCCTTTTTTATTTGGCATAAGAAAATACCTATAACTCCAAATTTTCACACTCCTACCCTCACCCTTCCATTTCTTAATACGGGATAATCTTATACGCGATTTTAGTATTTTTTTTATGAAATAATTTAACCGTCGTTCGTAGTTCAAACAGAACGAAATTATTTATGTCGTTGAATGATAGATGCCGCTACGTCCGCCTCATCCAACTTTCATCCACGCATGCGTCGCACGCACGTCATTTTGAAATTTCAATCATGAAATGTCAATTTTGATTTATAAGCAATATATACGTATTTTATGACTGTAAAAAGGTTGGTAAAATATTGAAAGAACAAATACATTATCGATATACCGTTTTTCATCAGTAAGTACAAGAGTTTTGGTCTATTTGTCTATTAGAGTGAAAAAATTTAATTTATAAGAAAGGTTGGTAAAATACTAAAAGAAGAAATCAGTTATCGGTATAACGTTTTTCATCAGTAAGTACAAAAATTTTGTCTATTTGTGTGTGTATACAGTGAACAATTTTAATTTATAAAAAAGGTTGGTAAAATACTAAAAGAATAAATCCATTATCGGTATACGGTTTTTCATAAGTAATTAAAACAATTTTGTATATTTGTGTGTGTGAGTATTACCAGAGATGAATAGGGAGATTGCCAATGGGCCGATATTCTTGAAACCAATTTTATTTGAGAGTAAACGCGCCACCTGAGCGGGGGGCCGTCGAACCGTACCCACGTTTTTGATTGGTCGAGTATATATAGATATACTACGCGTGATATTCGTGAGCTCCGTGAGACGCATGGACTATAACGGGTGGCACTTTAAAGCGTATGTTTCCTATTGTCGACGCGTCACCTAGACGGAGAAGCTTCGAACCATACCCACGTTTTTGATTGGTCAAGCGTATGTATCAGAGTACTCTAGCAAACTCGAAACGTGTATAACAACTGAAATACAGTTTTCCCAATCTGTACGTCACGGTAATTAAATATCATACGTCCATGGTAACGAGTCAACGTGCAAGAGTCTCGGGTTCGAGACCCGATTATTATTACTTTTTTTTTATTCATGAACAATGCTTATTGAATCTATTAATTAACTTGGAATGTAGCAAATGCATGATTATGTTATACTATATACATTTTATTATATTATACAGTCGTGTCTATTTTTATGCCGTTGATACGTTCCACAGAAAACAGCATATAAAAAATATAAGTAAAGTAGAAGGAGGAACCCGGAACTTTCATGAACCTTTAAAACCGCATTAAAAAGCCACCTGCAAATGGATTTTACCTATTGAAATGCTATATTTACATATATTCCGCATATAAAGATCGCGAGGTACATAATACATGGGTATGTCCAGTCTATTGACATATAGTGTGGACTACGCGATCCCTACCTTAGATCCTTTGAAAAAGTGTCCGCTCAAATAAACAAAGAGGAAATGAGGTGGCGGCCAATTGTTCTCCTTTTCTAATGTTCCCATTGCCTATGTTTTCTATACTCTCGTACTACGGCTGCTGGTTAGAAGAAGATAGGGCTTGGCCGCCACCAGTCGTTATCTTTTTCTTTCAGCCGACCATTTTTTCTGTCTATGCTTAGTCCATACTATATGTCGATGGACCAGTCTATTTGTACTGATAAGGGGAGGAAACGGTATGAGAAATGAAGTTCCGAATGAGACTTCGTAATGATGAAACCTCATACCATGCTCAAGTTCTACAGGCCAATGGGCAGCCAATTTTGAGAAAAAGAGCCCTAAAGTTTGTATGGGAACTTATATATCTAAAGGTGTAACTTTAGCTATAAGTGGGTTGGCGGGCGAAGCGGTAGCGTGTCAACTTGATAAGCCAAGGGTTCCCTGCTCGAATTTCTGTGCTCGAGATTTTTAATTTCACGAATTTTTTTCCATGTTACTTATGAGTTTGTTTAATATTATAATAATAATCATGCAAATATGTGTTGTTATTACAATTCTATTATTTTTGCTTCTTGTAAATAATAAAAATTTAGAAATAAAATGCAAAAAAATTTATGAAAAAAAGAAGTTTACAAGCAGAGACTCGAACACGAAAACTTAAAAAGTCACAAGCCTGTATGTTCAATTTTTTTTTACATCCAATTTTTTTTAATTGTTATGAGTAGCTATTGAACTTTATAAATAAATTTTCCAAAAATGATCAACAAATAAGTAATTTAAATAACTTTTTCAATGTAAAATTCCTTTCACTCTAGAAATGGACTTTGTTGTTGAAAACGATGTGCCATTGAAAACTAATATCAGAAGACATTAAAAAATTAATGATTGTTAGTAAAACTAGGACTTTCGTAAAAGTTGATAAATGTGAGGAAAATGGAATTTCACATTGAAAAAATGATTTAAGTTACTTATTTTTTTATTATTTTTGTAAAATTTATTAAGGTGTTTCTATGGACAGCAATTTTAGAAATATAAATAAATCGCTAGATAGCGATAAAATCTTTTAAAAAACGATAATTTAGATTATTAAAGATTGGAGATATTATTTGCATTCGACTATATACCTAAATATGCGAGTTTCAATTACTCGTAATTATTGAGATAGCTTGACAATGGCGTGTTCATTTTTTTTGGTTGCCGACTATGAGCGGCGCGCTTCGCGTAGCAGCTCTGATAATATGATTGACAGATTGCAACAGCTGGCTCGAGTAATTCTTATATTTATAAAATTTCATGCGAACTATAGGTGTATACAGGGTGTCCCAGAATTACTTTTACACCCGAAAGTGGGTGATGGCTGGGGGTCCCCCGAGTACCCTCCCGCAAACCGTTTGCAAAAATTCGTAATAGTTTTTAAATGAGAAGCATTTAAGTGCGACCAATCAGAACGAAGGATTTCCGCGAATTAACTCGCGGATGCCAAAGATAGCTGCTTTGCAATAGCTTCCCACAAATTCCGCGCTTAGCAATTGTTTCATAGCCCGAGCGAGCGTCGTAGGATTTGTTGACAAACTACCAATATGGGCATGGGCGTGGCTTAGGCTGGCGCAGCAGCTACACGTGCAACGCGCGATCGGCAATTGTTTCGGGATACGCATTCAGCCAGACGAAAACCGGTACACGGTGTCCAAAACGTCATGCACTGAATTTTATAGCAGTCCGGAAGAAAACAGATTATTAAAGTGAGAGGGAGTCGAGAGGGTGGGTGGTGGGACTGATGCATTAAATATAAAATGAACTGAAAACTAATCATAAAAGTATTACTTTTCCGTCCTGTGAATAGCCATATCGAATTTCCAACACATCGCCATTGCTGATTTCAAAGTTATAGAGTACTCATCGATTCTGGAGACTGTAAAAAATACGTAAAATAGGAAAATAGATTAGGAGAGAAACGCAAAGACACGTATCCCTTCTCTTCGTCCCTAGAATGTTCACACCAAGTTGCAGCACGTTGCGACTTTCGGTGGCAACATTTATCGACTTTGAATTTTGCAAAAAATACAAGAAATGGAAAAAATGATCTGGGACAAAAATGCAAAAACACGTATCCCTTTTTTTCGTCCCAAGAATCGGTATACCAAATTGCAGCCTTTTGCGACTTCCGGTGGCAAAGTTACGCAACACTTGTCGACCCCGCAAGTTGTGAAAAATACGTCAAACTGAAAAAATGGACTAGGAGAGAAATGCAAAAACACGTATCCCTTTTTTTCGTCCCAAGAATGTCCACGACAAATTGCAGCCCTTTGCGACTTCCGGTGGCAAAGTTACGCATCGCTTGTCGACTCCGGATTTTGTGAAAAATACGTCAAACTGAAAAAATGGACTAGGAGAGAAATGCAAAAACACGTATCCCTTTTTTTCGTCCCAAGAATGTCCACGACAAATTGCAGCCCTTTGCGACTTCCGGTGGCAAAGTTACGCATCGCTTGTCGACTCCGGATTTTGTGAAAAATACGTTAAACTGAAAAAATGGACTAGGAGAGAAATGCAAAAACACGTATCCCTTTTTTTCGTCCCAAGAATGTCCACGACAAATTGCAGCCCTTTGCGACTTCCGGTGGCAAAGTTACGCATCGCTTGTCGACTCCGGATTTTGTGAAAAATACGTCAACCTGAAAAAATGGACTAGGAGAGAAATGCAAAAACACGTATCCCTTTTTTTCGTCCCAAGAATCGGTATACCAAATTGCAGCCCTTTGCGACTTCCGGTGGCAAAGTTACGCATCGCTTGTCGACTCCGGATTTTGTGAAAAATACGTCAAACTGAAAAAATGGACTAGGAGAGAAATGCAAAAACACGTATCCCTTTTTTTCGTCCCAAGAATGTCCACGACAAATTGCAGCCCTTTGCGACTTCCGGTGGCAAAGTTACGCATCGCTGGTCGACTCCGGATTTTGTGAAAAATACGTCAACCTGAAAAAATGGACTAGGAGAGAAATGCAAAAACACGTATCCCTTTTTTTCGTCCCAAGAATCGGTATACCAAATTGCAGCCCTTTGCGACTTCCGGTGGCAAAGTTACGCATCGCTGGTCGACTCCGGATTTTGTGAAAAATACGTTAAACTGAAAAAATGGACTAGGAGAGAAATGCAAAAACACGTATCCCTTTTTTTCGTCCCAAGAATGTCCACGACAAATTGCAGCCCTTTGCGACTTCCGGTGGCAAAGTTACGCATCGCTTGTCGACTCCGGATTTTGTGAAAAATACGTCAAACTGAAAAAATGGACTAGGAGAGAAATGCAAAAACACGTATCCCTTTTTTTCGTCCCAAGAATCGGTATACCAAATTGCAGCCCTTTGCGACTTCCGGTGGCAAAGTTACGCATCGCTTGTCGACTCCGGATTTTGTGAAAAATACGTCAAACTGAAAAAATGGACTAGGAGAGAAATGCAAAAACACGTATCCCTTTTTTTCGTCCCAAGAATCGGTATACCAAATTGCAGCCCTTTGCGACTTCTGGTGGCAAAGTTACGCATCGCTGGTCGACTCCGGATTTTGTGAAAAATACGTTAAACTGAAAAAATGGACTAGGAGAGAAATGCAAAAACACGTATCCCTTTTTTTCGTCCCAAGAATGTCCACGACAAATTGCAGCCCTTTGCGACTTCCGGTGGCAAAGTTACGCATCGCTTGTCGACTCCGGATTTTGTGAAAAATACGTCAAACTGAAAAAATGGACTAGGAGAGAAATGCAAAAACACGTATCCCTTTTTTTCGTCCCAAGAATCGGTATACCAAATTGCAGCCCTTTGCGACTTCCGGTGGCAAAGTTACGCATCGCTGGTCGACTCCGGATTTTGTGAAAAATACGTTAAACTGAAAAAATGGACTAGGAGAGAAATGCAAAAACACGTATCCCTTTTTTTCGTCCCAAGAATGTCCACGACAAATTGCAGCCCTTTGCGACTTCCGGTGGCAAAGTTACGCATCGCTTGTCGACTCCGGATTTTGTGAAAAATACGTCAAACTGAAAAAATGGACTAGGAGAGAAATGCAAAAACACGTATCCCTTTTTTTCGTCCCAAGAATGTCCACGACAAATTGCAGCCCTTTGCGACTTCCGGTGGCAAAGTTACGCATCGCTTGTCGACTCCGGATTTTGTGAAAAATACGTCAAACTGAAAAAATGGACTAGGAGAGAAATGCAAAAACACGTATCCCTTTTTTTCGTCCCAAGAATCGGTATACCAAATTGCAGCCCTTTGCGACTTCCGGTGGCAAAGTTACGCATCGCTTGTCGACTCCGGATTTTGTGAAAAATACGTCAAACTGAAAAAATGGACTAGGAGAGAAATGCAAAAACACGTATCCCTTTTTTTCGTCCCAAGAATCGGTATACCAAATTGCAGCCCTTTGCGACTTCTGGTGGCAAAGTTACGCATCGCTGGTCGACTCCGGATTTTGTGAAAAATACGTTAAACTGAAAAAATGGACTAGGAGAGAAATGCAAAAACACGTATCCCTTTTTTTCGTCCCAAGAATGTCCACGACAAATTGCAGCCCTTTGCGACTTCCGGTGGCAAAGTTACGCATCGCTTGTCGACTCCGGATTTTGTGAAAAATACGTTAAACTGAAAAAATGGACTAGGAGAGAAATGCAAAAACACGTATCCCTTTTTTTCGTCCCAAGAATCGGTATACCAAATTGCAGCCCTTTGCGACTTCTGGTGGCAAAGTTACGCATCGCTGGTCGACTCCGGATTTTGTGAAAAATACGTTAAACTGAAAAAATGGACTAGGAGAGAAATGCAAAAACACGTATCCCTTTTTTTCGTCCCAAGAATGTCCACGACAAATTGCAGCCCTTTGCGACTTCCGGTGGCAAAGTTACGCATCGCTTGTCGACTCCGGATTTTGTGAAAAATACGTTAAACTGAAAAAATGGACTAGGAGAGAAATGCAAAAACACGTATCCCTTTTTTTCGTCCCAAGAATGTCCACGACAAATTGCAGCCCTTTGCGACTTCCGGTGGCAAAGTTACGCATCGCTTGTCGACTCCGGATTTTGTGAAAAATACGTCAAACTGAAAAAATGGACTAGGAGAGAAATGCAAAAACACGTATCCCTTTTTTTCGTCCCAAGAATCGGTATACCAAATTGCAGCCCTTTGCGACTTCCGGTGGCAAAGTTACGCATCGCTGGTCGACTCCGGATTTTGTGAAAAATACGTTAAACTGAAAAAATGGACTAGGAGAGAAATGCAAAAACACGTATCCCTTTTTTTCGTCCCAAGAATGTCCACGACAAATTGCAGCCCTTTGCGACTTCCGGTGGCAAAGTTACGCATCGCTTGTCGACTCCGGATTTTGTGAAAAATACGTCAAACTGAAAAAATGGACTAGGAGAGAAATGCAAAAACACGTATCCCTTTTTTTCGTCCCAAGAATGTCCACGACAAATTGCAGCCCTTTGCGACTTCCGGTGGCAAAGTTACGCATCGCTTGTCGACTCCGGATTTTGTGAAAAATACGTCAAACTGAAAAAATGGACTAGGAGAGAAATGCAAAAACACGTATCCCTTTTTTTCGTCCCAAGAATCGGTATACCAAATTGCAGCCCTTTGCGACTTCCGGTGGCAAAGTTACGCATCGCTTGTCGACTCCGGATTTTGTGAAAAATACGTCAAACTGAAAAAATGGACTAGGAGAGAAATGCAAAAACACGTATCCCTTTTTTTCGTCCCAAGAATGTCCACGACAAATTGCAGCCCTTTGCGACTTCCGGTGGCAAAGTTACGCATCGCTGGTCGACTCCGGATTTTGTGAAAAATACGTCAAACTGAAAAAATGGACTAGGAGAGAAATGCAAAAACACGTATCCCTTTTTTTCGTCCCAAGAATCGGTATACCAAATTGCAGCCCTTTGCGACTTCCGGTGGCAAAGTTACGCATCGCTGGTCGACTCCGGATTTTGTGAAAAATACGTTAAACTGAAAAAATGGACTAGGAGAGAAATGCAAAAACACGTATCCCTTTTTTTCGTCCCAAGAATGTCCACGACAAATTGCAGCCCTTTGCGACTTCCGGTGGCAAAGTTACGCATCGCTTGTCGACTCCGGATTTTGTGAAAAATACGTCAAACTGAAAAAATGGACTGGGAGAGAAATGCAAAAACACGTATCCCTTTTTTTCGTCCCAAGAATCGGTATACCAAATTGCAGCCCTTTGCGACTTCCGGTGGCAAAGTTACGCATCGCTGGTCGACTCCGGATTTTGTGAAAAATACGTCAAACTGAAAAAATGGACTAGGAGAGAAATGCAAAAACACGTATCCCTTTTTTTCGTCCCAAGAATGTCCACGACAAATTGCAGCCCTTTGCGACTTCCGGTGGCAAAGTTACGCATCGCTGGTCGACTCCGGATTTTGTGAAAAATACGTCAACCTGAAAAAATGGACTAGGAGAGAAATGCAAAAACACGTATCCCTTTTTTTCGTCCCAAGAATCGGTATACCAAATTGCAGCCCTTTGCGACTTCTGGTGGCAAAGTTACGCATCGCTGGTCGACTCCGGATTTTGTGAAAAATACGTTAAACTGAAAAAATGGACTAGGAGAGAAATGCAAAAACACGTATCCCTTTTTTTCGTCCCAAGAATGTCCACGACAAATTGCAGCCCTTTGCGACTTCCGGTGGCAAAGTTACGCATCGCTTGTCGACTCCGGATTTTGTGAAAAATACGTCAAACTGAAAAAATGGACTAGGAGAGAAATGCAAAAACACGTATCCCTTTTTTTCGTCCCAAGAATGTCCACGACAAATTGCAGCCCTTTGCGACTTCCGGTGGCAAAGTTACGCATCGCTTGTCGACTCCGGATTTTGTGAAAAATACGTTAAACTGAAAAAATGGACTAGGAGAGAAATGCAAAAACACGTATCCCTTTTTTTCGTCCCAAGAATGTCCACGACAAATTGCAGCCCTTTGCGACTTCCGGTGGCAAAGTTACGCATCGCTTGTCGACTCCGGATTTTGTGAAAAATACGTTAAACTGAAAAAATGGACTAGGAGAGAAATGCAAAAACACATATCCCTTTTTTTCGTCCCAAGAATCGGTATACCAAATTGCAGCCCTTTGCGACTTCTGGTGGCAAAGTTACGCATCGCTGGTCGACTCCGGATTTTGTGAAAAATACGTTAAACTGAAAAAATGGACTAGGAGAGAAATGCAAAAACACGTATCCCTTTTTTTCGTCCCAAGAATGTCCACGACAAATTGCAGCCCTTTGCGACTTCCGGTGGCAAAGTTACGCATCGCTTGTCGACTCCGGATTTTGTGAAAAATACGTTAAACTGAAAAAATGGACTAGGAGAGAAATGCAAAAACACGTATCCCTTTTTTTCGTCCCAAGAATGTCCACGACAAATTGCAGCCCTTTGCGACTTCCGGTGGCAAAGTTACGCATCGCTTGTCGACTCCGGATTTTGTGAAAAATACGTCAAACTGAAAAAATGGACTAGGAGAGAAATGCAAAAACACGTATCCCTTTTTTTCGTCCCAAGAATCGGTATACCAAATTGCAGCCCTTTGCGACTTCCGGTGGCAAAGTTACGCATCGCTGGTCGACTCCGGATTTTGTGAAAAATACGTTAAACTGAAAAAATGGACTAGGAGAGAAATGCAAAAACACGTATCCCTTTTTTTCGTCCCAAGAATGTCCACGACAAATTGCAGCCCTTTGCGACTTCCGGTGGCAAAGTTACGCATCGCTTGTCGACTCCGGATTTTGTGAAAAATACGTCAAACTGAAAAAATGGACTAGGAGAGAAATGCAAAAACACGTATCCCTTTTTTTCGTCCCAAGAATGTCCACGACAAATTGCAGCCCTTTGCGACTTCCGGTGGCAAAGTTACGCATCGCTTGTCGACTCCGGATTTTGTGAAAAATACGTCAAACTGAAAAAATGGACTAGGAGAGAAATGCAAAAACACGTATCCCTTTTTTTCGTCCCAAGAATCGGTATACCAAATTGCAGCCCTTTGCGACTTCCGGTGGCAAAGTTACGCATCGCTTGTCGACTCCGGATTTTGTGAAAAATACGTCAAACTGAAAAAATGGACTAGGAGAGAAATGCAAAAACACGTATCCCTTTTTTTCGTCCCAAGAATGTCCACGACAAATTGCAGCCCTTTGCGACTTCCGGTGGCAAAGTTACGCATCGCTGGTCGACTCCGGATTTTGTGAAAAATACGTCAACCTGAAAAAATGGACTAGGAGAGAAATGCAAAAACACGTATCCCTTTTTTTCGTCCCAAGAATCGGTATACCAAATTGCAGCCCTTTGCGACTTCCGGTGGCAAAGTTACGCATCGCTGGTCGACTCCGGATTTTGTGAAAAATACGTTAAACTGAAAAAATGGACTAGGAGAGAAATGCAAAAACACGTATCCCTTTTTTTCGTCCCAAGAATGTCCACGACAAATTGCAGCCCTTTGCGACTTCCGGTGGCAAAGTTACGCATCGCTTGTCGACTCCGGATTTTGTGAAAAATACGTCAAACTGAAAAAATGGACTAGGAGAGAAATGCAAAAACACGTATCCCTTTTTTTCGTCCCAAGAATCGGTATACCAAATTGCAGCCCTTTGCGACTTCCGGTGGCAAAGTTACGCATCGCTTGTCGACTCCGGATTTTGTGAAAAATACGTCAAACTGAAAAAATGGACTAGGAGAGAAATGCAAAAACACGTATCCCTTTTTTTCGTCCCAAGAATGTCCACGACAAATTGCAGCCCTTTGCGACTTCCGGTGGCAAAGTTACGCATCGCTTGTCGACTCCGGATTTTGTGAAAAATACGTCAAACTGAAAAAATGGACTAGGAGAGAAATGCAAAAACACGTATCCCTTTTTTTCGTCCCAAGAATGTCCACGACAAATTGCAGCCCTTTGCGACTTCCGGTGGCAAAGTTACGCATCGCTTGTCGACTCCGGATTTTGTGAAAAATACGTCAAACTGAAAAAATGGACTAGGAGAGAAATGCAAAAACACGTATCCCTTTTTTTCGTCCCAAGAATCGGTATACCAAATTGCAGCCCTTTGCGACTTCCGGTGGCAAAGTTACGCATCGCTGGTCGACTCCGGATTTTGTGAAAAATACGTTAAACTGAAAAAATGGACTAGGAGAGAATTGCAAAAACACGTATCCCTTTTTTTCGTCCCAAGAATGTCCACGACAAATTGCAGCCCTTTGCGACTTCCGGTGGCAAAGTTACGCATCGCTGGTCGACTCCGGATTTTGTGAAAAATACGTCAACCTGAAAAAATGGACTAGGAGAGAAATGCAAAAACACGTATCCCTTTTTTTCGTCCCAAGAATCGGTATACCAAATTGCAGCCCTTTGCGACTTCCGGTGGCAAAGTTACGCATCGCTTGTCGACTCCGGATTTTGTGAAAAATACGTCAAACTGAAAAAATGGACTAGGAGAGAAATGCAAAAACACGTATCCCTTTTTTTCGTCCCAAGAATGTCCACGACAAATTGCAGCCCTTTGCGACTTCCGGTGGCAAAGTTACGCAACACTTGTCGACCCTGAATTTTCAAAAAAATACGTCAAATTGTTTCCATTTTTCTGAGCATATTTACTAATAACCTAGTACTCCGAGGCATGATCCACGACCTTTCGGTTATCCAGTCCATCATAATTACTGCTCCCACTTTCCTGAAATACTGAGGCCTGTCGTATCAGCGATTCAAATCATCAGTGTGGATTCGAGTTACTTCGTAGCATCGCAGTGTCTTAATTTTATCATTATAAATGTATAGTCTTCGGAGTCTTGGTGTTCCTTATTCTAGTCTTTACGATATGTATGGAGAAAGTATGGAAAAGGCGTATACTGACCTAGCTACATATTAAATAATATATTAGCGAGAGGACGTGAAATTTATAAAATTAGGGATTATGTTTATTTAACGCATTTATTGAAAAAGTTATTAGAAAATTATTATACATTTCATTAAATTAAATTAATTTAATTTTACTTCTTATTACTATCGAAATCGCAATATCACGCATATAATTAACGTACAGAAGTGTATTCAATCGGTAAGTAATACAATTATACTGAATTTATACATTATTCATTATAATATTTTACATTAAGACCTTCCAACGTCTTTGTAGGTTGCATTTAATATTATTGTTTCACGGTATGTATCCTGGAATGATGTTGGTCCATTCTCGTTCTTCGCCACCTCAATTTTTTCAGTCTGAAAGAAAAAGAAGAATAGATTGTTATTCCTTATTCGTTGAATAATTTGAAAAACAGATTATAGTACGTAGTAATAAGTACCAACCTGTTGATAAAGTTTTGAGTTTCTTGCTTGCCTGAATGGTGTAATTCCTCGCGACTTTTTATCTCGGGCTCATGAAAATAAATAGAAAATAAAAAAAAATTTAATGATTAAATTAATCAATAAAGTAAACTTGGTCTTAATGGTGCATACGTACTTTTTTCGAAGTCGGCCAAATGATTGCTCTCACCGCACATTTTGTATACCTGGAATTAAAACATATATTAGTTAGCATATTGTAATTGTTAATTACTTAAGGCGTTATGAAACATACCTTCAGTACTGAAGTTGTCAGATTATAAGACCGCCCAGTCGTCACAGTGCGCAGACAATCAGCGTTGAATTGAGCCCCTAAAGCATAATAAAAATCCACATAAATTTTATATAAAATTATAACATTTTTTTAAAAATAAATAATTCTTGTATATTACCTTAATGAAGAAGGTGCTCGAAATGGCCTCCATTTGCCTCAATGCAGCATCTTGCACGCTGCAAGAGGCTGCTACGACAATTCACCAGCATTTCCGGTGTGACGGAACGCATGGCGCTGTCGATGCGCAGATGGAGGTCTTGCACTGTCTCGATCGGCGTCCTGTATACGACCGATTTAACGTGTCCCCAGAGGAAGAAATCCAAGGGCGTCAAATCTGGGGAACGTGGCGGCCATGCGCGGGTACCTCCGCGCCCAATCCAGCGCTGCGGAAATAAGATGTTCATCTCCTCGCGAACGCTCCGTGCCGAATGCGCTGGTGCTCCGTCGTGTTGCATCCAAACTTGCTCCAGATCTTCTTCGGATACGCCGCCGACTCGTAGGAGGGGACGGAGATTTCGCCTCAGAAATCTCAGATATTTCTCACCTGTGAGTGTCCCCTCCAATTCAAATGGTCCAATCTGTAATGACAGGAACCATTCGTTAAAATAAAGAATAATTACTTCAATCACATTACTACTTACCACTCGGTCCTTGACGATTCCCGCCCAAAGATTCACACCGAATCGTCGCTGTTGTTGACGAATGGGAACCGAAGCGTGCGGATTATCAGTAGCCCATACGTGAAAATTGTGGGTGTTCCAGCACCCAGAGCGTCCGAAAGTCGACTCATCGGTAAACATGATGTTTCCGATGAAAGTCGAATCTTCCTCCTGTCTCTGCAGGAGCCACGCACAAAATTCACGCCTGATAGTGTAATCAGACGGCTGGAGTTCTTGCACACGCGTATAATGATACGCGTGCCATTTCTCACCCCTGACAATCCTATGGACTGTGGTTCGTGACAATCCAAGCGAGCGTGCCACCGATCTCACGCTCGCTGTCGGATTTTCACGAATCGCATCCATCACACGCTCCTCGCTCTCTACCGTACGCCTCTGACGCGGTGCACCTGCGTCTCGGTGGTTCGGCATTACATTACCGGTCGTCTGCATACGCCTCACAGCACCGAGGATTACCGCAGCAGAGGGCAATCGCGTACGATTCGGGAAGCTCGCAGCGTACGCACGAGCCGCTTCGCGCGCATTGCATCCGCACATGCCGTATTTCAACACCATATCACCGTACTCATTGGAAGTATAACTCATCGCGTCACTGATCTGGAACTCAACAATGAAAAATTAAAAGGCCCAGGTATCAAAATATACCTACCGTAGTCCGTCCGTTCGCACAGGGCTCACGAGAAGAACTGACGAGAATCCGTGAGTGGGAGGAGAACTAACGACATGCACATGGCGCGATGCAACATTGTAACAGGGAACGACGTTTTCCCGTCAATTGCATGTCGTTAGTTCTCCTCCCACTCACGGATTCTCGTCAGTTCTTCTCGTGAGCCCTGTGCGAACGGACGGACTACGGTAGGTATATTTTGATACCTGGGCCTTTTAATTTTTCATTGTTGAGTTCCAGATCAGTGACGCGATGAGTTATACTTCCAATGAGTACGGTGATATGGTGTTGAAATACGGCATGTGCGGATGCAATGCGCGCGAAGCGGCTCGTGCGTACGCTGCGAGCTTCCCGAATCGTACGCGATTGCCCTCTGCTGCGGTAATCCTCGGTGCTGTGAGGCGTATGCAGACGACCGGTAATGTAATGCCGAACCACCGAGACGCAGGTGCACCGCGTCAGAGGCGTACGGTAGAGAGCGAGGAGCGTGTGATGGATGCGATTCGTGAAAATCCGACAGCGAGCGTGAGATCGGTGGCACGCTCGCTTGGATTGTCACGAACCACAGTCCATAGGATTGTCAGGGGTGAGAAATGGCACGCGTATCATTATACGCGTGTGCAAGAACTCCAGCCGTCTGATTACACTATCAGGCGTGAATTTTGTGCGTGGCTCCTGCAGAGACAGGAGGAAGATTCGACTTTCATCGGAAACATCATGTTTACCGATGAGTCGACTTTCGGACGCTCTGGGTGCTGGAACACCCACAATTTTCACGTATGGGCTACTGATAATCCGCACGCTTCGGTTCCCATTCGTCAACAACAGCGACGATTCGGTGTGAATCTTTGGGCGGGAATCGTCAAGGACCGAGTGGTAAGTAGTAATGTGATTGAAGTAATTATTCTTTATTTTAACGAATGGTTCCTGTCATTACAGATTGGACCATTTGAATTGGAGGGGACACTCACAGGTGAGAAATATCTGAGATTTCTGAGGCGAAATCTCCGTCCCCTCCTACGAGTCGGCGGCGTATCCGAAGAAGATCTGGAGCAAGTTTGGATGCAACACGACGGAGCACCAGCGCATTCGGCACGGAGCGTTCGCGAGGAGATGAACATCTTATTTCCGCAGCGCTGGATTGGGCGCGGAGGTACCCGCGCATGGCCGCCACGTTCCCCAGATTTGACGCCCTTGGATTTCTTCCTCTGGGGACACGTTAAATCGGTCGTATACAGGACGCCGATCGAGACAGTGCAAGACCTCCATCTGCGCATCGACAGCGCCATGCGTTCCGTCACACCGGAAATGCTGGTGAATTGTCGTAGCAGCCTCTTGCAGCGTGCAAGATGCTGCATTGAGGCAAATGGAGGCCATTTCGAGCACCTTCTTCATTAAGGTAATATACAAGAATTATTTATTTTTAAAAAAATGTTATAATTTTATATAAAATTTATGTGGATTTTTATTATGCTTTAGGGGCTCAATTCAACGCTGATTGTCTGCGCACTGTGACGACTGGGCGGTCTTATAATCTGACAACTTCAGTACTGAAGGTATGTTTCATAACGCCTTAAGTAATTAACAATTACAATATGCTAACTAATATATGTTTTAATTCCAGGTATACAAAATGTGCGGTGAGAGCAATCATTTGGCCGACTTCGAAAAAAGTACGTATGCACCATTAAGACCAAGTTTACTTTATTGATTAATTTAATCATTAAATTTTTTTTTATTTTCTATTTATTTTCATGAGCCCGAGATAAAAAGTCGCGAGGAATTACACCATTCAGGCAAGCAAGAAACTCAAAACTTTATCAACAGGTTGGTACTTATTACTACGTACTATAATCTGTTTTTCAAATTATTCAACGAATAAGGAATAACAATCTATTCTTCTTTTTCTTTCAGACTGAAAAAATTGAGGTGGCGAAGAACGAGAATGGACCAACATCATTCCAGGATACATACCGTGAAACAATAATATTAAATGCAACCTACAAAGACGTTGGAAGGTCTTAATGTAAAATATTATAATGAATAATGTATAAATTCAGTATAATTGTATTACTTACCGATTGAATACACTTCTGTACGTTAATTATATGCGTGATATTGCGATTTCGATAGTAATAAGAAGTAAAATTAAATTAATTTAATTTAATGAAATGTATAATAATTTTCTAATAACTTTTTCAATAAATGCGTTAAATAAACATAATCCCTAATTTTATAAATTTCACGTCCTCTCGCTAATATATTATTTAATATGTAGCTAGGTCAGTATACGCCTTTTCCATACTTTCTCCATACATATCGTAAAGACTAGAATAAGGAACACCAAGACTCCGAAGACTATACATTTATAATGATAAAATTAAGACACTGCGATGCTACGAAGTAACTCGAATCCACACTGATGATTTGAATCGCTGATACGACAGGCCTCAGTATTTCAGGAAAGTGGGAGCAGTAATTATGATGGACTGGATAACCGAAAGGTCGTGGATCATGCCTCGGAGTACTAGGTTATTAGTAAATATGCTCAGAAAAATGGAAACAATTTGACGTATTTTTTTGAAAATTCAGGGTCGACAAGTGTTGCGTAACTTTGCCACCGGAAGTCGCAAAGGGCTGCAATTTGTCGTGGACATTCTTGGGACGAAAAAAAGGGATACGTGTTTTTGCATTTCTCTCCTAGTCCATTTTTTCAGTTTGACGTATTTTTCACAAAATCCGGAGTCGACAAGCGATGCGTAACTTTGCCACCGGAAGTCGCAAAGGGCTGCAATTTGTCGTGGACATTCTTGGGACGAAAAAAAGGGATACGTGTTTTTGCATTTCTCTCCTAGTCCATTTTTTCAGTTTAACGTATTTTTCACAAAATCCGGAGTCGACCAGCGATGCGTAACTTTGCCACCGGAAGTCGCAAAGGGCTGCAATTTGGTATACCGATTCTTGGGACGAAAAAAAGGGATACGTGTTTTTGCATTTCTCTCCTAGTCCATTTTTTCAGTTTGACGTATTTTTCACAAAATCCGGAGTCGACAAGCGATGCGTAACTTTGCCACCGGAAGTCGCAAAGGGCTGCAATTTGTCGTGGACATTCTTGGGACGAAAAAAAGGGATACGTGTTTTTGCATTTCTCTCCTAGTCCATTTTTTCAGTTTGACGTATTTTTCACAAAATCCGGAGTCGACAAGCGATGCGTAACTTTGCCACCGGAAGTCGCAAAGGGCTGCAATTTGGTATACCGATTCTTGGGACGAAAAAAAGGGATACGTGTTTTTGCATTTCTCTCCTAGTCCATTTTTTCAGTTTGACGTATTTTTCACAAAATCCGGAGTCGACAAGCGATGCGTAACTTTGCCACCGGAAGTCGCAAAGGGCTGCAATTTGTCGTGGACATTCTTGGGACGAAAAAAAGGGATACGTGTTTTTGCATTTCTCTCCTAGTCCATTTTTTCAGTTTAACGTATTTTTCACAAAATCCGGAGTCGACAAGCGATGCGTAACTTTGCCACCGGAAGTCGCAAAGGGCTGCAATTTGTCGTGGACATTCTTGGGACGAAAAAAAGGGATACGTGTTTTTGCATTTCTCTCCTAGTCCATTTTTTCAGTTTGACGTATTTTTCACAAAATCCGGAGTCGACAAGCGATGCGTAACTTTGCCACCGGAAGTCGCAAAGGGCTGCAATTTGTCGTGGACATTCTTGGGACGAAAAAAAGGGATACGTGTTTTTGCATTTCTCTCCTAGTCCATTTTTTCAGTTTAACGTATTTTTCACAAAATCCGGAGTCGACCAGCGATGCGTAACTTTGCCACCAGAAGTCGCAAAGGGCTGCAATTTGGTATACCGATTCTTGGGACGAAAAAAAGGGATACGTGATTTTGCATTTTTGTCCCAGATCATTTTTTCCATTTCTTGTATTTTTTGCAAAATTCAAAGTCGATAAATGTTGCCACCGAAAGTCGCAACGTGCTGCAACTTGGTGTGAACATTCTAGGGACGAAGAGAAGGGATACGTTGTTACGTCCTATGCGTGAGCGACCGTTTGCAGGAGCATCAGGGAGCTAGCATAGGTGTTGCGATCAAAGATCACGTAAAAGGTATTGGGTCCTTGCCACTTTAAGGTGCTAAAGCACGCCTATTTGCGTTTATGTCTCTTGGTCGATAGCTAAGATGAGGATCACAACTAGATACTAGGTATGTTGATTCGGAAAACTCACTCCTTCTACGTGAGTCTGGTTGAAGCTACTGGGTAATAGGTTTAAGGGTTTGAAATCAAGAGAAGAAAAATGTAGATTAACTCAATATAATGAAATGATAAGCGGGAGTACAAGTAACTGTCACAGTTATATATGGTAGTGAGTGTACATTGATCTACTAACTAGATGAAATCTGAATACTGTTGTAGGTGTGATCGTCAGCTTTTTGAATTACAACGATATATATATAAAGGTGTAAGAGTGTGAGTTACTTACCGGTGGGTGAGCAGAGAGAGAGAGAGAGAGAGAGAGAGAGAGCTCGGTACTCGTGGATAGTGAAATTGATGTGGTTGAACAGGAGATTCTTGGTCCAGCCCTAAGGTGGACACTCGCCTAGACGAATGCGTTACAATATGCCAAGAAATGAGTTCTTTTCGCGTGGACGCCCGGCACTGAGGTGATGCACTTTTCGCTTGGGCCCTAAGGCAAGCTAGATCAAAATAGGCCCTAAGGTATCTGATCGGCACAACACTTAACTGGCGCGGACAATCGGCTCAAGACTCCAGAAGGGATACTGCTCTACCAGAGGATTGATTAGTAACTGCCGGTGATCGGTATTGGAATTCATGAGGAAGATTTTGAGTTTGGGAGGGGACTGAATGCAACGTCAGGGGAATTTGGATAGGTATTGCGGCATGATCGGGGCGATTGAACCCTGTTGTTCGATCGAATTTTGATTATAGGACATCGATTGCGGATTCTTCGTTGGATTAGTGCATGGTCAGGATTATCTTGGTGGTGAGGAGGGTGCGAAGGTGATGGGTAGGAGTTCTGCTGTGTGCGGTATTCGCGGTACTGTGGTAAAATGCTCTTTAAGCACCTCAATTCTAGGTATCCTGCTCAACATTGTTGCGCGTGCCGTTCTCGTTCTTCGTTCTCCTGTGCTCTCTCTTTCTTCCTGCTCGTCCACCTGCAATGTTGCGGTGTTGGTGTGATTTATGGAAGTATGTGAGAGTATGAGGTACCGTGTAAAGTATAATATAAAATGATATCCCTGAATTATTAATATATATATATACGTAATCTATGGTTTATAATGATTAACCCATGTTCGTGGAGGATCGGTTACATCCATCGTGATCTCTGACCTTTGCTAAAGGGGTACTGAGGGGTGCTGAGAGGGGGGGGGCGATGGGGCTGCGTTGCGTCGGACGTAACATCTCCCTCCTCAGATGGAACATCGCCCTTTTTGGTGATGCTTCCTCTCGTCCCTCCGGGTGGTGGTCATCCTTCCTGGTTGTTGAATGCAGACAGTGGCATCCTCTTGAAGCGGGTCAGGGTCAGAGGTGGGTGTGGTGGGCGTTACAATTTCCTATGTCCGATCCTCACGAATCGGCATGCGTTCTTCATCTTCGGGGGAGATCAGTGATAATTTCCCCGTTTTCGATGGCGTGACATTGTTTCGTGGTAGTGTTCGCGGGTGTAGTGTAAATTACGATGTTGGTTATGTGTGTTTCGAAGTACGTGTTATTTGCACAGTGTGGTTATGCTTTTGCTGATGATGGCAACATCCACCACCTCCTCTAACTTTATGTTGGAAGCTGGTTGTGGGTCGGACCGTCATTCTCGCCCCGTTGGATAGCTAGTTTTACTCTAGGGAGCACCTGTTCGTATCGCTGTTCAGTGGTATCTCTGGCTTGAACCTGAGGTGTCGATCGTGCCTTTGGTGGAAGGTTCGGAAGCGGTGTTGGTAGGTAGGACTTATGCAAGCCCGCATTGTTTTCTGGTTCACTTCCATTTTCTTCATCTTCCGAACTCTCATCAGAGACTATTCCCATCTTTGTTAAACTTTCCCTAATCCTCTGAAGACTTTGTTCGGCGTCGTTGATTTGTCCCCTTTGCTCTACGCAGAAGTTATCGAGGTCTTGGAGGATGTCATTGGTAGACTCCTTTCTCTTCTTAGGTGCTCGTGGGGGTGTCCGATCGATCTGCCCTTGTTTCCAAATCTTATGTAGCGTTTCAATCTCGGAATTTATTTTCTCGGCCAGTTCGTCAGCGTCTCCCCCTCCCGTGAGGAAGAAGTTGCCACTTCCTGGGGGTGCACTTCTTGGTGGTTGTGATGCATCCTCATTCCGATATCGTTCCATTTCCGCTTCGAGTACCCTGGGTAACATCGAACCTCTCCTCTTGTGGATCGGAGGTTGATTTTGTTGTTTCGATGATTCGCCGCTGGCTTGTGGCTCTTTCTCTCGAGAGTCCTCCAAATCAGTGTTTTCGTCGTCCGAATCAGTGTCTTCGGGGTTTGATGATAGTTCCACGATTTCTTGCTGAGGTGTAGGTTTTCGTGATTCCGTTTCCCTTGCGGTTGTTTTTGGTGGTTGCCAATCCGAGAAGTTTTCCTCCGTATTTAAAATAGGGGGAGCACTGCTTGGACCTGCGTCGAGAGCTCTCTTACTTCTACTTCGGGTGTTAATACCTTCTGTCAAGCTGGGTAACATGCTCTTTCTTCGCTGGTATATCGGCGGGTGATACTCTTGGTCGGAACTAGCAATGTCGTTGTCTTCCGAAGAAGACTCGTCTTCACTGCTTTGTTCGGGTATCGTTTCGACTGATGGTGACGCGGAAGATCGCAAGATTTTGGGTCTTCCTCTACCTCGTTTGAGACGCGACTCAGTGCCTGGCTTAGTTGTCGGGTTAATTCCCTGGTTCTTATTAGAATCTTTCGGAGGTCTACCCCTACCGCGTTTTGTGTTTCCTGAACCCGTCAGTGGAGCTATGTTGATCTCCTCGGCGTCAGTGACTGGGTTTCTTGACAGGGCGTCGGCATTTAAGTTTGTTTTGCCGCTTTTGTACACTACCTGGTAATTGTATTCCGCAAGCTTCATTCTCCATCGCATCAGCCTAGATGTTGGGTCTTTCACGGAGTGTAACCATACTAGTGGTCGGTGGTCTGTTACTAACGTGAATTCTCGTCCGTATAGGTAGGGTCGAAAGTGTTTCACTGCATATACCATGGCCAGACATTCCTTCTCCGTAGTAGAATAGTTTAATTCTGCGCCATTGAGTATACGAGAGGCGTATGCTATGGGGAGATCCTGTCCGACAGGCCCTTGACTCAGCACTGCACCGAGCGCGTAACCTGACGCGTCCGTGGTTAGGATGAATGGTCGTGTAAAGTCGGGGTACTGTAGTATAGGTCGTTGACATATGGCGTCACGTAGGTCTTCAAAACTCTTCTGTTGTAGGTCAGTCCATTCAAATTTGGCGGTTTTCTTTAACAAGTCAGTTAGCGGTTTAGCTCGTTTCGAGTAATTTTGTATGAATCGTCTGTAATAACCAGTGAGGCCTAGAAATTGCTTGCAGTTCGTTGCGTTCTTGGGAGTAGGGAACTCCTTAGTAGCTTGAATGAGTCGGGGGTCGGGTTTGACTCCTTCGCTAGTGATGGTATGTCCTAGGTATATTACCTCAGTTCTTAGGAACTCGCATTTTTCCGGTTGTAGCGCAAGGTTGGCTTCGCGCAATTTGTTAAGGAGCCTTCTAACCTTCACACCGTGTTCCGTCAGTGAGGCGGAGTATACTACAACGTCGTCTAGGTAAACGAAGAGCTCAGACCCTTGAAGTCCTGTCAATGCAGCGTCCATCAAGCGTTGAAATGTCGCTGGGGCATTCTTTAGTCCGAAAGGCATTCTAAGGAATTCGTAATGTCCGTGGGGAGTGGTGAATGCTGTCTTTGGTCTATCTTCCGCTCGGACCTTGATCTGATGGAATCCGCTGGCCAGATCGAATACAGAGAAGTATTTTGCGCCTCCTAGTTGGTCTAGGATTTCCGTGATGTTAGGGAGTGGATAGGCGTCTCCGACCGTTTTTTCGTTCAGTTCTCGGTAATCTATCACCATGCGCCAACGTTTGCTTCCATCCGATCCCGGTTTCTTGGGTACAATCCATAAGGGTGAATTGTACGGGGAAGTCGAGGGCTTAATGATATCAGTGTTCAGTAATTTCCCTATTTGTTTTTCTATTTCGTCTTTGTGTATTGGTGGGTGTCTGTATTGTCTAGTGGAAACAGGTATGTCGTCCGTCGTGGGTATAGTGTGTTCTGTGAAGCTAGTAGATGGTAGCTCATCTCCGGGAAGGTAAAACCGATCCGGGTGATCCTTAATAATGTCTATCACGTGTTCATGTTCTTCTGGACTAAGGTGTTCTAGTCGTAGTTGTTCTATTACCCTCCGGATTCGCTCTTCACGGGATTCGGTTATCATTTGTTCTTTGTCGTCTCCTTCCGACGTATCGCTGTCTTCTCCTATCAAAAGATATGGGTATAGATTCTGTGGCCCAATATGTATTTCAACGTCCTCTGCCAAGGTGTTAATAGCTAGTGCGACGGCAATTCCCTCGCGATTAGTTACTACAGCATCTCCTAGGAATATGCCTTCTTCGAATTCGAGTCGAGGAAGGTATCCTTCTTTGATCTCTGTTGAGGTAACTAGTATGGGTACGGGGGTTCTACTGCGGGCTCGCAGAAGCGAGACTGCGTAGATTCCTCCGTCCGTTGTCGCGGGTATGTCTCGTAGGAATGGTCGCGGACGTACTGGATGGCTCTGTGTGACCAACGTGTCGTGATGGAATGATATTTCGGCCTTTTCCTGTTTTAGAAATTCTACCCCGAGTATTCCGTCTCCATAGAATGGTGCTTCGGCATCGACAACGTGGAATTTGACTGGTGTTCCGAAAGCGTGTACTACGGTTGTGCCTAAGGTATAGGTTTTAGCGTTCCCGACTCCAATTATGCAAATTGATTCCTCTGTGTCAATCGGAGCTCTGGGGTGTAATGCTGAGAGTAATACGATGTTTACTGTTGATCCGGTGTCCACCAGGAATCTTCCTGATCCCTTTCGTAACTCACGTCCTCGGACAGAGATGAAGGGTGCCTCGTACGTTGAAGTACCGTCCGGGGGAATTGAGCTGCTTCCACGAATTTTACGGTTTGGTCTGGGCGCTTGGTCGTCTTTGGGCCCGTCGCTGCGTCCGCGCGACGTGCCTCGTTCAAGTTTAAATGCTCCATATCGATGGATGCAATGGGGTTTCTTTGCGAAGTCGGGGACCTATCGGAGCGATAACGTTCGCTCCTAGGTGCGTACGAAGGTCTGCTATCCGCATACCGGGTGTCTCGTCTTTCATCTGGATCGTAAAGTTTTCGTTCGTAATTTGGTCTACCGCTTGGTTCTAGGTCACGTGCGTTCCGCGATTGAGGTTCACTGTACGGAGGTGCACGCTCCTTGTCTGGCCGGTATGACTGCTGAGTAGTATGGTCTCTTTTTAAAATGCTGTATCTCGGGGACACAGCGCGCTCCGTATCGCGTTCCGGACTCGTGTACCGGCGATAAGACGGCTCGTCAGAGTATCGGGTACTATCTCTGTTATTGTAGTACGGATCCCCATATTTGCGCTCGGGCGACCTGTATGAGGCTCGTGCCGGAAGTTCGTCTTCAAAGCGTGTTCTACGCGAGGGTCGTCCGTAAGCGTACGTCTGTTCGTCTTTGTCTAGATTACGTTCAAGGTTTACTATATATTGGAAGGCTTCGTCCAGAGTTTCTGGAGATCTTAGTGCCACGGCGTATCTTAATTCGTCTGGAAGCCCTTTGCGAAAGCTAGTGATCGCCAATTTTTCTATAGCTGTACGGAGAGCTTCTGCGCTCGTTTTTCCTAACTCCTCTTCGGCGGTCTTAAGGCAACGTCGAACAAGCTGTGCTATGCGCGCATAATACTCGCGTACACTTTCATTGCGGTACATTCGGGCAGCTATGATATCTGCATGGTAGTCCATATAGTCTTTGCTGGGTGCAAAGCATTCGCGCAGGTGGCTGACAAGATCTTTAATTGTATGGAAGGTCTTCCCTTCCATGCTTACTCGTGCTGGGCCTTTGAGTTTCGCTAAAATTCCGCGTAGGTAGGCAGTTTCACAAGCGTCGGGCAATAACGCCCCTCCGTTTTCAATATCCAAAACAAAATCTTTAAGTGGGATGTTTCTCCCATCGAAAAATGGTACATATCGAACTGCATTTTGCACGGAAAAGTATTCTATCATCGAATTCATGGCGTCAGCCATACTTTGGTTGGCGCCTACTGTGGTTTCATGTAGTGCCATAACTACGTTTCGATTTCTGATGCAATTTACGAAACTCGAAGGCTCGCTTAATTATCTTACAATTATACTATAGGGTTTTATTTCGTTGTACGACCAAGTGGCAGAAAGGCAATAGTTGACGGCAAGTATCCCACCGCTGCCACCAAATTTGTTACGTCCTATGCGTGAGCGACCGTTTGCAGGAGCATCAGGGAGCTAGCATAGGTGTTGCGATCAAAGATCACGTAAAAGGTATTGGGTCCTTGCCACTTTAAGGTGCTAAAGCACGCCTATTTGCGTTTATGTCTCTTGGTCGATAGCTAAGATGAGGATCACAACTAGATACTAGGTATGTTGATTCGGAAAACTCACTCCTTCTACGTGAGTCTGGTTGAAGCTACTGGGTAATAGGTTTAAGGGTTTGAAATCAAGAGAAGAAAAATGTAGATTAACTCAATATAATGAAATGATAAGCGGGAGTACAAGTAACTGTCACAGTTATATATGGTAGTGAGTGTACATTGATCTACTAACTAGATGAAATCTGAATACTGTTGTAGGTGTGATCGTCAGCTTTTTGAATTACAACGATATATATATAAAGGTGTAAGAGTGTGAGTTACTTACCGGTGGGTGAGCAGAGAGAGAGAGAGAGAGAGAGAGAGAGAGAGCTCGGTACTCGTGGATAGTGAAATTGATGTGGTTGAACAGGAGATTCTTGGTCCAGCCCTAAGGTGGACACTCGCCTAGACGAATGCGTTACAATATGCCAAGAAATGAGTTCTTTTCGCGTGGACGCCCGGCACTGAGGTGATGCACTTTTCGCTTGGGCCCTAAGGCAAGCTAGATCAAAATAGGCCCTAAGGTATCTGATCGGCACAACACTTAACTGGCGCGGACAATCGGCTCAAGACTCCAGAAGGGATACTGCTCTACCAGAGGATTGATCAGTAACTGCCGGTGATCGGTATTGGAATTCATGAGGAAGATTTTGAGTTTGGGAGGGGACTGAATGCAACGTCAGGGGAATTTGGATAGGTATTGCGGCATGATCGGGGCGATTGAACCCTGTTGTTCGATCGAATTTTGATTATAGGACATCGATTGCGGATTCTTCGTTGGATTAGTGCATGGTCAGGATTATCTTGGTGGTGAGGAGGGTGCGAAGGTGATGGGTAGGAGTTCTGCTGTGTGCGGTATTCGCGGTACTGTGGTAAAATGCTCTTTAAGCACCTCAATTCTAGGTATCCTGCTCAACATTGTTGCGCGTGCCGTTCTCGTTCTTCGTTCTCCTGTGCTCTCTCTTTCTTCCTGCTCGTCCACCTGCAATGTTGCGGTGTTGGTGTGATTTATGGAAGTATGTGAGAGTATGAGGTACCGTGTAAAGTATAATATAAAATGATATCCCTGAATTATTAATATATATATATACGTAATCTATGGTTTATAATGATTAACCCATGTTCGTGGAGGATCGGTTACATCCATCGTGATCTCTGACCTTTGCTAAAGGGGTACTGAGGGGTGCTGAGAGGGGGGGGGGGCGATGGGGCTGCGTTGCGTCGGACGTAACAACGTGTCTTTGCGTTTCTCTCCTAATCTATTTTCCTATTTTACGTATTTTTTACAGTCTCCAGAATCGATGAGTACTCTATAACTTTGAAATCAGCAATGGCGATGTGTTGGAAATTCGATATGGCTATTCACAGGACGGAAAAGTAATACTTTTATGATTAGTTTTCAGTTCATTTTATATTTAATGCATCAGTCCCACCACCCACCCTCTCGACTCCCTCTCACTTTAATAATCTGTTTTCTTCCGGACTGCTATAAAATTCAGTGCATGACGTTTTGGACACCGTGTACCGGTTTTCGTCTGGCTGAATGCGTATCCCGAAACAATTGCCGATCGCGCGTTGCACGTGTAGCTGCTGCGCCAGCCTAAGCCACGCCCATGCCCATATTGGTAGTTTGTCAACAAATCCTACGACGCTCGCTCGGGCTATGAAACAATTGCTAAGCGCGGAATTTGTGGGAAGCTATTGCAAAGCAGCTATCTTTGGCATCCGCGAGTTAATTCGCGGAAATCCTTCGTTCTGATTGGTCGCACTTAAATGCTTCTCATTTAAAAACTATTACGAATTTTTGCAAACGGTTTGCGGGAGGGTACTCGGGGGACCCCCAGCCATCACCCACTTTCGGGTGTAAAAGTAATTCTGGGACACCCTGTATATGTAACAAAAATACGAGTGTGTGCGTTACACATACCATTAGACCCTCCTATCTCAAATACAGTGTTGTCAATTCACCACAATTTTTTGGCATTAGACACATTTTCAATCAAAATTCATTTACGCTGACCGATATTAATTTTTTAAAACGTAGGCGATCTCAGTAAAACTTTCTGTAAACCCTCCTTATATTGTTCACTACTTATTATCAATTTTATATATGGCTCGAATTTGTTTGGAAAAAGATGTGGGACGATATATCGATGTGTGGGCCTATAACGTTATAAGGCCTATGCATAAAGCTGAATAGAACGGTCACTTTTGACTTAAAATATTTAAGTAACGAGGTAAGCGATTACTTTAAGGGGTTATACAGGGTGTATCTTAAGCCCCGGACAAGAGACATACCGTTAGATCCGGCGTGAAAAAATAAAAATATTGGCGTTAACAAAAATCAAAAATTTTAATTAGTTTATTAATCATTAAAGATTAAAGTAAGCCAATAATAAGCGCGTGAAAACTGGTAACTCCTCCTCAGTCTCCTCCCATTGGGGACAGCCAATCATTACACGCACATTTGTAATGACGTGGCAAGTATATGTAAAGTGCTTTTGAAAATTTAAACGCGTTTTTCTCAAAGCTGCGTTTTTAAAGTCGGTGAGCAAGATTTCTCGGAAACGGCTGAACCGATCAGTCTGAAATTTTAACACAAGCTTTTTAAGTATATTTTTTAGTAATTGATCGAAGGTTTTTTCTCACCGATAAATATTTTCCATTTTATGAACAATTTAAGGCCTAAATTTTTGTCAAAAATCGATTTTTTTTTTGAGAAGCCCCCATTTTGTAAAAATTATTATTTTGCTTATTCCTTCGATCAATTACAAGATAATACATTATATTAACGAAATGTTTTTGGTTTTTTCATTTTAAATGATCCAGTCCAGAGATATCGTGCTCACCGCAAGACGCCTTTTTTTAGAGGTGCTCCCGGAGATCAGCTATAACAGCTTTCAAAATAATTATTTTTACAAATAAAAAATGTTAAAATACAGTTAAAAGTTACCATAATATGTGTACAAAATTTTACTTTAATACATTAAAAGGTCTTCTTAAGAAAAATTCTTGAAAAATGAATTTTTCTGGGCCTCCTGACTGTATATAACCCCTTAAAACTTCGTAAGAGCTTGCACAGTGTATTGACAAATATACTGAAAAATTCAGAATTTATGGCATTTCATGCGATTGCCCATAGAAGCACCCTAATTAAGCTACCCAAAAATATATGAAACAAAATATGTCTAAACAGATATATTTTGCGTTTTATATCACGATATAAAATAATTGTTTTTTTTTTTAATATGCTCTTCATTTTAATACATATTATTTATGATATTAAAAATCAAGAGACTCGGTCGAGTCTCGCGCCAAGTACAGGCAACCCGCCGTACGGGGCACGGCTCGCCGAGACTCTTTACTCGAAGCATCGCTTGTACCTGTGTTTCGACTCAAATATCTTATGAACGGCTGTATGTGAGAAAAATTTATTGATACATTCACTCTAGGAATCAAGGGTTCTGCATTGATTGCCACTAAATTCAATACGATTAGTATATAGGGTGTATTGAGATGGCGAGCGAGATGATTTTATTTCAGGTCCGTCGTCGTCGTCGTCGTCGTCGTCGTCGTCGTCGTCGTCATCGTCGTCGTCGTCTTCGCACGTCCATCGCATTTTTTACCCAACAGATGGCGCTGACTGCTGTGTCTTCATTACCTATTTGTACTCTGAATGGTGTTAGTAATTTACGAATACACAACACAGTCAAATACACTTTATACGTGAAGCTACTGTTCATACCGAATTTCCAGTTAGTATAAGGGTGCTTTCACACCGTATACAGTTATTAAGTTTTTAATAGCATTTATGTGGAGCGCGCCTGTTGGGTGTATGTATATGTGTGCTTCACATAGTTCCTCGTATTTTAGGTGACAGTTTTTAGAGACACAGAATGTCCAGGTGTTTCTCTCCGTAATTTCCTGTATCTAGGTGGCGGACGTGGAAGTCCAGGGTGTCCAGGCATTCCGCTTCGTAGTTTTCTGTATCTAGGTGTCGGATGTGGAAGTCCAGGGTGTCCAGATGTTCCGCTCCGTAGTTTCTTGTATCCAGGTACTGGATGTGGAAGTCCAGGGTGTCCAGATGTTCCGCTCCGTAGTTTCTTGTATCTAGGTACTGGATGTGGAAGTCCAGGGTGTCTAGATGTTCCGCTCCGTAGTTTCTTGTATCTAGGTATCGGATGTGGAAGTTCAGGGTGTTCAAGTGTTCCGCTCCGTAGTTTTCTGTATCTAGGTGTCGAATGTGGAAGTCCAAGGTGTCTAGGTGTTCCTCTCCGTAGTTTCTTGTATTTAGCGATCTACCAAACTTTTTAATATCTCTTTTAATTATAAATGTATGATAAAATGCTTACGGTGGAATTCAAATGATTTGAAAAAATTCTTTTACCATCAATTGGAGGTTTGAAATAATGTACATTATATCCAACATTGTTCCCCATTTTTTCTAGTTCAAAATGGACCATCCTGCGTATACATACAACATGGTTTATGATTTCGTTTGCTACTACGAGATGAACTAATGTAATGGTTTTTAACAATTCGGTAGTGGTAAACGAAACTGTTCAATATTCTCTATGTATGTAACAAGTGCAGTGCAGAGGAATAACAGCAAAATCTATTACTTAAAGTCTTTTAATGTATGACATAAATGTGTGCTGTTATAACATCAAACGAGGTAAGAAACTACTTTCAGTATTATGACTCTTATTTTATTTGGTTTGATTAAAATTGGAACTTAAATATTGTATGATACGATAAGATCTTTCACTCACAATAAGCTTCCTATACTGTTCCTCATTAAATGAACATTTGTTGATTAATAACTTGATTTAATATCAGTGATTGAACGAATACATTCATAATTTTGAATATGCTTATGCAAAATGCTTAGGACAAACAAAAGGATATTTTAAACTGTCATACGTATACAAAGGACCAGTGGAGTACGCAGTGTTTCGCAGTGGATGCAATATTTTTTAATACGAAGAACCAGTGAAGCACACAGTGTTTCGCAGTGAGTGTAATATTTTTTAATTCATCTTATACTTTTTATTCTTTATTTTTTCAAGTTATGAAGGAATTTAATATTGCATATGTGTACACAATGATCATGATTTGCAAATACATTGTCATATATTTTTTAACGATTCTCTGAGACACCTTATTATGAAACTATTTTACCTATCAAATACAAATGATTCATGTTCTTTTTTTCGCAAGATGTGTCAAGGCAGAGGACGTGAGCGGGAAAAATGAAGGGGAAAGGGATAGAAACGAGAATCAATACAAAAATAAAACGCTTAAAATACAAAGAGCAATTTTATATTTAATTTACGATTAACTTAAAAACTATTAAATTATTTACAAAAGGGAACTAAAAACTTACTACAATATTAAAAAACAAAAAAGGATCTTTAAAAACTGAACTTAAAAACTACAACTTAAAAATGAAATATAACTAATTCCTACGTCAATTGAATCATCAAAAGATGATTTCGAGAACAGATAGAGCGTTTTACTTAATACTACTTCAATTGCCCATCTGCTCTCGAAATCATCGTTTGGTGATTCAATTGACGTAGTAAATGTTCCCATAATAGGTACTGCTTCCTCCTCTGCCGCCTCTGCCATCCCTTCTGCCATCCCACCAACCACCGCGGCGCCACAGCCCACCATTTCCGCGGGAACGGCTGCCGCCTGTCCCCCGGCCTCGTTGGGGCTGTTGTTGGTGTTGTTGTTGTTGGTGTTGCTGCTGCTGCTGCCCATTCCGCTGTTGCTGCTGCTGCCGGTGACGGGCGTACCATCTGCGCTTACTGGCCCCGCCACCGACATGCTTTTGTGTTGCAGCTGTAATATTAAAAAAATATTGAATAAAGACGTAATTAATATATACATTATATGATATACGTATAGCAATTTCGCATTGAAACACGTACCAGGAATAGCAGCAGCGAGGCCCTGGACCAGCCCCATGATAGTTGAGACTTGTTGTTCCAGGGCCTCGAAGCGCGTATTTACTGGGATAGGGGGACAAGCGACTTGCCGCTCCTCAACTCCCTTTTGCTGCGGCTGCGGCTGCGGCCACGATTGTGGCAACGGTGGTGGTGGTGGTGGTGATGGCACAATTTCCATTTCTTGGTCAGATTGTTCAATCTGACCAGGTTGGCTCACTTGAACTTGGTCAGATTGAACAATTTGACCAAGTTCCTGGCCCTCATATGGGAGCATTTGCTTATTTAATTCAGTATTCACTGAAACACATAATATTACATTAATTAAATTGTAAAAAGAAAAATAACGTGATATATATTTTTTAATTAATGAATAGATGCTACATTTAATAAAGTAATCAAAGTAATGTTCAAATGTTAGTAATCTTTAAACCTGTTACTCAACTGATTATCTACTTGCTTCGCTTTAATATGTATGTACAATAATACATCATGCCACGCAACATAATCTCAGATCAAGAGACTCGGTCGAGTCTCGCGCCAAGTACAGGCAACCCGCCGTACGGGGCACGGCTCGCCGAGACTCTTTACTCGAAGCATCGCTTGTACCTGTGTTTCGACTCAAATATCTTATGAACGGCTGTATGTGAGAAACATTTATTGATACATTCACTCTAGGAATCAAGGGTTCTGCATTGATTGCCACTAAATTCAATACGATTAGTATACGAGATCAGGGTGTATTGAGATGGCGAGCGAGATGATTTTATTTCAGGTCCGTCGTCGTCGTCGTCGTCGTCGTCGTCGTCGTCGTCGTCATCGTCGTCGTCGTCTTCGCACGTCCATCGCATTTTTTACCCAACAGATGGCGCTGACTGCTGTGTCTTCATTACCTATTTGTACTCTGAATGGTGTTAGTAATTTACGAATACACAACACAGTCAAATACACTTTATACGTGAAGCTACTGTTCATACCGAATTTCCAGTTAGTATAAGGGTGCTTTCACACCGTATACAATTATTAAGTTTTTAATAGCATTCATGTGGAGCGCGCGTGTATGGGTGTATGTATATGTGTGCTTCAACATAGTTCCTCGTATTTTAGGTGACAGTTTTTAGAGACACAGAATGTCCAGGTGTTTCTCTCCGTAATATCCTGTATCTAGGTGGCGGACGTGGAAGTCCAGGGTGTCCAGGTATTCCGCTTCGTAGTTTTCTGTGTCCAGGTGTCGGACTTGGAAGTCCAGGGTGTCCAGGTATTCCGCTTCGTAGTTTCTTGTATCTAGGTACTGGATGTGGAAGTCCAGGGTGTCCAGGTATTCCGCTTCGTAGTTTTCTGTGTCCAGGTGTCGGATGTGGAAGTCCAGGGTGTCCAGGTATTCCGCTTCGTAGTTTCCTGTATCTAGGTACTGGATGTGGAAGTCCAGGGTGTCCAGGTAGTCCGCTTCGTAGTTTTCTGTATCTAGGTGTCGGATGTGGAAGTCCAGGGTGTCCATGTATTCCGCTCCGTAGTTTCTTGTATCTAGGTAGTGAATGTGGAAGTCCAGGGTGTCCAGGTATTCCGCTCGGTAGTTTCCTGTGTCCAGGTGTCGGATGTGGAAGTCCAGGGTGTCCATGTATTCCGCTCCGTAGTTTCTTGTATCTAGGTAGTGAATGTGGAAGTCCAGGGTGTCCAGGTATTCCGCTCGGTAGTTTCCTGTGTCCAGGTGTTGGATGTGGAAGTCCAGGGTATCCAGGTATTTCGCTACGTAGTTTTCTGTATCTAGGTGTCGGATGTGGAAGTTCAGGGTGTCTAGGTGTTCCGCTCCGTAGTTTTCTGTAGCTAGGTGTCGGATGTGGAAGTCCAGGGTGTCCAGGTATTCCGCTTCGTATTTTTCTGTATCTAGGTGTCGGATGTGGAAGTTCAGTGTGTCCAGGTGTTCCGCTCCATAGTTTCTTGTATCTAGGTGTCGGACGTAGAAGTCCAGAAAAGTGTGCAACAAGCTTTGGCGCTTCGCTCAAACTATAGTATCCTCTTTGATGTTCGCACGGCCTGAGGTACAAGGCCTGAAATAATCCAGCACACTCTCCTCTCTTACGTTTACCACACGGCTTCAACAATCTGGACACCATTAACGACGCTTATATGCATTGAAGATTACATTTTCTTTAAAAATTTGGATATGTATTTATGCATTTCTAGAAAAAGGGACTTACACATTAAATTTATATGCCATTAAACATTTTCGACACCGCTATATATTTTTCTGATTAGCAACATCATAATGCATTTACATTTTATATCTGTGACAATATAGATTTCAGTGCTTAATACTTCTATTTCCCGTTGGACAACAAAAACTTGTGATATCCCCCAAAAAACACTTACGTGTAAAAAACCACGCCAAGTACAGGTGTGCTGTGTATTCCTCTAATAAAAAGTATTGATATCAGATTATTGAGGCCAAGTACTTAAATCACTACATGTTTGCCTATTATATGATCTAGCACTGGCCCATCATTTTAATTGTATTTTCGAAATTTCCTATAACGTTTTCACTACTCTTTTACATTACTACTGTTTCTCGTAGTTGATTATGAATTAATGGTTATTTAATAATTAATCAAACTTTAGCTGATTCCTTATCGAGTACTACTTGGCGGGTCCGTGCCAGAAATTCCAAAGTACTTACTTTGAACGTACTAATAGTATCCTAAAATTATGTTTATTATTAAGATTTTACCGTGATTATTATTAACGAGTTATCGTTAATAAACTCTATATAGAAAGTTGACATTGGTTTTGAGTTTAATGACTGGCATTATGAATGCAAATTTATATCAAGAATTGCACGGACCCGCCAAGTAGTACTCGATAAGGAATCAGCTAAAGTTTGATTAATTATTAAATAACCATTAATTCATAATCAACTACGAGAAACAGTAGTAATGTAAAAGAGTAGTGAAAACGTTATAGGAAATTTCGAAAATACAATTAAAATGATGGGCCAGTGCTAGATCATATAATAGGCAAACATGTAGTGATTTAAGTACTTGGCCTCAATAATCTGATATCAATACTTTTTATTAGAGGAATACACAGCACACCTGTACTTGGCGTGGTTTTTTACACGTAAGTGTTTTTTGGGGGATTCAGATAGAGTGCCATCCTTCTCCGCTTTGTTTTTTCCAAAAAGTCCCGTGAATGTGCCTCCCGTGCGTTTTCATCATTTGTTTCTTGCGTCTCGAAAGTGGCAGTTCGCTTTACATTACGAAGCAAACAGCGAATAAATATAAACGTATCAGGTATGATACGTATGACATGTATGACATACAGACATGTATGGCAATACATATTTGCTTGATTATTATTATATTATTAAACAAATTTAGAAATAAAATTCAAAAAATTCATGAAAAAAAAAGTTTACGAGCAGGGACTCGGACACAAAAACTTAAAAAAAAGTTACAAGGTTCAATTCTTTTTGCATGAAATTTTTAAAAATTTTTATGAGTAATGATTGAACTTTATTAATAAATTTTACAAAAATAATAAAAAAATAAGTAACAAATCATTTATTCAATGTGAAATTCCATTTTTCAAAAAAAATTGAACATACAGGCTTGTGACTTTTTAAGTTTTCGTGTTCGAGTCTCTGCTTGTAAACTTCTTTTTTTCATAAATTTTTTTGCATTTTATTTCTAAATTTTTATTATTTACAAGAAGCAAAAATAATAGAATTGTAATGACAACACATATTTGCATGATTATTATTATAATATTAAACAAACTCATAAGTAACATGCAAAAAAATTCGTGAAATTAAAAATCTCGAGCACAGAAATTCGAGCAGGGAACCCTTGGCTTATCAAGTTGACACGCTACCGCTTCGCCCGCCAACCCACTTATAGCTAAAGTTACACCTTTAGATATATAAGTTCCCATACAAACTTTAGGGCTCTTTTTCTCAAAATTGGCTGCCCATTGGTCTGTAGAACTTGAGCATGGTATGAGGTTTCATCATTACGAAGTCTCATTCGGAACTTCATTTCTCATACCGTTTCCTCCCCTTATCAGTACAAATAGACTGGTCCATCGACATATAGTATGGACTAAGCATAGACAGAAAAAATGGTCGGCTGAAAGAAAAAGATAACGACTGGTGGCGGCCAAGCCCTATCTTCTTCTAACCAGCAGCCGTAGTACGAGAGTATAGAAAACATAGGCAATGGGAACATTAGAAAAGGAGAACAATTGGCCGCCACCTCATTTCCTCTTTGTTTATTTGAGCGGACACTTTTTCAAAGGATCTAAGGTAGGGATCGCGTAGTCCACACTATATGTCAATAGACTGGACATACCCATGTATTATGTACCTCGCGATCTTTATATGCGGAATATATGTAAATATAGCATTTCAATAGGTAAAATCCATTTGCAGGCGGCTTTTTAATGCGGTTTTAAAGGTTCATGAAAGTTCCGGGTTCCTCCTTCTACTTTACTTATATTTTTTATATGCTGTTTTCTGTGGAACGTATCAACGGCATAAAAATAGACACGACTGTATAATATAATAAAATGTATATAGTATAACATAATCATGCATTTGCTACATTCCAAGTTAATTAATAGATTCAATAAGCATTGTTCATGAATAAAAAAAAAGTAATAATAATCGGGTCTCGAACCCGAGACTCTTGCACGTTGACTCGTTACCATGGACGTATGATATTTAATTACCGTGACGTACAGATTGGGAAAACTGTATTTCAGTTGTTATACACGTTTCGAGTTTGCTAGAGTACTCTGATACATACGCTTGACCAATCAAAAACGTGGGTATGGTTCGAAGCTTCTCCGTCTAGGTGACGCGTCGACAATAGGAAACATACGCTTTAAAGTGCCACCCGTTATAGTCCATGCGTCTCACGGAGCTCACGAATATCACGCGTAGTATATCTATATATACTCGACCAATCAAAAACGTGGGTACGGTTCGACGGCCCCCCGCTCAGGTGGCGCGTTTACTCTCAAATAAAATTGGTTTCAAGAATATCGGCCCATTGGCAATCTCCCTATTCATCTCTGGTATTACAGTGAACAATGCCAGGAAGACGGAAGGGGGCGAATTTAGAAAGAAGAGGGAATAGAAAAACAAATAGGAGAAATAATAGAGCAGAAAGAACAGACGAACAAATTCGAAAAGATAACGAAAATATGCGTGTGAGCATGTCGCAATTGCGTGCATCTCAATCACAAGGGGCACGAGATGAAAGAAATTAACAACGACAATTGGAACGGAGACAAGCGCGACGGTTCGTAGTTAACACACGCAGAGCAAATGACCTACAACGCCAACAAGTACATCGAGCATTTACATCCGCTTCGTTCCTTCGCCTCGCATTCGAGTACCAGCCAGATATTGAATATTCCGCTCATCCGAAAGTCGTGATTGGTGCTATGGGCAAAGAATGTCCCCATTGTCATGCGCTCAAATTCAAACATGAGTCAGCCGGGATGTGTTGCGCTTCAGGAAAAGTGCAACCAGAGATGAGTAGGGAGATTGCCAATGAGCCTGTTTTAGGTGGTCGCAATTTTTCTCTGGTTTCGGCGCGCCACCTTAGCGGAGGGCCCTCGAAGCAGTTCCACGTTTTTGATTGGTCGTATATATATAGTAATACTACGCGTGTTAATCTGGAGCTGTGTTTTGGCGCATCGACGCGCCACCTGAACGAGACTCTCGAAGCAGTTCCACGTTTTTGATTGGTCGAATGAATTCGTGTGTTCCTCGAGATCCACGATTTTAAACCGCGTGAACACTCAAATAGGGAGACTTGTATCCACCTTTTTTTTACAGGATATTGCATAAACCGTAGTAATAAGGTATTCAATACCCTTAATATCCATACGAAGCTCTGAAAATCATAGAGTAAGCAAATAAAACTTAAAAAAAAAACCTCGAACGTGGGTAACTACAGAAATATATGTTTGCTAATTGATATACCACAATGACTCGATAACACACGTGCTTGCTGCTGAGTTAACGTCCGAGAGTCTCGGGTTCAAAACTCACATATTACCACTTTTTTTTTTAATTATCAACTATGCTTATTGATTCATCTAATTAACTGAAGTTTCATGAAATACATGATAATGTTAATCTACAAATATTGTATTATATTACATCGTATACATGCAATAAATTGGTACATGAATCAGCGAACGTTTATTCTTCCCGAGAGCCTACCTGTGACAAACATCTATGTTACGCTGTTTCATATTTTAATAGCATAAATAATATTTAGACGGATAAAGAAGGCATTACGGAAAATTACCAAAAACAAAAATGCACTTATAAATCTCGGGCATAAAAATAATGATGAGCATATAAAAATGAACCAATTATTTTCTATAGTGAGATGAAACGGATAATGTATCTGGTTAGGGATTTTTTTTTCATTTAATTTTTACCATTCAAGGCTATGTAAAGGTAACATTTTTAATACATCGAATTATCAGAAAATTATGTCGAGGTATAATTTTAATTCTGAATTATTTTTTACATCAGAACATACTGTTTATATTTTTTTATTGTTAATAAAATTGTTTATATTGTTTGGTTAGGTTTCATTAGGTTAGTTTAGCTTAGAATTCCAATGCTGTGACACCCCAAGGTATTAGTTTTTTTTTTTTAAAAAAACATTAGCTTGCAGGTTCGACCCCTTAATGTTTCGGGTTCCCAAAGTATCCCGTGGACATATTTATATACATATGTATAAAATAATTGTGTGGGTTTTTTACGCTTTTCATTTTTTTTACCCGATATTAATAAGTGCAATTTTTTGGGACATTTTTTACTACTTTTCTATTCGGCTGAATAATATTTAAACTATCAAAAAGTGAAACAGCCTGCCATACATGCGAGTGTTATCAACATTTTTTTTTAATCGGCACATTAAAACAAAAAATGAAATCGAGAAATTTATCTATGTTAGAAATGCAAAAAGCGTTAAGCGAATGAAACGAGATTTTTTTCCATTGCTGTCAATTTTCTCTTACGCCTTCATGACAGTCCATATCGCAATAAGTGAGGCTGCTTATTTGTACCAGCTATGGATTACTGTTTGTTAAGAACACGCATAGGGCGCGTTGGCAACGATTCAGCTTCGTAATCGTAAGATGCCGAGTTCGCGTCTAAAGACGCGAAGACTTTTTTTTCTTCATTTCTTTTTTGTTTAATTTTTTTTAACCCGGTATTGCATGACTCGCATGGGAGGGCGAAGTTCAAAAATAATGCAGTCCTAAACAAACCACACGCGAAATAAAATATGTGTAGTTCAAGACATTGCATACGCAGTTTTATAACAAATACTTTATGCAATGACATGTGCGCCTTGCTAGAGTCTTCATTATTTTCCATTTGTCAAATAAAACACATAAAAATCGGGAATGAATTATAGCAATCGTAGAAAAGTAATAGTGAACGGAACCTTTTCAAGAATATGCCGCGAACCCATGAAGGCATACAATGTTGCAAGCAAACTGAAAACATTCCCGCGGCTTCTGCTAGCCTTTTTCAGTTCTTTCTTCTAGTTTGAGAGTGTCAGTTCGCTCTGCGTTTTCAAATATAGAGTGAATGAATATAAGCGTTTCAAGTATGGAATACGAAAATAAGAAAAAGGAAAGGCAGTATGATTTCTGTGCGTACAGAGGATGTGCAAACGGAAAATTAACGACCAAGTCCAGACTGTACAGGTTTCCTAAGAAAGACGATCCTCGACTGGCAATATGGATCAAAAGTACAGGTGAGTTGTTAATATGAACTTTCTATCTGTATACTTATCTAGCATACCTTTTGTCTGTACACTGAATCTTATTAGAGTGTTCTTCACACAGTGTCTAATACAGTATTTAAAAGTTCACTGTCAGTAGTTAGAAAATTTCGTTAATATAAGTTCAACTTTACACACACAAATTTTTGTATATTCTCTGAAAGATGCAGTCTACAGATAAAGGGTCTATTATCAAAAGTACTATCTCTATAGGCGGGGAGGGAGAATAAAGGGAACACATTATAATTAGAGAAATATATTAATTTATTAGTCTAATTCTGGATAAGTATAATCAAAACCTATCCAGGATTGCCTCCATCATTATGCGCAATGCGCGGTCTGCCCCTTCTGTTGCTGCTGCTGGTGGTGTGTTTCGCGTATCGGGACGGCGGTTTTGCCCTCCGCGGCCACGATACGGGGCCTGCTGTCCCCCTTTGGCCGCCTGCCGCCGCTTGCGGCTCCACCGCCAATTCGGTTTTTGTTTCCCATCTGAAAATAGAGCAAAATATATAATAGTATTTAAAGAAAATGTATCGTAGTTACTAATTGTTCATACAAAATTTGTACTTACTACCACCACCTTGTCCCTCACTGCCCGGTTTTCCCGTCAGTTCTTTTTGGGGTTCTTTTGGGGCCTGCTCCGCCACCGCGTGCTGCTGCTTCTCGGTTCTACAAACAATACAAAAACACGTTAATACAAATAATTTGAAATGGAATGTCTAAAATAATATATGTACATTAATCACGAACATGTTTTTTTAAACTTACGTCAAATCGCTCTGTTCGAGGAGAGCCGCCAACTTCTCCGTCTCACTCTCCAGTGTTTCTTTGTTATTCTGTAAAATAAACCAAACAAATTACATTAAACTTTGTAGATGTCCTAAAATTTCAGTATATCCTGCGATGAGGTTTTTGTATTGCAATATACTATTTAAACTGACACATCTCTCTAGAAGATGATGTCGTAAAGGAAAGAGAGAAACGATATACTATTAAAAGGAAACAAGACTTACCATTTTGGTCGCACGTCGAAACTATTCTGTCGCGATGCAGCTCGGCGAGCGGCGATCGGGGACGCGTGCGAGCATGGAAGGGATAGGGGTGGCGGCGTGCGGTGGGAGGTGTAGTACACGAGCGCATGGGATGAAGGTGACAGGCAATAGAGCGTTTAAAAAAAGGGGTTTTTTAAAATTTCTTTAAAGAAAATCTTTGAATGTATGATTTACATTTTTTTTCTAGACTTTGACAAATATTTTTTATGTGTACACAAAATTTATAATGTTTAAATTAAAAATAGATGTGAATCGGCGTGCATTGTAGTATCTGAACTGTTAGTCTGTAATAAAACAAAATATTTCGTTGGTTCACGAATTTTTGTGTACTATCAATGTACAATTAAATTAAAAAATGCATGATTGAAGAATCTGCGGCGCCTTGAAAAGAAGTAGACATTCATGAAAAAAAAACTTTATGTTAGGTAATAGTGATTTCTACAAACTTGCAGCTGTTTAATTCGAATCTGTCATGCAGGACTCATGCTCATTTTTTTTATTTTCAAACTGTCGCAGTTGCACTGCTGTTTGATTATTACTAGTTATAATTGTTGCAAAATTTCTAAGATGCAATTATATTGATCATTGAACATGTTCTTTCATTGCGTTCTAGGTAATAAGCGACTGAAAGGGTTATCAGCGTCTACTCTTCGAGTTTGCGGACTATGCGAAGAACACTTTGAACCGAGCTGTTTCATTGGTCCGAAGCGCCGTTTGACTCATGATGCGGTTCCAAAGATGTTCATGGAGGATGAAGATGTTTGGCCGGAAACATCAGACGCACATGTCACAAAGGCAGTCGGAGAACTGCATGTGACATTGGAAAGAGACGAGACTCCGGTAAGTTTAATAACGTCTCTAGAACCATTGCGTTCGATCGATTCGGATTTAGTAACTCGTGATGAATCCGGTGATCAATTAAGTGATACTCTATTCACTTCGGCGGTCAATACAGCTACTGGCGCATCTACCAGTACTGCCGCGATGGCGGAGTTTTCAGGTTCGAAGCATGTTCGCACATATAGGAGAGTCGCAGTAAACTTTTCTGAATCTGAGGATGAAAATTGTGCGTGGACAAAGGTCGAACCGCCGGCGTATTCGACTGTCCCATCCTGCGAACCTTCTACTGTAAAATCTCTAGAAAAAATGACCGGTCGCCTTAATGAGCAGATTGCAAATCTTAAAAAATATAAAACAGCTCTAAAACGAAAAGAGTCTGTGAGCCGCAAAAAGATTGCATTACTGCAGCGAAAACTACGACGAGCTTCGGCAAAAAACGCGCGCCTCACGAGTAAGGCTAAAAAAGAGTCTATCGACGACTTCCTCGATCGGCACGAGTGCAGGGAACCCGCGGCCAGGACGATGGTAAAACTCCAGTTGCATCGCAAGAAGGCTCATTACTCCGAAGAGGAAAAAGACCTTGCGAAGCAGCTATATTACTACTCTGCATCGGCGTATACGCGTTTGAGGAATGCAGGCTGCTCATTTCCTTCGGAGAGTAGCGTACGCAACTGGATTTCGGAAGTTGACATTAAACCCGGATTTTGCGATTTCATCTTCGGAAAATTAGCCGATAAAATCTCGAGTCTCCCGCCCGAAAATCGTGTGTGCGCATTGAAATTCGACGAAATGACAATCAAAACATTCGAAGAATATTCTGAGAAGTTTGATTGTATCGAGGGCCTTGTCGACCTCGGTTCTCTTGGCCGCAAAGACGAACGTGCTCGATACGTCTTTTTATTTTGCGTCGATAGCATCAATGCAAAAAATCCTTGGCGTCAACCGTTAGCATATTTTCTTACGGGAACCGGAATGAAGGCTTTCCATATTTACGAATTGCTAAAAGAATGTTTATGCAGATTGTCCGCTGCAGGAGCTGAAGTAGTGCTTATAACTTGTGACCAGGGTCCATCGAATCAAAGTCTTTTTGGCTCGTACCTCAAAGTATCAGCGGAAAAGCCTTTTTTTACGATTGGAGAAAAACAATTCTTTGCTTCTTTCGATTTCCCGCACCTTATCAAACGACTGTTGAGCACTCTCCGTACGCATAAGGTGTTATATTGCAACGGAGAGGTAATGGTCAATTATCAGGACTTTGTTGATGCGTGGGAGTATGATAATTGCTGCAGCACTTCTAATCTGCTCTCCCACATCACGAAAGCGCATTTGCATCCGTCATCCTTCGAGGCGATGAATGTCAAACGTGCCTTTCAAATGTTGAGTCATAAATTTGCCGCAGCCATATTAACCGCGGGTAATGATCCGAAAGGGTTGAAGAGCAATACGTGGCAAGTGACCGCTGCTTTCGCGGAACGTATGAATAAAGTCATAGATGCGTGCAACGCGTATAGGCTTTTCAGCGGAAATCCAACGAAACGTCCCCTTGCTGACAGAAATCCGGAGATTGAAAAAATCCTTCGCGATTTCGTTCAGTGGTCTGCCGACTGGACTGTTGCTGATGCTAGGAAAAAAGAAATGAAGAAAGTTCCATGCATAAAAGGTCTACCGCTTTCGGTAAATGCGATATTGGAGTCGTATCGAACGGTAAAAAACAAACAGCCCCAATTCGAATTAGCTGCAGCCTTATGTAATCAGGATTCGGTCGAGCATTTGTTCGCCAAACTGCGACAACGCGGAGGCCACAATCCGAATCCGACAGCGAGAATGGTTCGATTGTCATTGAGACATATACTCTCCACTGGATACATCGGGGGTGGTAGCAGAGGGAACGTAGAATGTCCCGAAGCTGCTGCTTTGATTCAGCCAGGCACAGTGGTAGCCAGAGCGTTCGACCGATCAGAGGGAATGTTCGAAAACCCCCTCGAACATGACGGAGACGACGAAATCATCGAGGTCCAAGAGGCTGCAGAGATGCTGCAGTATGAAAGTGAAGAGGTCGAAACAGTGATGGAATCCCAGGAACTTCATGAAAGCACGCGATCTGTTTACGAGCAGAATGCTGTCAACTTTTTCGCAGGATACGTAGCTCAGCGCCAAATGCGCAGGTATCCGTGCGACAATTGTCGCAACGACATATTGAAAACACCAATGGACGAACGTTCTTCTACTGAGATGTACACCGAATTTCGGGAGTACGAACATCAAGATGAAGAAGCTCCAACGGTGACATGGCTCAGTCGACCAACTCAAAAGTTTGAAAGTATAGTGGGCGTTCAACTTGAGGCTTTCGGTCGATTGTGGAAGAAACACTGGGTGTGCAACGGCATCTTGAATAATCTTGCAGGAGAGATTATACAAGAAACTAGCCAGCTGCATTCTGACTGGTTTGACGAACATCACGAGTGCCGAGAGCATCGTGTAAAGCTATTGCACTTCTTGATTAAAGTGAAGTTGTTCGCACAAACAAAGTTCAATAATCGAGCAGAACGTGTAAAAAGAACAGGTAATATTGATTATAAATGCAAAAAATTAAACAAAATTAAAGGTATTTGATTTATCGTTCCTGACTCTTGTCAGAGACTCTCTGAGTTGCGATATGATCAAGCCTAATTCACGAGCTCGTTCCTGGGCATTAATACCAGAGGCTTTTTAAGCTGCGACTCGTGTGTTTCTATCTAATTATTAGTAATAAAATAATGGAACGTACCCTGACTTCTGTCAGAGGCTCTTTTAGCTGCGTTCCAATGTAGATTTGTTCACGAAGTCGTTCCCCGGGGTCTCTCGGAGGCTTTTCAAGCTGCGCTTCGTTCATTTATTATGTTTACTAGATATGGGGGGTGATGTTGATTGCCTTCTCGTGGTGCCCCCCGAAAACGAGTGCACTTATCATATTCATCAAACATATAGACGGGCATTGTAAGCTTTACCGCATTATCAATTGCAAAATTAGTGTAACCATCATAATGTCTACTGTTCAATGAAGATCGGTGCACTCGGCTAAACAATCAACACAAATTATTACTACTTTGGTGTATATTTGTAGAAATACAATAAAGCTAATGCTACAGTTTTGTATGAACGAATACGAATTTTATACATGAAAGCTGACCCGATCTTGCATCACTTGCACCCCCATTCGATCGATGCAACGCCGGATCATCAAGGAGTAATGTCACTTTAGCAGCTCAAAAAAATATATAAAATTAGGAACAATTATTATTAGAAAATATCATGTGCAATATAAAGTCTGTTAAGATGAATTTATTATACATGATTTTAAGAGTATACAACAATTTTTCATTTCATTTTTTTTCGAAATAGTGGCGTACCCAACAAACCCTCTTGTTTAAAACAGTGTTCTCCGGCCAGATAGATCACTCCTTGGAAGTTTAACCCGAAACAAAAAACCAAATATTTTTCAGTTATGTATAAGAATAGCTAGAGAAATACGTAGGGAAATTAAAAAAGTACGTCTAAAATCAAAGTTCTGATTAGACCTTCTGCAGCTATTCTTATATAGAATTGAAAATTATTTGGATTTTTGTTTCAGGTCAAACCTCCAAAAAGTAATTCGTCCAGCCGCAGAACACTGTTATGAACAAAAGGTTTTGTTCGATAAGATGCGAAGTCACCATTTTGGAAAAAAAAATTGTAGTATACTCTTAAAATCATGTACACTGAGCGTCATTAATAGGTCCACCTTGTAGTGCAGTGAGGTAAGAGAGGACACTGGGCGGTGCCTGCTCACGTACCTCTGCCTGTGCGTGTAACGCAGAGAGCACTACGGTGCGAGCGAGATGCCAGAGCGTCCGTTGATGCATCCTTGTTGCACAGCACGAGTGTAAGCGAGACGGCAATACGGCCCCTCACTCGCAATAGGGAGCTTGGTGGGGCAACTCCTCCTACGTTGTCGACCAGGCTAGCTAGCGCCAATGTCCCACCAAGTTCCCAGGTACGACTCAGTGGGACTCATGGACTGCCGTCGCACTCCCACTCATGTGTTCGAAAAGGACGCACAGTACGACGCTTTTGTGTCTCGCTCGCACCATAGCGCCTAGCTGCGTTTCACGCACTTATCCTGGTATATACGTCCGTCAAACAGTCACTGTCCACTCTTCTCTCTTACCTCATCGCACTGCATCAACAAGCTGGACAACATTAATGACGTTTAATGTACAATAAATTCATCTAAATAGACTTTATATTACATATGCTATTTTTTAATAATAATTGACCACAATTTTTTATTTTTTTAAGCCGTTAGAGTGGCATGACCTCTTAAAAAAATTAAACAAAAAAAAATGAAGAAAAAAAAAGTTTTCGTCTCTAGACGCGAACGCGGCACCTTACGATTACGAAGCTGAATCGTTGCGAACGCGCCCAATTTATGTTCTTCATACATGATCATCCATAGCTGGTCAAGTCAGCAGACTCACTTGTTGCCACACGGACTCTCATAAAGATGTAAGAGAAAAATTGACAGCAATGGAAAAAATCTCGTTCCATTCGCTTAACGCTTAACGCTTTTGCATTTCTAACATAGATACAATTCTCCATTTCATTTTTTGTTTTAATGTGCCGTGGTCGCAGCGTGGTCTGATTTAAAAAAAAAAGTTGATAACACTCGCACGTATGGCAGGCTGTTTCACGTTTTGATAGTTTAAATATTATTCAGCCGAATAGAAAAGTAGTAAAAAATGTGCCAAAAAATTGCACTTATTAATATCGGGTAAAAAAAATGAAAAGCGTAAAAAACCCACACAATTATTTTATACATATGTATGGTGAGATGAGACAAATAGTGTATCTGCTTAGAAATTGTTAGTTACATACATTTTTGAGTAGCCTGATTCAATTTAGTAAATTTTTTTTATTCAAGCCTACAGAAAGATATTATAATTGTATTTTTAATATCTCGAATTATCAGAATGTTCTGATGTAAAAAATAATTCAGAATTAAAATTATACCTCGACATAATTTTCTGATAATTCGATGTATTAAAAATGTTACCTTTACATAGCCTTGAATGGTAAAAATTAAATGAAAAAAAAGTCCCTAACCAGATACATTATCCGTTTCATCTCACTATAGAAAATAATTGGTTCATTTTTATATGCTCATCATTATTTTTATGCCCGAGATTTATAAGTGCATTTTTGTTTTTGGTAATTTTCCGTAATGCCTTCTTTATCCGTCTAAATATTATTTATGCTATTAAAATATGAAACAGCGTAACATAGATGTTTGTCACAGGTAGGCTCTCGGGAAGAATAAACGTTCGCTGATTCATGTACCAATTTATTGCATGTATACGATGTAATATAATACAATATTTGTAGATTAATATTTTCATGTATTTCATGAAACTTCAGTTAAATAGGTAAACCAATAAGCATAGTTGATAATTAAACAAAAAAAAAGAGGTAAGACGTGAGTTTCGAACCCGAGACTCTCGGACGTTAAGGACGTTGTTCGGTGACAATCTCACCAAAAAGTTATACCGTACCGCTAGCATGAATGCCATTACGCACACGCACAAATGGTGTGCACCGACAAGCACACACTAATACGGTAAACGAGCTGGCAACATCGGACTGCCCCATTACGCTCAGCGGCCAAACAGACATATGTATATGCACAAGTAACGCGCTGTCCTCTCCGCCGACCCAGCTACGCTGTTGCCACGTCGCGAGCGTTCCCCCCACCACACACCTCATATACTATCGAAAATTTTAGTTTTCGTCAAAATAAACATGGATCGAGACGGTCAAAAAATTTCATTTTTTTTTAGAATATGTCTTTTAGAGTCTTTTAACTGTTAGCAAAGTTTCATGCATGTGTTAGACCTCCATCGATGTCAAAAAATTAATATAGGCCATGCGTCTATGCTTTGCGTATTAAAATCATCAATTTCAATGACATTTTTTACCAATATTCCGGACGGCAAAACGATTTTTGCCTGAGGAGAAATATTTTTTTAATAATTCGAAGAATATTTGGTGAAAGTTTCAATCCTCTGTTGGATCTTTCATTTTACCGAACAACATCCTTAAAGCAGCAAGCACGTGTGCCATCGAGTCATTGTGGTATGTTATTTAGCAAACTTATATTTCTGTAGTTACCCACGTTCGAGGTTTTTTTTTAAAGTTTGATTTGCTTACTCTATGATTTTCAGAGCTTCGTATGGATATTAAGGGTATTGAATACCTTATTACTACGGTTTATGCAATATCCTGTAAAAAAAAGGTGGATACAAGTCTCCCTATTTGAGTGTTCACGCGGTTTAAAATCGTGGATCTCGAGGAACACACGAATTCATTCGACCAATCAAAAACGTGGAACTGCTTCGAGAGTCTCGTTCAGGTGGCGCGTCGATGCGCCAAAACACAGCTCCAGATTAACACGCGTAGTATTACTATATATATACGACCAATCAAAAACGTGGAACTGCTTCGAGGGCCCTCCGCTAAGGTGGCGCGCCGAAACCAGAGAAAAATTGCGACCACCTAAAACAGGCTCATTGGCAATCTCCCTACTCATCTCTGGTGCAACTACCAGAAATTGAGACACCACCAGAACCATTGAACGGATTGCTCATCGGCAATTGAGCTTAATTGCTCTTCGAAATTAATATTCATTTGATATATTTTTATCCTAATGTAGGAAAATGAAAACAATGAATATGTCCGTTATGTTAATGAAATACATTGAATTGAGAAAATGAACGGTTGGTGTTTTTTTGTTTTTATCGGCGGTTATCGTCTACAGCGCTCAATTCCTCTTTTTGTCATAGATCCCATCCCGAAACACTTACAATACATTCGTTATATTTTATTTAACAACCAACATATTCACTAGAAATAATTTATATGGCAGAACAACGTTCGCGGGATCAGCTTGTGGATAATATATAATAAAAGGGGAGTTTTCAATGCCATTAAGAATGATTATGAATTATGGCATAAACGATTGGGTCACTTGAGCAAGACGAGTTTTTTAAAGTTAAGGAATAAAGGGATGGTCGATGATATAAATTTGATTAAAAGAATCATACCAAATGAAAATATTTGTGAAGCTTGTATAAATGGAAAACAAGCACGATTACCGTTTCAGAAAAACAAAGACACGGGTTATATCAAAAGACCACTGTTCATTATTCACTCTGATGTTTGTGGTCCTATCACTCCATCAACAATTGATAATAAAAATTATTTCGTAATATTTATTGATGAATATAGGCATTACTGCGTTACATATCTGATAACCTATAAATCAGACGTATTTTCTGTCTTTAAAGACTTCATTGCACAGAGTGAAACTAATTTTAATTTAAAAGTTTCAAATCTATACAGCGATAATAGTAGAGAATATTTGTCAAAAGAGATGAAAGACTATTGTGTAGAAAAAGGCATCAGCTATCACTTAAAAGGTCCACGAACCCCATAGTTGAATGGTGTTTCAGAAAGAATGGCAAGAACAATGACCGAAAAAGCGCGTACATTGATAAGTGGTGCTAAATTGAACAAAGTATTTGGGGAGAAGCAGTTTTAACTGCTACATATTTGATAAATCGAACTCCAACTAAAGTTTTGAGGCATGATAAAACACCATATGAATTATGGCATGGTAAAAAGCCACAATTAACATACTTAAAGATCTTTGAAAGTACAGTTTACATGCATAATAAAACAAGAAAAACAAAATTTGAAGATAAATCTTGTAAAGGCATATTAGTCGGTTATGAGCCGAACGGTTATAAAGTGTGGAATGTGGAATCTGATAAATGCGTAATAGTAAGAGATGTGATAGTGATGAAATAAATTTCTTAGCATCGAGACCAGAAATGAGACTTCAAGGAGGTATAGTTGGAAACTTTGATAAAACTGACAATCATGATGTCTTTGACAAATCAGTTGAGTCTCATAAATCTGATGAAGAGAAATCGGATATATTACTGGATCATGAATCTGATAAAAATAAATCAGAGCCAAGAGAAAATATAAGTCCAAGTAGTAAATCGGACAAGTCAACTAAATCTGTAATTGAAACAGGTGAACGCGATCAGTCAAAATCTCATAGAAGAATAGTATATTACACTACAAGGGCAGAAAACTGAGTTCTCGGCACTGCTCGATAGAATGCCCGAGGCAAAGCCGAGGGCCTTCTATCGAGCAGTTTCGGGTGCTCAGTTTACTGCCCGTGTGGTGTATACTATTTTTCTTCATACCATGGTCGAAAGTACATGATTGACGCATCGATTTCAGTGCAAAAATCCAAGGTTTTCTGCGCTGAAATCGATGCGTCACTTCCTTTGTTTTATCAGTACTATATTTTTCTTTATACCATGGTCGAAAGTACATAATTGACGCATCGATTTCAGTGCAAAAATCCAAGGTTTTCTGCACTGAAATCGATGCGTCAATCATGTACTTTCGACCATGGTATAAAGAAAAATATAGTACTGATAAAACAAAAGAAGTGACAAATCTGAGAAGAAGTGATAGAAACAAAAACAAACCTCATGTTTCATATGAGGAAATTGATTATCTTTTATGTGTACAATCGATAACTTGCAAAGTTCCAGATCCTTTTCATGAAATAAAATATAGAGATGATAGAGATAAATGGGAACAAGCAATTAAGATTGAAATAGAGTCACTCTTGATAAATAATACTTGGACTCTAGTACCAAAGCCAGATGGAAAAAACATAGTTGATTCCAAATGGGTTTTCACTATTAAAAATGATGAATTTGGAAATCCTGAAAGGTACAAGGCTCATCTTATGACACGTGGTTTTAGTCAAGAATATTTGATCGATTAGAATGAAAATTTTGCTCCCGTTGCTAGGATTACTAGCTTTCGTTTCATAATAGCCTTTGCAAATCAAAATGGTTTATTAATTCATCATATGGATGTTAAAACAGCCTTTCTGAATGGGTCATTAAAAGAAGAAATATATATGAAAGTTCCAGATGGTGTTAAGAGAAATAATAATCATGTATATAAATTATAAATTAAATAAAGCAATTTATGGATTAAAGCAGGCAGCAAGATACTGGTTTGAGATTTTTGAAAAAAAAACTTTAATAGAAAAGGGGTTCAAAAATTCGTTAGTTGATCGTTGTATCTACATTTTTGATGGGGGTGATATATTAAAAAATATCTATGTTGTACTTTATGTTGATGATTTGGTGATTGCAACAGCAGATAGTCAGATTATGAACGTATTTAAAAATTATTTGATAAATATTTTTCGTATGTCAGATTTAAAGGAAATCAATATGTTTCTTGGAATTAAAGTAGAAAGAAAAGAGAATATAATTACTCTTAATCAAAGTGTATATATAAAACCAGTTTTGAATAAATTTAATATGAATTATTGTAATGCTATAATATAAGAACACCTCTTCCAAATAAGCTAAATTATACAGATTTAAATTCAGATGAAAAATATAATGCTCGATGTAAAAATCTTATTGGTTGCTTAATGTATACATATTATGGTTTGTACAAGACCTGACTTAAGTACAGCAATAAATATTCTGAGTAGATATTCAAATAAAAATAATAAAGAGTTATGGCAATCACTGAAAAGAGTTCTTAGATATTTGAAAGGCTCAATAAATTTAAAATTAGTCTACAGAAAAGAAAACGATTATAATCACATATTAAGTGACTATGTTGATTCTGATTGGGTAGGTGATGATGGGACTGACAGGAAAAGTACAACTGGTTATTTATTTAAATTATTTGAAAAATGCACAATAAGTTGGAATACAAAAAGACAAACATCTACAGCGGTCTCATCCACTGAAGCTGAGTATATGGCTTTATTTGAGGCTGCAAAAGAAGCTTTATGATTAAAATCGTTAGCTTCAAGCATTAGTATTAAAGTCTCAGGACCAATAATTATCTATGAAGATAATAATGGTTGCATATGTATAGCAAATAATCCTGGTAGTCATAAGAGATGAAAAGATATTGATATAAAATATCATTGCTCTAGAGAGCAAGTAGAGAAGAAAACAATAATACTTGAATATATTTCAACAGATAACCAGATAGCAGATGCCATAACCAAATCATTACCAGAAGTAAAATTCCTGAAGTTTCGAACAGGAATGGGCATCGAATAATAAACAAGAAATGAAAGAGATGAGTGATAACATATTGTACTGCACAAATATAATATAATAATTGACCGCTAAAATGGTCTGAACAGGTTTTCTGGGTTTTCCTGTTCCTTGCAGTAAATGTTGGACCATATGTAAATTCCCAGAGAAAATGCAAGGGAGGGATGCATTTACTTACAATTTTGTACTCTATATTAAACGATTGATTTTCTTGAGGGGGCGTGTTGGAATATATACTCAATACTTGAATATTTAAAATAAACAATCGTCTACGTTGCCCTCTGCCGGGGATAAATGTGACGTCACTTTCTTTGTCTTTTTGTGAGGAAATACTTAGGTAGTAATATAGGGTCAAAATGTGTGTTAGTTATTTGTGAACAAGCCTAGATATAAGACGTGTATTAACAATTTGCAAATATAATAAAAGGTGTTATAAATTCAACAAAACGTTTATTAACCATAACCCAATATTGCGTTTGTTAACTTTCTTTTTCTTTATACCATGGTCGAAAGTACATGATTGACGCATCGATTTCAGTGCAGAAAGCGTTGGATTCTTGCTGTGCTCCGATAGTCGTTTATTTTTGGGTAGAGAGAACGTACTGACTGAGAGATAGAGAGAGACAGAGAAACAAAACAAAGTTTGCAATTCTCCGATAGGGGTCTCCAATAGCTACACAGCAAAAATCTAAGGCTTTCTGCACTGAAATTGATGCATCGATCATGTATTTTCGACCATGGTATAAAGAAAAATAGTATACATCACATGGGCAGTAAACTGAGCACCCGGAACTGCTCGATAGAAGGCCCTCGGCTTCGCCTCGGGCATTCATCGAGCAGTGCCGAAAGCTCAGTTTTCTGCCCTTGTAGTGTAATATACTATTTCTCAAATATTTTTTTTTTAATTTTACACATAATTCAGTTAAGAATATTTGTAAGGAATGAACATTTGGGTACAGAAATTGAAAACATTGAGTAGGAAGTTTAACATTTTATAATTTTTTCAGTTTACAGAATAATCAAACGCTAAAATAATGTTTCACTCTAATGTTGTTTAATTATTTTCTACCTTACGTAGCTAACTGTGTCTCCCTGCTCTTGAGTCGGCATTTTACAAAAGCCTGGATCATACTCGTCATAGAAGCAGGAGAAAGAAAAGACAACACAAAAGTCCAAAACCCCGGCTCAAGAGCAAGGAGATACAGTTAGGTATCTCCACAGTTTCTCCACTGGGTATCTCTACAGTTAGGTACCTTACTACGTAAGGTAGAAAATAATTAAAACCCATTCAACTTCCTACCCAACGTTTTCAATTTTTGTACCCAAATGTTAATTCCTTAATATTCTTACCTAAAATTATTTGAAAAAGAAAGTTAACGCGCGCAACGAGATTCGAGCCAGCGATCCCGCGGTTACTAAACTTGAGCTCCACCTGTTTCATTAAGGGGTCTGAACATTTTTTTTTGCATTTTTTTTTTATTTTTTTAATTGAATGCATAATATCTTAAGAATATTGTGTCAAAATTTCAAGTCGATTGGAGCAAAATTGACGAAGTTACGAGTATTTTTATACATGTCGGATTTTAATCCCTACCCGACCCGAGCGCGCTATTGTTACGGAGGATCTTGAAAAACATTATAGGATAATTGATTTTTTATTAGTCTTTTCAACAATTGCTACGCTAGTGAAGTGTGTGAAATGTGATGGAAAAGATGATGGAAAAGATGAATCATTCAGTGTGAGGTAACCCGATAAAATTTGCTTATGAACGTTTTATATCAGATTTTTTAGTGTTCAAAACTTTAAAGCGGTTTTCCCACAACTCACGTTTTCAAAGTCGGTGTCCATCATAACTGCAAAACTACTGCACCGATCCTTTTGAAATTTTGAACACTATTTCTGTACATAATTTACGAGGTAACGCTGGAGAGTTTTTTTCAAATTTGTTAATAATTTCTATTTTACAATAACAAATTAGCCTACTTTTTTCGCAAAAAATCGCGTTTTTCCCTTCAAAGTGTTCCAAAACAGTGAAAAATTGAAATTTCGAAAAACCCTCCCAGCGTTACCTGGGGAAAACTCTTATCTAACGAATGAACTTTGATTTTTTGATTTCCGATGATCCAGCACCAAGGTACGATGGACACCGAAATTCTCCTTTTTTCCGAGACACGTCCGAATAATTGCTGCCATTGCCGTATTTTTTAATATTTCTTCGTGAAAATTTTATACAATATTCTTCGAATGTCATACTTTAATGTACTATTGGTTTTAACACAGAGATTTTAACTGTGTCGTCACAAAAAAATCACAAAAACATGCCTTTTTTCGTACGAATTAACCGAAGTCCCCCCTTAATGATCAATGCACGCTCCGCCAGGCCCATAGTTAGCACGTTATATTCAAATTTTGATAGAATCCTTTCGAATCCGCTTGAAAAAAATAAAACACAAAAAACATTCCCACGAGGGAAATCAGTATAAATTTAACAAATATTATACAGTCCAACGCCATTACATACTGTCCCCGCGCATAGAACCCCACGATGTAGCCGAAAATCGCAGAATTCCACGGTTCGTGACGTCATCGCAAAAGGCCACGTCATAAGTTACGTCAATGAAACATTTCGTAAAGGAAACTGGGTATTTCAATACCCCTAATATTATCGAAGCTAATAAATAATAATCAGTTAAAGTAAATTTCAATCGAAGTAAGTAAATACAAGTAATGTTTCTATATCAGTTCTTGATGCAACTATATCGTATTTACTTACAATATATTCACAAATAGTCGCTGATTCGAATTCTGAAATAGGTAGCAAAAATTTAGTTTGAAGACATAATTAAGGGGCTATGGCCAATAACGAGATAGGAATAGTAAACGAATTTCCGACTGAAATATAATTTTTTTAATTAATTTTTTTCATGTTAGATGGTGGATCATTAGCAGTTGACACAAGGCCAATGTTAGTATCGAGTACCTACACAATGTCGAGATACTACGCCACGCAGGCTTATTTATGCTAATACTACGTTGAGTTAACTGGATATCCTTTGAATATCAATTAAGGTAATAAGATGAACTTCATTCAAATATTAATTTATTAACTATGAATAAATCTTTATTTGTGACAATAAAGAGGTTCAAATATGTCATTTGTTAACTATATCGAAATATTTATTTCATTAGAATCAACTTAATCATTTGTTAGTAGTTAATAAATCTTGATTAATAAAAATATACTTCAGAATTTATTTTAAAACCGGAATTTTCATCCACTGATACTTTACTCCAGAAAAGTTGTTTTTTACTCAGACATAACCCTTTGCCTTCGTATACTTGCTCTTTGTCACTAAAACACCCATATCTGGGGTAAATAGGACCGCAAAAGGTTAAAATATATTTTAAAATTCTAGTTCGAGCTGTTTATAGTAGCTAGACCTACATGAGTCCTCCTTGTCCTACTGTTTCTGCAATGAGGATTTTAGAGATCTATGGCAGGTTTCGTAGGACTTGTAGCTCGATCAGGATTCCTCGACTATACCGCATAAGGCCTGGTAGGTCCAATAAGCCTTAGGTATATAGAATATTCATGTCGGCATTTGCGTTTACAAAGGAATAGAGTACGCAGATGTCTTAGTCAAGTCCTAAATTTCAATTCAGGATACCTAGAGACAATAAGAGAGAAAGGGAGAGATTATAAGAATTAACTTAACTACTTGTCAGAGAATGACCTTGATTGGGCGGTACAGGAATAGGAAACTCTGAATCTGTAGAATACCAAGTGCTCACGAATAATTCAATAGGAGTAAAGGTCCGGCTAATCAAGGTAGACGGGATCTTAGTCAGCACGATTGATATGCACCGAACTGCCCACATGCTACATGTATATATCTGACTAGAATCCACGAGTCTTCAGTTCGAGTTCAATCATCATCGTGAATACTTCCATAACTGATTCCGTGCTAAGTTTGAACAATATTTTAATTCAATCTTCATCGACTTGCTAATGAACGCTTAAAGTAAAAGAAAAGAAGGAACAGCCAAGCCATAAGTCGACCGATTATCATATTTATTAAGAGAATTTCGTACTGCGTTTAAGAAGCGCCAACTATTTTTCTGCGAAAAAAGTCTATAAGAAGGGTTCAGAAGATATCCAGAATACTTCAGAAGATGACGGAGTGACAAGGAATTAACAAGGCAATATTATATCATGAACTTCAAATGAAGGTTTTTCATTGAAGACTAAATTCAAGAAATATCCGAATCGGATTTCAAATTTTCTGAGATCAAAAGGACTTATTGGATTGTTCGTTTAATAATATAATAACATTTTTAAGCTTGAACTGTTGAACAAATAATGCGAAACTTTATTCAATTTTTCCTAGTTATCGTTATGATTGTAGAGCACACTTTGTCTTTCGAATTACTTAAATCAATCTTTTGCCCACCGATACCTAGACTTGTTAGGATTAGGAATGTCTCGGCGACTCCCAAGACTCTTAAAAAAAACCAGCTCCTCGTAGTGTTAGATTTCGTAAGTTTCGATCCCACAAATTTATCACATTCTGATGCTAAATAAAGTTCATTTCTCAATACTAATATATTCAACAAATATTAGTTAACCCTTTGGAAAGCACTGACACACTGGTGAAAACATATGTGTCGTGATCCTGGGACCATTGACACACTAGTGCGCACATCGTTAGTTTGTGACTGGTTTCAATAAAACTTGGTACCTAGGGGTTTCTGTGTCATTGAATACAGATTAAAAATCGAAATTAAAAAATTCAAAATGTCGGATTCAACATAATTGTTTACAAATTCTAAAAACCCTATATCTTGTAATATTTTTATGGAACTTTGTATGTATGGAGATTATGACTCGCACATTATTAATTTAAAGAAAATATCGAAATTCATAATAGTGGGTTCAATTTGGCCGTCCGAAAATTGTCAAAATCTAAATTCCCGAGATATTATAATACATTTTTTTAAGAATAAAATCAGATTTCAGATTCTGATCAGTTTTGGGCGCTACACTGGATTAACCATTTAGAGTTTTAGTTTTTTTCACCACAAATTCGTATTCAGCAATAAAACAGGATACTATATTTCATATAAGTATAACAAAGTGTAACAATGAAACACAGTCTGCCGTCGAAGAGGTTATTATTATTATTATTATTAATTTCGCGCTAACTTTTGTTTATTTCGCACTATGTAGGTGCTAACAGGTGCTTCAGAAATACTACAGGATGTATTATAGGATTAATAGTGCGACAATAATAATGTGTATATTTGTCAATAGACAACATGTATGTGTCATTTTATCAGGCAGCAACAAAGTTGTTTGAAGTTTACTACAATTTATAACACCCAATTTTAGGTAGGTCTCGTCCAAAGGCATGGATATTCCGCAGAAGAGCACAATGTTACTACAGAGGATGGCTATAACCTCCTCATACACAGGATTCCTGATAGCCCAGCTAAAGTAGAAATTAAGAAGAAACCTGTAGTTTTTCTCCAACATGGTGTGATGGCGTCTTCGGATTCGTGGGTTCTCTTCGGCCCCAGAAGAGATCTCGGTAAGTTTTTCTCCTAAATCACCGTACAAAAACTCTGATGAAAATGTTCCTTGAAAAATCACAAATATTTTTAAAAAACCAATTATATAAAAGATTCTTTCAAAATCTAATTTTGTGATTTTATTAAAACTTTTTATTGTTGCTGCAATAACGAGAATAAATTCAAATAAAAATTATTATGCAAAAAAAGAAGAGGTATAAGGAGTATGCACAAGGTTTACAGGTCTATCAAGAATGATGTCATTTATTTTTTCACTCTGAGATTCAAAGGATCATTCAAGAATATATATGATTATTATTCTTATTCTGGTATAGGTAAACAGGTTTCACGAAGTTAATATTATTTATTATACAATAGACATAGTTATAAAATAGATGAAAACCACGACATTGTTCCTATTTGATTTCATTGATTTATTATAACTATGGATAATAAGCATGCATGATTCCTTTGGATGTAAATTCTTTTAAACAATTAAACGAATCTAATGGAGTTTGAAAAAATTTAAATAACCTTGATTTTCTCATTAGCGTTCTTACTGGCTGATGCTGGATACGATGTATGGGTCGGAAACATACGAGGCAACACTTACACAAGATCACATATAGAGCTCTCAGCCTCGGATCCGGAATTCTGGAAATTCAGGTTTGTCATGCGGCTATAAAGAGTATAAAGCAGCACGAAGCAGTACAAGATACCGTCATGCATGCACATATGTGTTTATATATACTGTGACGACACTTTTTAACGGTGACGCACAAATAAATGGCACCGCGAGAAATAATTAATGAAATACTAAATTATTGGGCGCCAAGTATAACCAGAGTTACACCGCTGTCTCCTAAGGACACCCTGGCCAGCTCTTGTGCGGTGGGGTCCTGGGTCTGGGAGACAATAATCAAAATCTGAAAATTAGGGAGGTTCACTCTAAAAACTACTGAAAACGACAAATTATCGGAACCCAAAATCCGGGGACGGATCCGATTTATTTTAAATAGAAAATAAAACAAGATGGTGAAATACAAATGACAAATACAGAAAACAGATCGAGATGATGCAGAACACACTGGGATATTTACCCAAACGATATTATACAATAATGTTCCCGCTGGAACAACGCAACATACGATACGATATATTAAACGATACGGTAACGATAATAAACGGTACGATATTGACTCACGCACCCATGTGTTAGGGAGACGATTCCGCGAGACGTGGACTGAACGGTTAGACACAAAACCGGAAGAATTGAAATAATTAAATGAGAGACCGATCTCCTGTTTGTCACCGGATTAGCTATCCTTGGACCCTTAGTGGTCAGGAAAGCGCAGGATGACTCGTAAGAGTACGTTGAACAGAAAAGATCGGTTGATCCCGTGAATTGAAAAGTAGCCAAAATATCCCTGAGCGTCACTCACCGTTGTCCAGTAGCTCCTACTATATCCAGGAACACACTCTCCTGATTTATAGCCCCTCAAACGGATCACGATACGATACAGTAAATACAAAATTCGGTAGAAAACGATAGCACGTCTATCCCTGAGTTAGGCCACGCCGTGAGTGACGCTAGAAATTTCCAAAATCGGGAACCTTCCTGAGAGCGCGCTGTAATACCACCCCCTGGTCCAATCAGGTTCGCTGTTACATGGGCTCCGCTAGCCAGCTCGCGATCTTCAATTGTTTTAACGATCCCGGTAAACTAGATCCTGGCATCTTGCTACGTTAGGATGGCTGCAGTGCCGTTTCCGGAAGACGGGAATCACATCCACCTCTTCTCCCTCGATATTCGGCTTCCCGCCGCTTCTGCAACTCCTATATGCCCTCTGCTTCTGAAGACGCTCGCCGCTGGCTTCACGTAGTCGAGCCACCAGGTTGTGTGCTCCGGTCCTGACGTCACCGCTCCTCGCAGCGCTCCGCCAGGCCCGTAGTTGGCTCTCTCTCGGGCCCCGTCTCAATACAAATTGTATCGAATCCTCTCGGATCCGCTTAATGAACTCAAAAACAAACGAAACGTTCCCCACGGGGAAATAAATACAAATTCTTAAAATAAAAATCAGTCCAACGCCACGCGAAACGCTCCGTAACTCATCCGGCCCCACGACGTAGCCGAATTCGCCTAATTTTGTGACGTGCATCAAAATGCCACGTCACAATACATATTGTAACGTTTGTCGATAGTGCAATTTCGTACGCTCCTTAAGAGTGCACGAAATGGGATGTAGGTAAGTGCTCGGGGCTGGCGTCTTTAAGAATTTAGTCGACACAGGTTGATAAAGTAAAATAAAATAACAAAAATTTATTGAATAATCGATAATCGGTACAACAGTTTTATAATCGATGTCAATTACCCAGTCTTAATCAAATGTCGGTATTGTAGGAAAAGGATTGTCTAGGAGTCGTCTTATACTTGTTTTTCTATTCCTGTCTCACTCTGACCTGTCTGTGCGGTACAGAGGGTATGTGTTGGTCCTGTAGCCCTAGTGGCGGTTTGCCTATCTATTGGCTATGGCACTGTGTGCGACTTAACTACTAACGGCACGGATAATAGATTAAACAAAATGGCGACAACTGAGGTTTCTGAGTTAGATCGCGGTGGTATCCTCAGAACTTTGACAATTTTTGTCTACGTGTCGGTCTGGGCTGAATAGCGGATGCTAATATGCCGTAGCCGTCGACAAGATTATGTGCTATGATTATGTGCGTCGACAAGATAGTGCGCTCTCAGTACAGGAGCACTGAGAGGTTGGTCGTTTTGTCACGTTACAATATACATACATACATATACAATATGAAGATATAATCGGACTAATTTATTAGGATATATACCATAGTTCTAAGGATCATTACTATCGTCATTATTATTAAAGTTACCTACAATGACCTGAATTTTCTTGACCAATAATTGTTAGTATCATCGAACTATTAGCATCATGTCATGTAGATTTACGCTTTCCATGTAACTTTTAACTACTAATACAACTTTTCGTGTATACAATATTAATTTATTCTTTATATAGCTACCACGAAATGTCACAATATGATATTCCAGCGATGATTGATTATATCTTGAAAGAAACTGAAGTAAAATCGTTGGTTTACATCGGGCATTCTATGGGTACCACTATTATTTATGCTCTTCTTTCAACAAAGCCCGAATATAACGATAAAATAAAACTGATCGTCAGCCTAGCACCGATTGTATACTGGAAACAACCATTTACGAATTTAATCAAAATCATTGTAGATAATACTGCAGAATTTGAAGTAATTCAGACATATTTTCTTTTACATCCATATTGTTAGATATATACATGTCTTACTTTTAGCTTATTTTTTGTAGAATATTTTTAAAAAGATCGGGATTTGGGAAATCTTGCCGCAGAGTACGAGCGTTGCTAAACTTGTAAAAACATTTTGTGAAGACAAAGCTATTACTCAGCCTGCTTGTATTTCTCTAATATTCTTATTATCGGGATCTGATATTGCTCAATTAAATACTGTAAGCTATATATATATTTTTAATATCTATTGACGCAGTTTGTGAAATACCAGTTGGTTATTTCGTTTCTTTTTTTTACTGGTAATCTGTTGCAGTCTCTCATTCCCTACGTGGGTTCGTTCTTTCCGGCAGGAGTATCCTTGTTTACATTATCCCATTATTATCAGAATATCGTAACAGGTATCGTAACTCACAGTATCGATCAGAAATTTAAAAAATTGTTTCAATAATTAACAATTTATCCTGGAAAATTATGTTTGCAATTTTCAGGTAAATTTCAACAATATGATTTTGGATATGTGGAAAATTTTGCACGTTACGCGCAGAAAAGTTCACCTGAATACGATATGAAGCGAATCACTGCCCCGTCTATACTGATGTATGGACAAAACGATGCCATATCGCTTAAGAAGGTAAGTTTCTAACTTCTTATTTGTCTTTGGGATACATCATTAAAATGTATGTATTAAATTTTAAAACTTCATTTAAAATATTTCACGATTTTTTTAGAACATTATGGAACTCGAAAATCGATTATCAAATGTTATCGTTAGTGATGAACTTTCATATCGATGGTTCACCCATTTGGACTTCTTGTGGGGTTCCGACAGTAAAATGTTTCTCTACGACAAAATAATCGAATTGCTAGAGAAATACGGTGGAAAAAACTGATATATTAAGATTGTTTATAAGTCGTATGTACCTTAGAAAGTTAATTTGCTAGTTAATCTCGACCGTTACACAGCATTCATAAATTTGATCAATTCAGCTTCATCTGAAAAAGACCCGTGACTGTATTTTTTGTATTATTTTTTTTTAAGTGAACTAGGCAGTCTAAAAATGAATTTCTTAATTTCATTTTTGAAAAGTAGTAGCTTTTCTGAGTTTAATACAGTCGAACTATTAAAATATTTCAAAGGTTACGGTCTTAGCAGTCTAGAAGGTATAAAAACTCCACATGCAGTTATAATTTTTCATATGCCATAACATTAAATATATTATACATTAAAATATGATCTATAGTAAAAATTAATGTGTTGTTATCATACTTTAAGTGCCTGTTTAAAAAATTTGGAATATATTGACAACTTTGTTAGATACAGAATTTTTTTTATGTCGCGCTGTACTATGTCGCATTCAGTGCGATATCGGGCCAATTGCACAGAATGCATTTGATGCGCTAAGCGCGTCACCTGTATTTGAGGGGTTAATACAACGGAACAGCTATTTATCGCCTATTGTCTTCTACCTGTAGGGCAGTCGCGCGCACAAAAATGTTTTTTGTTGTATGTATACATTGTCATGATACCGCGAGAAATAATAAATAAAATACTAAATTATTGGGCGCCAGGTATAACCAGAGTTACACCACTGTCTCCTAAGAACACCCTGGCCAGCTCTTATGCAGTGGGGTCCTGGATCTGAGAGACAATAATAAAAATCTGAAAACTGCAGAGGTTTACTCTCAAAACTACTGAAATTAATTTATACAACGGCGAACTATCGGAACCAAAATCCAAGGTCGGATCCGATTTCTTTTAAATAGAAAAATATAAGAATAATGCAGTTGAATACATATGATAAGTACAGAAAACAGATCGAGATGGTACAGAACAAACTGGGATATTACTCGAACGACATTATATTATATATCTTACAAGCTGATCCCGCGAACGTTGTTCTGCCATATAAATTATTTTTAGTGAATATGTTGGTTGTTAAATAAAATATAACTAATGTATTGTAAGTGTTTGGGGATGGGATCTATGACAAAAAGAGGAATTGAGCGCTGTAGACGATGACCGCCGATAAAAACAAAAAAATACCAACCATTCATTTTCTCAATTCAATGTATTTCATTAACATAACGGACATATTCATTGTTTTCATTTTCCTACTTTAGGATAAAAAATATATCAAATGAATATTAATTTCGAAGAGCAATTAAGTTTACGATATTTTTTGTCAGTCCGTCTTTAGCCAACACAAATAAGCTCGATGGTTTGCCCACGCGAGAACATGCCACGTATAATTGTCCGTGGGAAAAACATGGTGTGCCCAAATCTAAACCGCAAACAGACATTGTTTGGCCTTGCGATTTATTGATTGTCATTGCGAATGCCAATCTAATAGGAAATTGAACCTTTTTGAATTCAATTGGCACTCCTGTGGGAATCATTGGAATTCGTGGCAGCAAAACATTTTTGGCTTGGAATTTGCCATTCAAAATGGTAGCTTCGATAATGTTTTTCATCAATTTTTTAATGACCAATCGCGTGCCATTACACAGCCGTGGTGGGTTTAAATTCCGAAGTAAAATAACCGGAGATCCAACTTTCAGTCGTAGAAGGTGTGGTGACATGCCTGGCAAATCCAGTGAGTTCAAAAACTCTGTTGGATAATTTACAGCTTCGTTGGCATCGCAAACTGTATCGATCGATTTGTATGATACCAAGTCGCCTGGCAATGACTGCTGTATCTTGAAGTTTAAATCGTCGACGTCCACATTTTTTGCTGCCAAAATGGCTCTTTCTGCCAACCACGCATGATTTATATATTGTGTGCGTACATCGGGAAATATGCTGTCAATAAGAGTATTTTGGGAATCAACAATTGTGCAGAAATCAGTGGGCAATTTTATGCATCCAGTATTTTCATAGACAGCAACTTTTCCATCGCCGATATCTAACAATTGGTTCGAGAATGTCTCAGCGGATGGATCTTCTAGCATTTGGACCCGCATGTTTATATTTAGCTTGACTTTTTCAACATTACTCCACAGTGGCGATGATTTCAAGCAAGCGTTGATCTCATCAGCGTACGTTGAACGTGGAATGACTGGAAGTATTTGTCTGAAATCACCTGAAAGGAGTAACAGAGTGCCGACGAATAGTTTGTCGTTGTTTTTTATATCTTTGAGTGTTCTGTTAAACGCCTCAAGAGAATGTTTGTGTGCCATAGTGCATTCATCCCATATGATAATTTTGCATTCTTTCAGCACTTTCCCCATGGACGATTGTTTTTTTATGTTGCACACTGCGTCTGGGTTATTTTGAATATTCAGTGGCAGCTTAAATGCTGAATGAGCTATTCTGCCTCCATCCAATAAAGTTGCTGCAATGCCAGATGATGCAACGGCCAATGCGATGCCATTACTTGATCGTATTTCAGCGAGAATTAGCGAAATTAGAAATGTTTTCCCAGTTCCACCTGGTGCATCAAAAAAAAAGAATCCACCTTCTCCCACTGAAACTGCCAGCATAATGCGGTCGTAAATGATTTTTTGTTCATGAGTCAGTAGTGGGACATTGCGAGTAACAATCGCTGCCATTTCTGCAGTATCGTACGTCAATTCACGATTCATTTCTGTGTCCATTAAATCAGATGCACTTCGATTTGGCGAACTCATACCGAAATGACTGAGTGGTAAATTGGCAATGACAACGCAAATATCCTCAATAGCAATCAATGCTTCATTGTACATAGCGTCGCTGAATTTAATTGTTAGGTCGTTGCACTGTGTACGAATTCGATGTAATATATCATCAGTCATTGAATCTTTGTGCTTATCCCACAACGTGTCTGCTCGTCCCGGGAAACATGTAGTCAACACTACAGCGAATAGTAGACGAATTTGTGTTGCTGTACAGTCCAATGCTGCTTCAGCAAGCATATCGTCCCAGTGATTGTCGTCTTCCAGCAAGCCGAGTGCAAGGCATGCATCTTTATATGTTGGATACTGTTGTCCATTAACTTCTCTTATATCTTGAAATGACAACGGTCCGGTGACATTAACCAACAACAGTCGCAAATAAAAGCACTCAATCTGCCTTGGATTGACTGTATATACTCGGCCCAAAGTGTTTGATTTGAATAGGCCGGGCCACGCATCAATTGGTGTGCCTTGCTTGCGTGGCATCCATTTTTTTGTTTGATTCCATGTGAAATAGCGTGGTACCTCGGAATAAAGTAGTGTTCGTGCAAAAGCACCGAAAGTGTCCGCACGATTACACAATTCGAAAAATTCGGTGAGTGTAGTTTTTGGTGGATTTATGGCACGCTCAGTTGCTGTTTCGTTTGTGAAAAATACGCGCTGGCCGTTTTCAAGATGGACGGCTAAATGTATAACTGCTGGGTCCCGTTCATGAATTGGGAAACCAAAGATACGCCAGACAGCTTCATTTGAGCTGATGTACCGCCCAATTTGGTAGCGCATTATTTCGTCGTTGTCATTTAGTCGAGGAGCATTCACATCGGTATTTTGAATTTGAAATACAGCCATATCGCTGCCTTTATTCACATACTTGCAAATGTATTTGATACTCTTCACCGAACTGCAGAACTCAACATTAATATGAGCATTGAATGTTTTGCTCAGCAGAGGCGAATATGGTACCACCCAACGATTATCAATGTCAATGTCTACGTTGTTGATATTTATCGTAAATGATTGTCCGCCATTATCAGTATTTCTACGACGATATATTGGATATCCGTCGACATTTGTGATCGCGTCGTCGGTGAAATCTTTAGGAAAACGCTTTGTACATTGTCCATCTGCCATGCAAGGCGATAAACGACTCAGATCACCGCATGGGCCATGAATCATGTTTGTGGTAATAATATCGAACAGTAATTGATCATTAGACGGATCTGGAATTTCCGCGGATATTACACTATCGATTTCCTCAGGGCGTATTTCGTCGACTAACCAAATCAAAATGTGTGCATGAGGTAATCCTCGCTTTTGCCATTCAACCGAATACATCCAGCAACGTGTGGGACCGAATACGTGTAATTTTGTAATGAAGCTCATTAGAGACTTCAATTTTTGTTTAAACACACGTGCTGTAATGTCATGACGATGTATTGCATTTTGGCCTGGCAATAGCAAAGATGTAATCTCCTGCCACTTTGGATTACATGTAAACGTGATAAATAAACATGGTCGTCCGTACTCGCGCACGAAAGTCATAGCATCCTGTATGTATTCTTGCATATGACGTGGACTGCCTACGTACGATGATGGTAGAATGATAGAGTTACCAATTTCGGCGGTATCGGCGTCTCTCATGATAGCGTCTCTCAAGTGAATGTATTCTTCCGCACGCAGCTTCTGTTGATTGTGTCGTACGAATCGCAGTCGTTCGCTCTCTACCTTTGCGTACATGTCGACCATGAATTGTTGGCACAGCTCACGATATCGCAGAATCACGTTGTCCTGACCACGTCGAATCATCATACGATACGAATAAAAATCCATCGAGCTCACTTTCTTGTTTATTTCGGCTCCTGTAATATATATATATTGACTAAATATTGTATGAATGTGAATATGAATGTTGAATAAATATTAATTCAAAATGAGTAATGATGTTCATAATGAATGAATTACCTGTGTCGGGATCTCGTTGTTTAATGTTTATGCAGTATCCGTCTTGTCCCTTCCAGAAAATTAGCGGATATTGGAGAGCGTCGTATGAACGGTGTGTGTCGGCGATGAACTCCAGGTTATTGTTTCTTCTTCGAATCACGATTTCTCTCGTCAATGTTCGGTCGCCAACCATGATTCCAGCAACGTCGTCAACAACAGGCGCATTGAATCTACGCACGTGCTCTCCAGCTGGTGTTTTATCAGGATTGATGATAATAGCTTGATTGTCACTTTTCAATTCGTGCATGTGTGATTTGAAGAATTTCAATAATTCATTGTGCTCATTCAATAGGGCGTCCAGTTCGCCGACGATGCGCCTGGCATTAGGTGAATTTAGGTTATTGTAGCCGCAACGTGCATCCACACGATTGATGTCCTCACCTCCCATGAAGTAGATTTGTAAAAATTTATGTGGTTCGTTTGGCATTCGCAGAAATGAGCCTACTTTGTGGTACACTTGGCCTTTTATTTTGAATGTTGAATTGAATTGTTGACCACTTGCTGCAGTATTGTAAACTATTTCTGTTGCTCCGAACGAAGTCATTTGGAAGCATGAATTGAATGTGCGAATGGACTTCAGGAACAGGCTTGAATCTGGATCCGTGCCGATGAGCAATCCGTTCAATGGTTCTGGTGGTGTCTCAATTTCTGGTAGTTGCACTTTTCCTGAAGCGCAACACATCCCGGCTGACTCATGTTTGAATTTGAGCGCATGACAATGGGGACATTCTTTGCCCATAGCACCAATCACGACTTTCGGATGAGCGGAATATTCAATATCTGGCTGGTACTCGAATGCGAGACGAAGGAACGAAGCGGATGTAAATGCTCGATGTACTTGTTGGCGTTGTAGGTCATTTGCTCTGCGTGTGTTAACTACGAACCGTCGCGCTTGTCTCCGTTCCAATTGTCGTTGTTGATTTTTTCATCTCGTGCCTCTTGTGATTGAGATGCACGCAATTGCGACATGCTCACACGCATATTTTCGTTATCTTCTTGGATTTGTTCGTCTGTTCTTTCTGCTCTATTATTTCTCCTATTTGTTGTTCTATTCCCTCTTCTTCCTAAATTCTTCCTAATTAAGTTCACTGTAATGCTCACACACACAAACAGACAAAATTGTTTTAATTACTTATGAAAAACCGTATACCGATAATGGATTTATTCTTTTAGTATTTTACCAACCTTTTTTATAAATTAAAATTGTTCACTGTATACACACACAAATAGACAAAAATTCTTGTACTTACTGATGAAAAACGGTATATCGATAATGTATTTGGACTTTCAGTATTTTACCAACCTTTTTACAGTCATAAAATACGTATATACAGGGTGTCCCAGAATTGCTTTTCGACCGGAAAGTGGGCGATGCTTGGAGGTGCCCTGAGTACCCTCCCGCAAACCGTTTGCCAAAATTCGCAATAGTTTTTAAATGAGAAGCATTTAAGTGCGACCAATCAGAACGAAGGATTTCCGCGGATTCATTCGCGGATGCCAAAGATCGCTGCTTTGCAATAGCTTCCTACAAATTCCGCGCCTAGCAATTGTTTCATAGCCCGAGCGAGCGTCATAGGATTCGTTGACAAACTCCCAATATGGGCATGGGCGTGACTTAGGCTGGCGCAGCAGCTACACGTGCAACGCGCGATCGGCAATTGTTTTGGGATACGCATTCAGCCAGACGAAAACCGGTACACGGTGTCCAAAACGTCATGCACTGAATTTTATAGCAGTCCGAAAGAAAACAGATTATTAAAGTGAGAGGGAGTCGGGAGGGTGGGTGGTGGGACTGATGCGTTAAATTTAACATGACTTGATAACTAAGCATAGAAGTATTATTTCTTCGTCCTGTGAATAGCCATATCGAATTTCCAAGACATCGCGATTGCTGATTTCAAAGTTATAGAGTACTCATCGATTCTGGAGACTGTAAACAATACGTAAAATAGGAAAATAGATTAGGAGAGAAACGCAAAGACACGTATACCTTTTTTTCGTTCCTAGAATGTCCACACCAAATTGCAGCCCTTTGCGACTTCCGGTGGCAAAGTTACGCAACACTTGTCGACTCTAAATTTTCAAAAAAATACGTCAAATTGAAAAAATTATCTGAGAAAGAAATGCACAAATACGTATCCCCTTTTTTCGTCACTCGAATGAGTATGCAAATTTTCAGACCTTTGCGAGTTACGATGTGAAAGTTACAGAGAGATAGCCGATTTTTTAGTCGACAAGTGTTGCGTAACTTTGCCACCGGATGTCGCAAAGGGCTGCAATTTGGTGTGAACATTCTTGGAACGAAAAAAAGGGATACGTGTTTTTGCATTTCTCTCGTAGTCCATTTTTTCAATTTGACGTATTTTTTTGAAAATTCAAAGTCGACAAGTGTTGCGTAACTTTGCCACCGGATGTCGCAAAGGGCTGCAATTTGGTGTGAACATTCTTGGAACGAAAAAAAGGGATACGTGTTTTTGCATTTCTCTCGTAGTCCATTTTTTCAATTTGACGTATTTTTTTGAAAATTCAAAGTCGACAAGTGTTGCGTTACTTTGCCACCGGATGTCGCAAAGGGCTGCAATTTGGTGTGAACATTCTTGGAACGAAAAAAAGGGATACGTGTTTTTGCATTTCTCTCCTAGTTGATTTTTTCAATTTGACGTATTTTTTTGAAAATTCAAAGTCGACAAGTGTTGCGTAACTTTGCCACCGGAAGTCGCAAAGGGCTGCAATTTGGTGTGGACATTCTAGGAACGAAAAAAAGGTATACGTGTCTTTGCGTTTCTCTCCTAATCTATTTTCCTATTTTACGTATTGTTTACAGTCTCCAGAATCGATGAGTACTCTATAACTTTGAAATCAGCAATCGCGATGTCTTGGAAATTCGATATGGCTATTCACAGGACGAAGAAATAATACTTCTATGCTTAGTTATCAAGTCATGTTAAATTTAACGCATCAGTCCCACCACCCACCCTCCCGACTCCCTCTCACTTTAATAATCTGTTTTCTTTCGGACTGCTATAAAATTCAGTGCATGACGTTTTGGACACCGTGTACCGGTTTTCGTCTGGCTGAATGCGTATCCCAAAACAATTGCCGATCGCGCGTTGCACGTGTAGCTGCTGCGCCAGCCTAAGTCACGCCCATGCCCATATTGGGAGTTTGTCAACGAATCCTATGACGCTCGCTCGGGCTATGAAACAATTGCTAGGCGCGGAATTTGTAGGAAGCTATTGCAAAGCAGCGATCTTTGGCATCCGCGAATGAATCCGCGGAAATCCTTCGTTCTGATTGGTCGCACTTAAATGCTTCTCATTTAAAAACTATTGCGAATTTTGGCAAACGGTTTGCGGGAGGGTACTCAGGGCACCTCCAGGCATCGCCCACTTTCCGGTCGAAAAGCAATTCTGGGACACCCTGTATGTCACGTGCCGTGTCTTTGAATTCTGGATCTCGCATACACATAGATACGATACGATGCAACAGAGAAGTCACGCCGACTGCAGCAAATTGGGAGGAAGCTAGCTTCCGGTCTTATCGCACCAAGAACGTGCCTAAACGTGTGAACCGAAAATTCCAGGATTCACGCGAGCGGACAAAAACCGCTGAATTAGTAAGATTTGCCCCTACCTGTCCACCTACTTTCAGCAGAAAGTAAGATGGATCAGGGAAGGCAAATCAGTCTCCAGATACACACCAGAGCGCATAGTTCGGGCTGGAATAGCTCCTCACAAATTGCATCGCGCGGCGGCTATCATTCTCACGGGAGTTCCGCGTACTATTTATCTATCGCCGTTGTAAGTCGATAAGTCGTATCGAGCCCTACGAGTTGCACGCGTAGCGTATCAGTCAATGTGAGTTTAGATATTAGTATTCTGATTTTTGCCACGAACAATACTGTCGTGTAGATTAAGTGATTACCAAAGTGCAAGATCTCGAGTGTCGATAAGAAGAATAGCGAACATCCAGGGAGCGTGGGCGTCTAACGTTGCACGCCGCATGAACGTATGAGAGTGAGTACGTAAGAGTGAGTGTGGGCACGGCATTACGAGGCCATTGTAAAACTAGCTGTAAGACCATCTGGCATTTTCTTCGTATCTCTATCTAATAACTAGCACCTAAGCAAATTTGGGGTTGTAACAATACATTTGAATCATCTCATTGGGATTATTGCATCTTTGATTTAAATTGACCATACACCAATTCCTCGACCTAACGGCAATCCAAACGACCGGGCCTGTATAGGACGGCAGTCAAGAACTTACCCAAAACAAAAATAAATATAAACTTCCACGCGTAGCATGGGAGATTAACTTCGCTAGACGTGTAATAACGCCCTGCACGCCACAAGTTAATTGGTGTCAGAAGTGGGATATTTCTTGACTACCTCTGAGGATTGAAAACGGAATTGGTGGATGTTCGAGATTGTAGCTATCTTTTAAAATTAACGGGGATTTAGAATCTAAATAGGTAACCTCCTTTCTTCTTTTAAACCTCGCCGCAAGGAATTTTGATCATTATGGCGACCGACCCAGACATATCTACGCGATTGCTTAATAATGTAACTGAGATGATGAGCAGCATGACGCTACAGAAACGGTTGGGGCTAGTTCCCAAATATGATGGGAAGAATATGGCTCTCAGGCATTATTTACAAGACATACAGAATGGTGCATCGTTACTACCACCAGGCACGGAGAGCGAGTACGTTAAAGCTGCTATAGGGAACCTACAGGGTGATATCAGGAATATCGTTTACGGCGAACAGATAAACACCGTCGCGGATTATATCAAATATCTAAAGAGCCGTCTTGCCACTGGCAAAACATATGACTATTACACGGATGCTCTCTCGCGGATAAGGATGAAACAGGGCCAGCTGGTCGGTGAATTTTACGATAAGATACGGATCCTCCTTAGCGGAGGACGGTCTGCATATCGGGCGCAACATAACGTTGACCCACCGGAAGGAGAAAAGGATCCGTTAAGACAGTTAGCTCTGACTGCGTTTATAGACGGATTACCGACAAAAATGAGTGATGCCGTAGACGCGAAGGAACCGGCGACGTTGGAGGAGGCCTTTCACATAGCCCAAAGATTTGCCGATAGAGACGAACGTCGAAAACGCCGCGAAATCAGTCCAAGTCGTGTCCTGTACACGAGGAAAGGCGATAACTCTGCTCGCCCCACGTATTACGATCGTCCCTCACACGCGGAAAAGAGTTCGCGCTCTCCTTATCATACCAGCGATTCTCGGCCGACATACCGAGACGATGGTGAATATCGCTACGCGCACGAATCGCGGTCACACTATCGGGACGATGACCGACCATACGATCGGCGAAGGTACGATGCGAATCGTTATTATGGCTCGCGCACCCCATCGCCTGTGTATCGGAGTTCCCGGCGGGAATACACGGTTCGGCAGGAATCGCCTGATCCCGATTTTCCACCAAGACCGACTGGAATTTTGAAGCACCGTCCGAGAAGTGGGGACTATACCCGAGAGAGTGAACGTCACGGTCGACCCAGCAGCGAATGTTGTCATTGTTCTAAAGTACGAGTTGATCGTTCGTCTAGTCCGGGTGATCGCCAGTCTTTAAACTACCAGGAGGCTCGTCGCCCAAGTCCGACGGCGAGCCAGTCACAAGAATCGCGTCAGGCGAGTCGCCTGGACGAGAAGCAAAACACGGTGAAATTCCTGGAAAAGTCTGCACCGTCCTCTGGACGAGTGCCTCAGTAGAAACACCGGTAGTGGAAATGTCAGCCCCGGAACTCCGTAACCGAGTAGGACGATTTTTCTTGGACACGGGCTCGGACGCCAGCCTTATTAAGCTAAGGGCAATAGATGAAGATCAGATAATAAATACAGACGAGATAATCAAAGTCTCCGGAATCGCGGAAAAGGAAATACTAACACTTGGTACCGTATTAATTCACTTCACTGACAAGCCGACAAAGTTCAATGTCATGTACGATTTACCATTGGCAGCCGATGCTATAATTGGGAAACCATACTTTCGCGAGGAAAAGGCGGAGATTTCATTCAACCACAATACCATGGTTACTCAAAGTGACCCCATCCGACCAAAACCGTTCGTTGATACCAACCCTCATATAATCAATCGCATATTAACGGCAAAATCCAACCGAGTCTCTCGAATACGAGCGCGCACCCGACAGCAAGTGACGTTAGAAGTTGTAAATAGGGATTTAAAAGAAGGCTACCTGGCTCGTGTGGCGGCACCGGAAGGGCTGTTCCTGGGCGAAGCCCTAGTCACTCAGACAAATGGCCACTGCCACGTGATGGCAATTAATACCTCGAATGAGGATATAGAAATCCAGCCAGGAGCACAGGAATTAGTGCCGTTTACCTACTGTAGTCCCGACGAGAAATCTGAGCTCGAGGATACCGAGTCAACGGACGTGGACGCTGTTCCCCCGGCAGATCGCGTAGACGCCATATTAGCTGCATTGCGATTAGATCATCTCAACAAAGAGGAACAGAGACACGTTCGCGAACTTATCGAGGAATACCCGGGTCGATTCAAGCTCCAAGGCGATAAGTTACAGTGCACGGATCGCGTATATCATAAGATTCCAACTGTCGACGACTTGCCGATAAACACCAGACAGTACAGATTCCCGGTAATTCATAGGGATGAGGTCGAACAACAAGTACTGACAAAACTACGCGATGGGATAATAATTCCTTCGCAATCTCCGTATAATTCGCCAGTGTGGATAGTGCCTAAGAAACCTGATTCACAGGGCCGTCCGCGGATGCGAATGGTGATAGACTTTCGTAAACTTAATGAAAAAACAGTATCTGACGCTTATCCCCTGCCCAATATACTAGAGATATTGGACCAGTTGGGCCAGGCGCAGTATTTTTCAACGTTCGACTTAGCCAGCGGATTTCAACAAATTCCCATGGACTGCGGGGATCGAGCAAAAACCGCTTTCTCTACCTTAAATGGGCATTACGAATATGCTAGGATGCCCGAGGGGTTGAAAAATGCGCCTGCTACATTTCAGCGATTAATGGATAACGTGCTGAGAGGACTGCAAGGCACAGAATTGTTTGTTTACCTGGATGACGTCGTGGTCTTCGCAAAATCCTTGACAGAACACAAGATCAAGGTTCGACGCCTCATGAGACGCCTCGAAGAAGCTAATCTCACCTTGCAACCTGACAAATGCGAATTTCTTCGTCGAGAGGTTGCTTATCTCGGACACATAGTAGGCCGTGACGGGCTGAGAATGGATCCAAAGAAATTAAGAGCAGTAGAGAAATTTCCTACCCCGAAAACTCAGAAGAATGTGCGTCAGTTTCTGGGTTTAGCTGGTTACTACCGACGGTTCATACCAAATTTCTCAGCGCGCGCAAAGCCATTATTCGACCTACTAAAGAAGGGGTTAGCATTCTCTTGGGGACCTCCACAGAGGACCAGTTTCAGGGACCTTCGCAAAGCTTTATGCAAGGAACCAATATTGCAGTACCCGGACTTGGATAAGCAATTCATTTTAACAACAGACGCCTCGGACATCGCTATAGGTTCAGTACTATCACAAGAACATGACGGGCAAGATCTACCGATAGCCTATCATTCGAGGGTACTAACAAAGGCTGAGAAGAACTATTCCGCTACGGATAAGGAATGCCTGGCGGTCATACATTCTATAGAGCATTTTAATACCTATCTGTATGGTAGAAGGTTTAAGCTTGTTAGCGATCATGAACCCTTGAAATGGATAGGAGCCATGGATGATCCTGGAAAACGGCTTACGCGGTGGAAATGGAAAATGAGAAGGTACGACTACGAGTTTGTCTATAAGGCCGGGAAATTGAACGTCAACGCGGACGCGCTTTCCCGAAACCCGGTAATTTCAGGGGAATCAAGCTCGGAGTGTTCCGGAAGCGACAGCACGAAAAGAGTACTCCCGATAAACTCGAGTAATGTGCCGACATCAGCACGCGGTGGAAGTAGTATAACTAGAGCAAGGGGTCGCGGGAGACCACCAGGACCCTCTAGACGGCCGGGAGTTACTAAATTTTCGGCAACTCAAAACCTTGGTGGCATTGCTGCCAGGACTCGTTCTCGCACACAATCTACCCCCGCGGTGCCCACAATATCTGAAACCGATGAGTCAAGTACTGAGACATCCGATCCGCCAATACAGAGAATGCATCGTAGTACGCTACCCGCACCACTCCTACCGTCGAGGCGCCCGCTAACTCCAGCGGAGTTGCCGCCTAAGATCGCTGAACCCGAGGCGTCAGCAGGGCTGAGCGGCCCACTGCCCGCCAAGACACCCGACACCGTTGTTATTAATCTGAGTTCTGTTGACGAGGGCTCGGACGATAGTGTATTCGAAGAGCAGGTACAGTCCGGGGAATCCCCTATCAAACCGAAGGAACATACCGGGGAAAATCCACAGCCAACTGTCCCAGCGTTGGAGGTCACTAATTCACCTTCTATGAATGACACGGGCGAATTAGCTGCGCAACTTCAAGAGTCGTTCAGCAAATTTGATGAATCCCTACGGGTTCTGGAGGGGAAATTCCAAGATAAAGGGGCGAGTCCGGTTCAAGATGACGAGAACGTTGAAATCGTATTAGGTACTGTTTCGGATGGAGACTCGATACCGGAGGAAATGCAGGAGAAGTTCGAGTAGTTGGATCCTTTCGATGATGAATTAGAGGATATGGTGCTTGCTAGACGTATTGAGAAGTTAACGAATACTGTTCCGCAGTTATCGGAAACCGAACTCCTGCGACGAGTAAGCCTTTCCAAAAATGACCTCGTTCCCCCTGTCATTGAGGAACCTACGCAAACCACAGACCAAGACAGTAAAGTGATACCGGAAAAACAGAACGGAAAAGGGGATAATACACCGTTACGCTCATATCCAGCGGAGAGCGGTGGTGGAAAAGGGTGTTCGAGAGAAGTAAGGTTCTCTTTACCAGCTGCAGGAGTAGTTCCTACCGCACGGTCAACTCCGTTTCCTTTTAACTCCACACCAAGGCAGATATTTACTCCGCGACCAAGGCCGGAAGAAACAACCTCGTGTAACGAACCATCGGAAACCATAAGATTCAGCGACAATGACCTGTGCGCCGTAGCATCAATTTCGGAAAGCGAGAATGGCCAGAAAGGCAATCAAAAAGGGGAAGAGGTGAAAGTCAATAACCCTGTCGTTGGAACCCGGGAATGTCTAACATACAAACCCGATAACTACGTCCATTTTGTATCCGCAGATGGGGAACTCGTTACGCCAATTGGGAAAATACTCTCGGATCTGGGAAGAATCGATGCGGACAGAATTAAACAGACAAATCCAAGGGTGGGACAAATTGTTGTCACGCCTTGTGGGAAGAATAAGATCTACAGTATAATCATAAAAACCTGTTACTTCGAAAAAACTGAAGATGAAAACATATTTAAGGGATTAAGCAACTTGAAGAGGATTTTAGAACGTAACCACGTTGAATCTCTTCGAATATCCCGCGCCGGAGATTATACGGATTCCCTGCCCGCAGGCGAACTTGTTGACAAGATCCACGAGATGTTTGAGAATTCGGGGGTTGAAGTGACCATTTGTTACGGGAAAATACAAATGCCGAGGCCGGAAGATCGGAATACCATCTTAAGCGAGTTCCATGAGAGCTTGATGGGCGGTCATCGGGGCGTAACGAAGACCTACCGGAAAATCCGAGAGCGCTTTTATTGGCCATCACTTCGTAATGATGTGCAAAACTTTATCAGGCGCTGCAAGAGCTGTCAGGAGCAGAAGCTCGTGCGAGTTAAAACTCGTGAACCGATGCTGATTACAGATACACCTGTGGACGTCTTTGATAAGGTTGCACTGGACACCGTAGGGCCATTACCCACTACTCCGCATGGAAATAAGCATATACTAACCATGCAAGATCAATTATCGAAGTATTGTTTGACAGAGCCTATCCCGGATTTAAAAGCAGCCACCATTGCAGAGGCAATCACGCGACGGCTCATAAGTCAATTTGGGGCTCCGCGCGCAATATTGACTGACCGGGGAGCCGCATTTACGAGTAGTCTTCTAAGAGAAATTGCGAAGATATTCAAAATCAAACAGCTTACAACGTCTGGATATAGACCTCAAACGAACGGTGCCCTACAGCGAAGTCACATCATGCTGACGGAGTATATCAAGCATTATATCGGGAAATATGATGATTGGGACAGACTATTGCCCTACGCCGAACTATCTTACAACACCTGTGTGCACGAGGCGACGAATTTCACCCCGTACGAGGTAGTATACGGGAGACTACCGAGACTGCCAAGCCAGTTTCCTACAGAGCCCAAACTCTCCACCTATAATTCCTTTACATCGGAATTGATAAGGCGACTATCGGAAATTCGTGAAATCACACGGGAAAACATCAACAAGGCGAAAGAAACCTACAAACGGTACTATGATGAAAAGGCCCGGCCATTTACAGGCCGCGTAGGCGACGAGGTTTGGGTAAAAAAGGAGGTCCGGAAGGGTAAGTTTGATGGTCAATACCATGGACCATATACTATAGTAGATGTAACAGATAGAAATAATGTAATATTGAAAATGCCAAATGGTCACCTAATTCGTAAACATGTAGATGCCGTGAAATTGTCATACGAGTGAATGTATTGGAATGTTAGAATGAACATTAGGAATCGATAAGCAAATTTCCAAACTCCTCACATGCAACACACGCTGGCTGGCGAATGAGGGGATCTAGTGACACCGGAAACACCCGAAACCATGGGGACTGCAGTTGGAAGATTTTCTCACGTTTTGCCAAGATAGGAATCCGCAACCAGGTAATGCTGACCGAAATACGAGGTCCAGTACGTGATGATAACGAGGGAAGTCCACCATAGCGACTACCGAATGTGGGAAAGCAAGGTTTGCAAAAAGGAGTGAACAGAGAGCTCGACTCCCTGCCCTCAAGGATTCAGTCGTCAGTACGCAGACAACTTACACGGAACTCATTAGCCGCTCCGGTCTCCTCATACTTAAATATTTCAATGGTCCGCTACATTCATCTAGCCATTGAAGACAGTAATAATTTAGAATCAGTACCGATCGGTGAAGTGCAACACGAATTAGAATCACCTCAGTTATTACACGGATCTGCAATATTTGAAGTAAACCTAGGTTACGATTTGAACTTCGTTAGAATCAGTGCTGTTGACCCGGGAGTAGTGCTTTTTGACGTGGGTGCCGTACGAATAGAGACAGCAGCAGGGGAGGTACGGTCACTTGCGAGAATACTAATATACTCTCCTGACGAGCAGCATACTCCGTATTTGTTTCACATTGTAGCAGATTTCCCCGGGAACTCTGCGGGTGTCATCGGACTACTATCGACATTTACTCCAGCATAACTGGAACGCACTCGCACGTCGCCATCGGCACATTTCCTTAGTGACTCTAGCGTGAATCCAGCACCTTGACAGCTTTAGTGCGATAACCCGCACAAGCTATATCCTGACGGGAAAATTTCTGAGCGATTACCCGCTCGAATATTCCTGCTCTTCCAATATAAGTCCTTTCGAGTGATGTTCTGAGCGATTACCCGCTCGAACATTACGTATTCCCAAAATACTGAGATTCTGAGCGATTACCCGCTCGAAGGTGTATGATCTAACCCTAGATACTCCCAGTCATCCCTGTATATTCCCCGAACCGACTGCGAGTGCACCGGTAAAAAGGGAGCGGTGTCGATGTCCGACGATAGGGTTAGTTCTGATTAATATTATTGTTACCACCAGTGAGGGCTAGTAAATCAAGCCAGACTTCCGCTGCTCGTCTCGGGAATTATTACAAAAACTCATGGTACGCCGCGCGGGAGTGAAAAATCGAGAAAAACGGGCGGAAGCTGTAGCCAGTGGTAAAGTGAAACGGTGTGATCATCAGATCAGACGACCCGAGGGACCAAAGGACCCCTTAATTCAACAAACGGGGATCGGACAGGCGAACGCGATCAGTGGCTCAACAAAAAGCTTCTATATAGCAGCGCGCTATAAGGGAAGGCCTGTGGCGATAGTGAATCCAGTGGTGACTGACCAACTATATGTGCATCCGGGCCCTCCAACATCCATTGAACCAGCCATCATTGATCAAGAAGTCCCAGTTGTAACGCTGGAGTAAGAGCTGAAAATATCCAGCAACAATAGGGGAAACATGATGGGAATCTGGATACTAGTGTTTTTGAGCCTTGTGTCTCCGGGGGAGGGGAGTCTGAACGACCAGAATTCGCATCAGAACATTGCGATAAAAGATCTTCCTGGATTATACTACGAAAGAGTGACTTCACTACGACTACAACACGTGGATTGGAGAGTAAGTGTATTTATTGAAGTTGAAAAATTCAAGAATGATTTCCCAGAAATAGGCAAGCAATTAGACAATGCACGGGACGCTTGTCAGCAAGTAAACTCACTAGACACTTGCCGCGAACTCTTGCAACATGACTTCCTCCGGGATCAGTTAAAATTGGCCAAAACAACAGTGAGGGAGTTAGAGCATGCAGCGGTCGCGCATGAACTTCCACCTCCCGTAGACCGTGAGCCCTTGCGTACCATGAAAAAGCGTTCTGTGCCGCTCGGAATAATTGGATCGATCAGCAAATCACTATTCGGGACCATGAATCAAGAAGACGCGGAATATATCCACTCCCAGATAGACCGACTGTTTGAGGATCAAACCAACTTGACACAACTGATAGGAAAACAAATGCACATCACGGCATCACGGTTGCAACAAATCCATGAGGATCATGTAAGCGAATCCCGAAGAGTGGATAAGCTGTACGACGGATTAGATTGTCTTTGGAAGCAATTACAAACCTTGGACAAGGAAAATGCAAAGATCAGGTTTAATGCGGAACTGACGAGATTTGCATACCGCGCTCAATTAAAAGTAGAGCAGTACGTAAAAGTTGGTGAGGAATATATCCGAGTGATTTCCGCAGCACGGGATGGGCGATATGATCCCGCCATTCTACATACAGACCAATTAACAGCAATCTCCCGGGCAATTCAACTTCAAGCTCCTGAGTTTGAGTTTCCATTGCCCGTGGAATCTTTAAGGGGTGAAATCTTGGCACGAATAGTACGCACTGACCTAGTGTTTCACCAAGGCCGCCTCATTATCGTACTGCACATTCCATTACTTGACAGAACGCGTTATCAGTTATACCACATGCATTCATGGCCGGTGCCTCAGGAAGGAGGTCGGACGGGATCGGCTTACATAACTCCAGCCGCTCCGTACATTGCCGTTTCAGAGGACCGTAGAACATATTTTTTGGCTGACGCATTATATATCGCGGCATGTGCGCAAGTAATTTCCAAATACATCTGCACCATAGAAGCTCCCGTTTACGAAGTATCTATAACTGGAAGATGCGAAATAGAAATGCTGACTCGACCATCGATAACAGCATATCAGCAATGCAACGTCCGTGTTACTCCATGGCTTGGACCGTTCTGGAAACACCTGCCATCTCAAGGGGGCTGGCTGTATTCTCTTGCTCAACCGGAAACGGTACACATACTTTGCCCTGGACTAGTCGATACCACTGAGAAATTGAGTGGCGCAGGGGTATTTCACGTAAGTGCGAATTGCGTAGGACGAACGCGTAGTGCAACGCTGACCGGCATTAGGGCTTATGAAAGCCAGCAGCAATATTTCTATGCACCAGAGACCACTCTAAATGTGACCCTGATAGCACCGATACTAAAAGATCTTCCGGACGAGGGGGTATTGCCGCCAGCACCGGACGAATCCGATGGGAAATCCCCACAATGGAAATATCAACAAGATGGCGAATCATTATTCGATGTCGAACGGAAGATCATGGAGATTGGGACGCACCGAAGAAACAAGCAGCAGCAACAACACTGGACCATCGTTGGATTCTCTCTCCAGGGGCTCTTCGTGCTGGTCCTCTGCTACATTCTTTGTCGAAAAATCATCCGGAAACGAACCTGTCATGGATGGTTGACTCCCCGGAAGAACGACGTTGAAGTGGGAGAAACGGTGCCATTACCACGTAAACGCTTAGGTCACCTTTATCGCATTCGCAACAGTACAAGAACCACCACGATGGGGCCAGGGGAACCCGAGATCGGGCCCCCACCAACAGCTACTGGCACTGGAATTCTCCCGCGCTAGGAGGCTCAGGTCGATTAATCCTAAACTATTTCTTTAAACATACCACTATTCATAAGGTGATTGTTCACACCGGGACGGGAGATGTCGAACATCAAGAAACAAAAACCGAATAGTTTTGTTAAAAAGCGAAGCGAATATTTTTATTGAAAAGGAATAGGCGTCCTTTATAATATATATATTGTGACGTACTGGACGGCTTATTACCGCCCAGGGTCTACTCAAATTAGCTATCGCAAGAGGGAAAGGAAGGGGAACGCGAAAAGAAATGGGAACTCTAGGTGGACTAAGAAAAGAATATAATTAATAAGGCAAATGCCACTACAGAAGAAAATAGAACCGTAAGGGAATCGATACAAAAAGAAAAGAAAATATAAGCGGATTAATACTAATCAGGGCTCACGCAGGAGCACGCAGGGGTCTAGGGAGGGGGGGGGGGTTGGAGGGGCAGGGGAGGGCGATCAGCTGGGACTTTGGACTCGGGTGATTTTGGGCGCCAGCTACTGTTACGGTGTAGCACCGACGAGTGACCTCGAGAGGTCCTCGTTTGTTGACAATTTGGGAATAACTGGGCTAGCGGCGGGAGAGGTGAGGGGATCTCAGGGAGGAAGGTTCCCGAACGCAAAATGGCTTCTTATAAAATTACCTCGGTTATGGAATGCGAAGGGGGGCAGGTGGTGGAAAAGGAAGGGCACGGAGGGTTTTAAAGGGAACGCAGAAATGCTAGATCTAGGGCGCACGCAATATACCACGGCCCTGAGGGTGGGGGCAGAAGGCCCGTCGAAACTACAAAGGAACTACGTACAATGCTGGGCCACGTGGGCCGGCTAACGGTGCCCTGAAGGGGCCTACAAAATCTACGGTGCAAATTATAAAGGGGTAAGAGGGAAGGGATGGCAACTAAGGAAACTCAATCAACCTGTACTCACTCAGACTGTGTCCGCAACACACGTAATCCAAGTCACACTATCCGTACTCGCTCTCACTCGATCGCACAAAACTCGCACTCGCTCGATCGCACAAACTCTCGGACTCGCTATCGCACAAACTCTCGGACTCGCTATCGCCACTGTAGCCTGGCTCGAAGTGAAGAAGGTTTCCGGTCGTTTGGTCCTCGTGGGCCTCCAGGGCCTCGGTGATTGGTGGTGGCCTCTCAGCTGAGAGGGCCTTCCAGGGCCTCGTGGCGGCAACACGGTGCTGGCGTCGCCGGCGCGCGGGCTGGCTGCGCGCGCCGGTAAACATGGCGGCCTCCAGGGCCTGTCAAAATCCTCCCGGGCACGTCCGCGGTCTCGGAGGGAGAGGGCTCCGCCGCTGTCACACGGGATTTTTCCTGCCCGTGTGACGGGACTGCACCGGGGCTGCATACATTGGTGGTGATGGTGGTGGCTGGGGATCCATCCCACGGGCGACTCGATCAGCTGGTTCCTCCTGCCAATGCCATCCCTGCCGTCCGCTGCCTCGGCGACGTAGCCACTCTCGCGGTCCATCCAGGGATGCTGTCCTCGTAGCAGGTCCACGATGTTGTCCTCGATGATGGTCCTCGATAATGGTGTTCGAGCCAGTGCCCTACGGTGAAGGGGACAGGGGGGGAAGGGTGTAGGGAGGGGATCTTAACTCTAAATACAACAGACCTAAAACACTAAATAAACGCAACAAACAGTAATTCGCAAGACAGTACGCAATACTCGTGCTCGGGGCCAGTGGTGCCCTCGAGCCAGGTGGCGGGGAGGGGTTATTATAACCTTTGTGTTACAATATATATGTTGCTAAAAAAACCATCCGGATTCAGGCGGCGAATAGGCGGCCGAGGCCGAGAGGGTCCTCCTCGTTATTAGGGTTCAGCCATAGTATTTCGCTGCGGCACCGTAGCACCTGGCGCTGTTGCCGCACAGCGGTCCTCTCATTAATGGTCCGCCTAGGGCGGCGAACCCATTTATTCGGGATAAAAATTTTCCCCACGTGCTAAAAGGGAAAAGGAAAGGAGAAAAAAAAATAATAACCTATCCTTTCTGAGGTAATAATATCAAAAATAAACAAGAATGGTAGGAACTTACCAGCCACACTTGCAGCTCCAAGGGAGGGGGCCCCTCGCAAATAAATGCCGTGTGTACTCCGTCCTCGTCCGGGATAACTAAAACGTCTTCCATCTTCACGATCAGTTGTAAGACTGAGGAAGTCTCCCTGGGAGGAGACCCTGAGGACCGGAGAAGAACGAATGGGTAAGGAAGGGGTACGGATTTTCCCAGACTGCATCTACGGGAATTTGCAAGGTAGCAGTCCAGGGCATCCTTCTATCAATAAGATAACCCTACTAGAAGTGATAGTCCGCGTCCTGTTAGCGTATTCATAAGCTTAAGCCATAGCGTAAGATATTCACTTACCGTAGGAAAATTATATTTATCCTGTAGTTATACACTTGCCAAAATCTTTATGATCCGTGGCCCTTGGGTATCGGAGCGTCGTTGGATTGCTCGCCAAAGGCGATCGAATCGACGAGGGCGTCGATACTTAAGGGGGGGATGCTGTCACGTGCCGTGTCTTTGAATTCTGGATCTCGCATACACATAGATACGATACGATGCAACAGAGAAGTCACGCCGACTGCAGCAAATTGGGAGGAAGCTAGCTTCCGGTCTTATCGCACCAAGAACGTGCCTAAACGTGTGAACCGAAAATTCCAGGATTCACGCGAGCGGACAAAAACCGCTGAATTAGTAAGATTTGCCCCTACCTGTCCACCTACTTTCAGCAGAAAGTAAGATGGATCAGGGAAGGCAAATCAATCTCCAGATACACACCAGAGCGCATAGTTCGGGCTGGAATAGTTCCTCACAAATTGCATCGCGCGGCGGCTATCATTCTCACGGGAGTTCCGCGTACTATTTATCTATCGCCGTTGTAAGTCGATAAGTCGTATCGAGCCCTATGAGTTGCACGCGTAGCGTATCAGTCAATGTGAATTTAGATATTAGTATTCTGATTTTTGCCACGAACAATACTGTCGTGTAGATTAAGGACGTTGTTCGGTAAAATGAAAGATCCAACAGAGGATTGAAACTTTCACCAAATATTCTTCGAATTATTAAAAAAATATTTCTCCTCAGGCAAAAATCGTTTTGCCGTCCGGAATTGGTAAAAAATATCATTGAAATTGATGATTTTAACACGCAAAGCATAGACGTTTGGCCTATATTAATTTTTTGACATCGATGGAGGTCTAACACATGCATGAAACTTTGCTAACAGTTAAAAGACTCTAAAAGACATATTCTCAAAAAAAATGAAATTTTTTGACCGTCTCGATCCATGTTTATTTTGACGAAAACTGTAGAATTTTCGATAGTATGAGGTGTGTGGTGGGGGGAACGCTCGCGACGTGGCAACAGCGTAGCAGGTTCGGTGGAGGGGACAACGCGTTACTTTTACATATACATATGTCTGATTGGCCGCTGAGCGTAATGGGACAGTCCGATGTTGCCAGCTCGTCTACCGTATTAGTGTGTGCTTGTCGGTGCACACCATTTGTGCGTGTGCGTAGACCAATCCGAAACAAAAGTTTGTACTGTTCGTCGTACTACGCGCAATGGCATTCATGCTAGCGGTACGGTATAACTTTTTGGTGAGATTGTCACCGAACAACGTCCTTAAGTGATTACCAAAGTGCAAGATCTCGAGTGTCGATAAGAAGAATAGCGAACATCCAGGGAGCGTGGGCGTCTAACGTTGCACGCCGCATGAACGTATGAGAGTGAGTACGTAAGAGTGAGTGTGGGCACGGCATTACGAGGCCATTGTAAAACTAGCTGTAAGACCATCTGGCATTTTCTTCGTATCTCTATCTAATAACTAGCACCTAAGCAAATTTGGGGTTGTAACAATACATTTGAATCATCTCATTGGGATTATTGCATCTTTGATTTAAATTGACCATACACCAATTCCTCGACCTAACGGCAATCCAAACGACCGGGCCTGTATAGGACGGCAGTCAAGAACTTACCCAAAACAAAAATAAATATAAACTTCCACGCGTAGCATGGGAGATTAACTTCGCTAGACGTGTAATAACGCCCTGCACGTCACATATATTGCTTATAAGTCAAAATTGACATTTCATGATTGAAATTTCAAAATGACCTGCGTGCGTGACGCATGCGTGGATGAAAGTTGGATGAGGCGGACGTAGCGGCATCTATCATTCAACGACATAAATAATTTCGTTCTGTTTGAAATACGAACGACGGTTAAATTATTTCATTAAAAAAATACTAAAATCTAATTTGGAGTTATAGGTATATTCTGATGCCAAATAAAAAAGAATAAAAAAAAATTTTTGTCAAAAAAAATACAAAATTTTTTTTTGTATTTTAGGAGTGTGAAAATTTGGAGTTATAGGTATTTTCTTATGCCAAATAAAAAAGAATACAAAAAAATTTTTGTCAAAAAAAATACAAAAAATTTTTCTGGATACGGACACCCTAATCACCTAGCGGTATGAAATATACTTTACGACCGATTCTCATACCTACCAAATATACATACCAAATTTCATGAAAATCGGTCGAGCCGTTTCGGAGGAGTTCGGCGACAAACACCGTGACACGAGATTTTTATATATCTTATATATAATAATCTCTTATAAATAATAATATATCTTATATATAAAAATCTCGTGTCACGGTGTTTGTCGCCGAACTCCTCCGAAACGGCTCGACCGATTTTCATGAAATTTGGTATGTATATTTGGTAGGTATGAGAATCGGTTGTAAAGTATATTTCATACCGCTAGGTGATTAGGGTGTCCGTATCCAGAAAAATTTTTTGTATTTTTTTTGACAAAAATTTTTTTTTGTATTCTTTTTTATTTGGCATAAGAAAATACCTATAACTCCAAATTTTCACACTCCTAAAATACAAAAAAAAATTTTGTATTTTTTTTACAAAAATTTTTTTTTTATTCTTTTTTATTTGGCATCAGAAAATACCTATAACTCCAAATTAGATTTTAGTATTTTTTTAATTAAATAATTTAACCGTCGTTCGTATTTCAAACAGAACGAAATTATTTATGTCGTTGAATGATAGATGCCGCTACGTCCGCCTCATCCAACTTTCATCCACGCATGCGTCACGCACGCACGTCATTTTGAAATTTCAATCATGAAATGTCAATTTTGACTTATAAGCAATATATACGTATTTTATGACTGTAAAAAGGTTGGTAAAATACTGAAAGTCCAAATACATTATCGATATACCGTTTTTCATCAGTAAGTACAAGAATTTTTGTCTATTTGTGTGTGTATACAGTGAACAATTTTAATTTATAAAAAAGGTTGGTAAAATACTAAAAGAATAAATCCATTATCGGTATACGGTTTTTCATAAGTAATTAAAACAATTTTGTCTGTTTGTGTGTGTGAGCATTACAGTGAACAATGCCAGGAAGACGGAAGGGGGCGAATTTAGGAAGAAGAGGGAATAGAACAACAAATAGGAGAAATAATAGAGCAGAAAGAACAGACGAACAAATCCAAGAAGATAACGAAAATATGCGTGTGAGCATGTCGCAATTGCGTGCATCTCAATCACAAGAGGCACGAGATGAAAAAATCAACAACGACAATTGGAACGGAGACAAGCGCGACGGTTCGTAGTTAACACACGCAGAGCAAATGACCTACAACGCCAACAAGTACATCGAGCATTTACATCCGCTTCGTTCCTTCGTCTCGCATTCGAGTACCAGCCAGATATTGAATATTCCGCTCATCCGAAAGTCGTGATTGGTGCTATGGGCAAAGAATGTCCCCATTGTCATGCGCTCAAATTCAAACATGAGTCAGCCGGGATGTGTTGCGCTTCAGGAAAAGTGCAACTACCAGAAATTGAGACACCACCAGAACCATTGAACGGATTGCTCATCGGCACGGATCCAGATTCAAGCCTGTTCCTGAAGTCCATTCGCACATTCAATTCATGCTTCCAAATGACTTCGTTCGGAGCAACAGAAATAGTTTACAATACTGCAGCAAGTGGTCAACAATTCAATTCAACATTCAAAATAAAAGGCCAAGTGTACCACAAAGTAGGCTCATTTCTGCGAATGCCAAACGAACCACATAAATTTTTACAAATCTACTTCATGGGAGGTGAGGACATCAATCGTGTGGATGCACGTTGCGGCTACAATAACCTAAATTCACCTAATGCCAGGCGCATCGTCGGCGAACTGGACGCCCTATTGAATGAGCACAATGAATTATTGAAATTCTTCAAATCACACATGCACGAATTGAAAAGTGACAATCAAGCTATTATCATCAATCCTGATAAAACACCAGCTGGAGAGCACGTGCGTAGATTCAATGCGCCTGTTGTTGACGACGTTGCTGGAATCATGGTTGGCGACCGAAAATTGACGAGAGAAATCGTGATTCGAAGAAGAAACAATAACCTGGAGTTCATCGCCGAAACACACCGTTCATACGACGCTCTCCAATATCCGCTAATTTTCTGGAAGGGACAAGACGGATACTGCATAAACATTAAACAACGAGATCCCGACACAGGTAATTCATTCATTATGAACATCATTACTCATTTTGAATTAATATTTATTCAACATTCATATTCACATTCATACAATATTTAGTCAATATATCAAGAGACTCGGTCGAGTCTCGCGCCAAGTACAGGCAACCGGCTGTACAGGGCGCAGCTCGCCGAGACTCTTTACTTGAGTCAACTCTTATACCTGTGTTTGGAATGAAATATCTTATTAACCGCTATACATGAGAAAAAGTTATTGATACATTCACTATAGGAATTGAGGGTCCTGAATGGATTGCCCCCACGTTCAATACGATTAGTATACGAGATCAGGGTGTATTGAGATGGCGAGCGAGATGATTTTATTTCAGTTCCGTCGTCGTCGTCATCGTCGTCGTCGACGTCGTCGTCGTCGTCGTCGTCGTCTTCGCACTTCCATCGCATTTTTTACACGACAGATGGCGCTGACTGCTGTGCCTTCTTTACCTATTTGTACTGTGTATGGTGGTAGTAATTTACGAATACACAATACAATCAAATACACTTTATACGTGAAGCTACCGTTCATACCGAATTTCCAGTTAGTATAAGGGTGCTTTCACAACAGTATAGAATTATCCAGTTTTTAATAGCATTCATGTGCAGCGCGCGTATATGGGTGTATGTATATGTGTGCTTCGGCATAATTCCTCATATTTTAGGTGACAGATTGTCCAACTGTTCTGCTTCGTAGTTTTCTATATCTAGATGGCCGACGTGGAAGTCCAGGGTGTCCACGTATTCCGCTTCGTAGTTTCTTTTATCTAGGTACTGGATGAGGAATTCCAGGGTATCCAGGTATTCCGCTACGTAGTTTTCTGTATCTAGGTGCCGGATGTGGAAGTCCAGGGTGTTCAGGAATTCCGCTTCGTAGTTTTCTGTATCTAGGTGTCGGATGTGGAAGTCCAAGGTGTCCAGGTATTCCGCTTCGTAGTTTTCTGTATCTAGGTGCCGGATGTCGAAGTTCAGGGTGTACAGGTATTCCGCTCCGTAGTTTCTTGTATCTAGGTACTGGATGTGGAAGTCCAGGGTGTCCAGGTATTCCGCTCCGTAGTTTCTTGTATCTAGGTACTGGATGTGGAAGTCCAGGGTGTCCAGGTATTCCGCTCCGTAGTTTCCTGTATCTAGGTGTCGGATGTGGAAGTCAAGGGTGTCCAGGTATTCCGCTCGGTAGTTTCCTGTGTCCAGGTGTTGGATGTGGAAGTCCAGGGTATCCAGGTATTCCGCTACGTAGTTTCTTGTATCTAGGTACTGGATGTGGAAGTCCAGGGTGTCCAGGTATTCCGCTCCGTAGTTTCCTGTATCTAGGTGTCGGATGTGGAAGTCCAGGGTGTCCAGGTGTTCCGCTCCGTAGTTTCTTGTATCTAGGTGTCGGACGTAGAAGTCCAGAAAAGTGTGCAACAAGCTCTGGCGCTTCGCTCAAACTATAGTATCCTCTTTGATGTTCTCACGGCCTGAGGTACAAGGCCTGAAATAATCCAGCATACTCTCCTCTCTTACATTTACCACACGGCTTCAACAAGCTGGACACCATTAACGACGCTTATATGCATTGAAGATTACATTTTCTTTAAAAATTTGTATATGTCTTTATGCATTTCTAGAAAAAGGGACTTACAAATTAAATTTATATGCCATTAAACATTTTCGACACCGCAATATATTTTTCTGATTAGCAACATCATAATGCATTTACATTTTATATCTGTGACAATATAGATTTCAGTGCTTAGAGCGTCTATGTCCCGTTGAACAACAAAAACTTGTGATATCCCCAAAAAACACTTACGTGTAAAAAACTACGCCAAGTACAGGTGTGCTGTGTATTCCTCTAATAAAAAGTATTGATATCAGATTATTGAGGCCAAGTACATAAGTAACTACATGTTTGCCTATTATATGATCTAGCACTGGTCCATCATTTGAATTGTATTTTCAAAATTTCCTATAACGTTTTCACTACTCTTTTACATTACTACTGTTTCTCGTAGTTGATTATGAATTAATGGTTATTTAATAATTAATAAAACTTTAGCTGATTCCTTATCGAGTACTACTTGGCGGGTCCGTGCCAGAAATTCCAAAGTACTTACTTTGAACGTACTAATAGTATCCTAAAATTATGTTTGTTATTAAGATTTTACCGTGATTATTATTAACGAGTTATCGTTAATAAGCTCTATATAGAAAGTTGACATTGGTTTTGAGTTTAATGACTGGCATTATGAATGCAAATTTATATCAAGAATTGCACGGACCCGCCAAGTAGTACTCGATAAGGAATCAGCTAAAGTTTTATTAATTATTAAATAACCATTAATTCATAATCAACTACGAGAAACAGTAGTAATGTAAAAGAGTAGTGAAAACGTTATAGGAAATTTTGAAAATACAATTAAAATGATGGACCAGTGCTAGATCATATAATAGGCAAACATGTAGTTACTTATGTACTTGGCCTCAATAATCTGATATCAATACTTTTTATTAGAGGAATACACAGCACTCCTGTACTTGGCGTAGTTTTTTACACGTAAGTGTTTTTTGGGGATATATATTACAGGAGCCGAAATAAACAAGAAAGTGAGCTCGATGGATTTTTATTCGTATCGTATGATGATTCGACGTGGTCAGGACAACGTGATTCTGCGATATCGTGAGCTGTGCCAACAATTCATGGTCGACATGTACGCAAAGGTAGAGAGCGAACGACTGCGATTCGTACGACACAATCAACAGAAGCTGCGTGCGGAAGAATACATTCACTTGAGAGACGCTATCATGAGAGACGCCGATACCGCCGAAATTGGTAACTCTATCATTCTACCATCATCGTACGTAGGCAGTCCACGTCATATGCAAGAATACATACAGGATGCTATGACTTTCGTGCGCGAGTACGGACGACCATGTTTATTTATCACGTTTACATGTAATCCAAAGTGGCAGGAGATTACATCTTTGCTATTGCCAGGCCAAAATGCAATACATCGTCATGACATTACAGCACGTGTGTTTAAACAAAAATTGAAGTCTCTAATGAGCTTCATTACAAAATTACACGTATTCGGTCCCACACGTTGCTGGATGTATTCGGTTGAATGGCAAAAGCGAGGATTACCTCATGCACACATTTTGATTTGGTTAGTCGACAAAATACGCCCTGAGGAAATCGATAGTGTAATATCCGCGGAAATTCCAGATCCGTCTAATGATCAATTACTGTTCGATATTATTACCACACTCAGAGAAATCTGGATAGTTTTGATAACTATTAAGTGACAGCTATATAATAATTGGTCTACACAACTGTTTTTATAATTACTTCAACTTATTTCTTTGTTAACGTGACTGCAACACAGAGAAAAAAGATGGTTGAGGCAACTACAAAATTTGTTGTTAAATACGACCTCAACTTTATTTTTTAAGTTACTCATACTAATAATATATGGTCAGTGCAACTGCAGACGATTGTTATTATAACAAAATTCATTGTTGCGAGAGCTGCTTGTATGAGTATCGGGAACTATGAAGCCTATTTCATGTGACTAGCATGACAGTATTATGCGCAATATATGCCAATTCCCATCTGTCTGCAGAAATTTTACGGGTTACATTAACTTTATTCGATAGTTATGAGTACGAAAATATATTCGGCCAATCTGGTAAGTGCGCATCGTCACAAGCCGCCCCAATAGTCGCTCCGTCCATGGTAAAAATAGACAAAGTATGTTCAGTTCATGGACACATTTTTGACCACTTCTGCGCAGCCCGAAGATTCCACCATTTTTTATAACAGTGAACTATACCGAAGACTGTATGTCACGGTGTCTATGGAAACGAGACGCCAAGACTGGGAGGCTCATTGGCTAGACAAATTACGCGGCAGCTTATTGGTCCTCTGCGACGGTCTACTTCTACCATGGCTCCGTCTAGTTCTTGTAACCGTCTCGATTGTTCTTCAGTTTTCACCGAGATGTGAGCAGCGAAAGTGAGTGTCACGTGTCAGAAATCGCGATAATGCAGGAAGAAAACGGTGGTAAGTACATTTCATTAATCTCTAACGGTCATTCGAAATGCTTTGCGACGAATTACTTTCATGAATGCATCGAATATCAAAGGTTTTCATACTGCAGTAAAAATTTTGTCGCGCGTACTACATAGATACTGTGGTGTGGTAGAAGGCCATCATGAACCACATTTTATTCGTGTTACCAGTTTTTTCGTGGTATAAATACGTTTCATTTATTACCACCTGATATGGAATATGATGTCCAGCAGGGGAAATAATTTTTCGTATATACAGATTCGAGTAACCATGAGACAGCAATATAACGAGAGACACACAAAGGTTACGGGGCTACAATAATATACGATACTTCAAAAATGATTTGGTCTATGTGATACTCTTTCATACCGGGAATAGTTGTAAAGCAGCATATAAACAAGTATAGTGGGAGTGATATGAAGGTGATCGTGCGGTCACTCGGTGTGCGTGTATTTAGCCGTTGAGAGTGGAATCAAGGCGTTCGTGCTTACTTTGTTTTACGAGTGAGCATCGCCGCCGTTACGTAGTAGCGCATGAGAAAAAGTGAGTTGAACGTAAAGCGAATGCGCGCGTTTTTATTTCTTTCCTAGCAACACTTTATAGAGTTACAACGCGTTCACTTTTTGTTCATCTCACTTCCTCCCATAGGGCACTACGCAACAACGACGACGCTCTCCCGTTTCAAAACAAAGTAAACACGATTGTACTGTTTACACTCAACAGCCAAGTCCGCGCGTTATGAGTGACTGCGCGATCACTTTCTTATTAACGCAAAAAATAATAGATTTATCTGCTCTGTAGAAATACCAACATCACAATCTTTGCCAGATGGCAATCGTGTATCTGGCAGCTTTGTTCGAGACACACTAGTGGGATGGGGACTTACAGAGTACGTCTCTAATTTTGAGCATGAAAAGATCGACGAAAGCTCTTTCTTCCAACTACCGGACAATGCTGTCGCCCGGTTGATTCCACGGATGGGCCCCTACTACAAGTTTCTGTTTGAAAGACAAAAACTTGAGACACGTGCGGTAATTTTTTTTTTCAAGTGCTTTATTGACTTTTACAAAGAAACATTTTTGCCGTGTTTATTTATGCTTCTCAATGTTTAATTAGCAGACATTGCAAGAAGTGCCCCCGACTCGAACGTTTTTGGAAAGTGGACAAGTAAAATACAATATTTCTTATTCTTGCTCTTGATTCTGCGAAGTACAAATATTCTGATAATTAAAGATGTAATTCTCCTAGACACTGTACATGCTTCTGCGACGAACGAAAAACGGAAGATATCTCCTCGCAAAGAAGCGTCTGAAAGACGAGAGTACGCTTTGCAACATTGTCGTTGACCATTTGATGGACAAATCGTTCAAGTAAGGCATCTTACATTCTATCAAGGGTTCTGAGTCACCCAATAATCGATCCTTTTTCGACTATAAAATCTCCGTTCCTATTAGAAATGTATAAATTACTAGAAAAATATCTTGTTAGTATTTAAATAGAATAACTTTTCTTTCATGGCAGAATCATTTCATTTTTTATGGTTGTTTCGTAAACACAGCATTAACTATTTGTTCTCCTCGTGCGATCCCAAGTATTAACTATCATATCGATTGATCTGCGCGCCAAGGTGATGTAACCCGTTAATAGTTTTAACATGTGAGTAAAAAAAACTGTCCACTCATGCTATACAATTTCCCTTCACGCAAAAATTGAACTTCACAAAGATTAGACTATATAGTGATTTCACTAAGAAAAAAAAATGGCATTGATATTATAATATGACAACTATCAATTTTCAGTCCACACGAGTATTATAATGACGGTAACTATTTTGCAAGTTACGGTAACTGCAATATAGGTACTATAACAATAAAATGGTTATCATGACTATAAAAATAGTGGTATGGACTAAAAATTGATAATTGTCACATCATACGTTCCAGGAGTATACAAATTTCGATGACCTTATTCTGTATCAAGCGCGAATTACAGAAAGTAAGAGCTGGGCTTATGAAACAACTGTAAAAGGTTTCCAAAATAACCGTCTTATTATATTCAGGGTGACTCGAGAGGAATATATGTTTTGGGCTGATGAAATCGTGACTACATTCCCGAAACAAAAACAGCAAATTTGGTATAAGCCATCGAAAAACGGAACGGCCGCTTCAGGAAAGCTATACGATAAGTTCAACAACGTAAAGAAAAAGATAAAATCCGCCGTCACAGAATACGAAAAGAAAAGAGCGGAGTGCAGATCGACTGCCGGATCCGAGAGAGACGCAAAGTATTTGCAGGAGTTGCAAATGACTTCCCTGGATGACTTACAGAAAATTAAGGATCTGTGGCAAAAAACGTTCAATACTCGGGATATTTCGGGCAGCATATCAGCCTATTACAATCGATATCCGCAGCTCCGAACTCCACTAGGATCAGAATTGGTATAATTTTTTTATTTCGTTTTCATTAAATTTTTCGTAGTTTTTACAAAGTTTTGAGGATAAATTGACTGCAATTGCGTTCGATTATATTACGTTATTCGTTCATAGCCCGGAATTACATGTATAATTATTAATTTTTGAAAATATTAACCATTTCCAGGTAATCATTTATACATTTTTGTTTGAAAGTGTTCAGTTTCAATCTATTATAATATCGTAATTCATAAGCTTTTATACGGCAGATCCAGTTAGATTACGAACGCTTGGACTACGTTCCGAAAGACGAGCCGTTGAAGACAAAGTGGCTGGAGCTCGCTAACAAAATTCTGTGCTTGGCACGGCGAAAGACTGTCTGCACGGAGATTCTCGAAAACGCAGGTTGATTATTTTGTATTGATATAGTAAACCTATTATCTCTGTATATGGTTGACTTGTGAGTGGCAAGCGTGAATATCAAATTGTCTTTTTAGACGATACTCCACCGGAAATTGTGGCCCTTCGAGTTTTGCCGTTTTTAATCCGAACCACTAATGTGAAGATTAATGTAAAAAAGAAGCAATGGAAGCCGTCTCAGAAAGAACAAGCTAACGGGTTCATTATCTGGATAAACGTAAATTTAACAAAATCTTGTACATATGAAATCAGAGCCCTGCTGTTGAATAATTGCTATAATTACTTATGACAGCAAAAAATTGATCAAATAAAAAAAATCCTTTATTTTTAGACAATTACCGAGTTTGAGAATATATTGACAACTCAGCGAGACCTTCTGAAGAAATACAATCTGACTCTTCAACCTTTCGTCGTCGCCGTCGGGCCGCCGAGTCAGTTGACTGCAGCATACGTTGTAATCGACGACATCAAGTACAAATTCGGAACTCTTCTCGAAGCAGTAGACCTTTGCTTCAAATCTTTCTACGCACTCAACGCAGTGTATCCCGTGTCGAGCGAACCTGTATGGGTGTTTCTGCAAACGGAAGTCTACGGCATTGAAGAAAAAGATAAGTATTACCAAAGCGTCCAATCCCTGCGTACCAAATTGGCGGATGAAGAGGATCAAGCCGATTTCGACACTGATTCGGCAACCGAATTTGATTAAAACTAACCTACCGATAGACGTAATATCTCGCGTTTCTCTTGTAAAACACAGTCAATATGAGAGCCCAATGTGTAATTTGTTCGAAAATCGTACAAGGCAAACTGATGAAATATCATTTACGAATCGCTCACAAAACAGAAGTGATGAATTTCGTATGTGCTGCTGTCGCGTGCCCCCGAACTTTCAGTACATTGAAATCTTTAAATAATCACTGGAACAAAAAGCATTCTGAAACTGAAGAAGCATTGAAAACATGTGACACTGAACTCACCCTTTTTGTTCCGACAATTTACGAATCGCCATCAGAACCGAGCGAAGTTGTTGAAAAAAGCGTCGCGAATACTATAGATTGTGAAAAATACGAGGAACCCGTTGAAACATCTACATTCTTTGAATCGGCTCTAAAATTTTCGTTGACCTTGTATGGTGATGTAAGACTGAGTCGTACACAGGCAAACACTACACTTACGCAGGTAGAAGATATGCTCAATAGTGACTTTGTTAATTCATTGAAGCAATTAGTCTTGAACTCGGTGGACAAATCTGTAGTAGATGACGTTGATAAACGATTTCATGATCTGCAAACAAGCTTTTCACAACTAAATACTGAACATAAATGTCTAAGCGAATTACGCAACCGTAAATGTTTTATAGATCCACAAAATATAACTTTTGGATTTCGCGAAGAACCAAAATTCGGTGTAATTAATTTCACAAAAAATTCTGGTACTATAATTTCATTACAAAAAATACTTACAAAGTTTTTTGAGTTGCCTGAGGTTTTCGAAAAGACAGTACATTACGTAACATCCTTGCAGACAGAAAAAAACGTATCCAACATTATGCAAACAGAATTCTGGAAAGCTAGAAGTATCGACGTGGAATCAGATGCCATGGTTTTGCCTTTATTTTTATATGAAGATGACTTTGAAAGCGGTAACCCATTGGGCTCACATGCGACTGTGTATAAAATGGCCGCAATGTATATTTCGTTGCCTTGCTTACCACCGGAATATCGATCTAAATTAGATAATATATTTCTTTGCCAAATTGCTCACTCCAGCGACGTGACTGAGTTTACGCATGAACAAGTGTATCGTAATGTAATCGAACAATTGAATGCTCTCGCTAATACGGGGATTGAACTTAGTATTAATGACAAACAATACCATTTTTTTTTAAACTGGCTCTAATTATTGGTGACAACTTAGGACTAAATAGATTATTGGGCTTTACGACCAGTTTCAACGCTGACTACTTTTGTAGATTTTGTAAGGTCACCAAGAAAATGTCGTCTAAACTACATTCCGAGGATGCTCAACTTTTGCGAACAAAGGAAAAGTACGTAACAGACGTTGAATGTAACGATGTAAGGAATACCGGTATTAAAACAAAATGCATTTGGAATAACGTAATTGGGTTTCATGTAACTGAAAATTTTTCTGTCGATATTTTGCATGATCTCTTTGAAGGAGTGTGCAATTATGACGTAGGTAAAATTTTATACCACTTTGTATATGAGGAAAAACTGTTTACATTAGATTCGCTCAATTTTAAATTGAAATTCTTTACATACCCCCAAAATAGTTGTAAACCACCATTGATTAGTATTGAACAGTTAAAAAACCAGTGTCTGAAAATGTCAGCAGCGGAGATGAAGTGTTTTATTTTAAACTTGTCGTTAATAATAGGGGACTTAGTTCCACACAAAAACAAATATTGGGCATTACATTTACTCTTGAGGAAAATTGTATCCTTAACATTACAAACGTTTGTTGTTAATGGAGACGTCACGATACTGTCTGATTTAATCAAACGACACCATATTTTGTACGTCAAGCTTTTCGCGAATACATTAAAACCAAAACATCATCACATGGTACATTACCCCCGGATCATGAACACTATAGGTCCTTTATGTCATACATGGACGATGCGCTTCGAATCGAAACACCGACCGTTAAAACAAGGTGGAATAACTTCCAATAATAGAATAAATTTACCGTTTACAATTGCCGTAAAACAGCAGTTTAATCTTAGTAAAATGTTTCTCAATTGCGTCGGATTCAAGGAGAGTTTAATATATGAAAACTTAAAAGACCAAAATGAACGCCCAATTGTACGAATTGATGATTCTCAACAGATCCAGGATTACTACCAAATAAAAAGCTTCTCGAGAAATGGCATTAAATACGACGCCGAAACAGTTATACGAATGTCCGCTGATAACCTACCAATATTTGGTCGACTTAAAAATATTTTTCGTAAACGCGTTAACTGTCTTTTAAACAATACCGATTTTAGTTTCATTGTTAGAGTCTTCAACTGCGTAGAAAAAGATGAGCATCTGCAGGGCTTTCGATTGATCGATACAAATTCTCACAAACTTGTCACGTTCGAATCACTGCTATTTTTTGAACCACGAAATATAGTTATTTTGGCGAAAGGTGATTTTTATATTGGTTACGATTATCATCTATCGTGATTGCACTTTTGTAACAATTGTCATGAATCAAGCCCACGTACAGAATCTTTTGAAGGGGAGGGTAGATGTTTCGTTAAAAACCACGTATTCTGCGGAGAATACTTGTATCAATATTTGATCAAGGTATTTCAGTGTACAAAATAAGAAACTCCTCCTATTGACGCGTCAATAGAAAGAGTTTCTTATTTTTATTTTAAATGATATTAATATTATTTAGATTGATCCGCGTGTGATTCGTTTTTATGTTAAATAAATATTTTCATAATATTTTATGAAGCTTTAGAGCGACCATTGTAAAGACTGTGGCTCAAATTATTAATATTAAGTTGCTATAAGATATGAGTACTTTCTGGTACCACTTCTGGTGATATTATTATATTCTAAATGAATATAATAACTGTAAATTTACAGTGATTACTTAGGCGCTAAGGTTCCGAATTTGTTAAATGTAATTTTAAGACTGTTCTTGTAATATGTTTTTGTTTATTGTCATAACTCATGTTTGTAAACTTCAAAGATTGTGAAACTGTTAAATTCCTTAAAATGATTAAATGAAAAAATTGGAAATTCATCTTCATAGCATATTCTCATTTCGGAATCCTTCCGGCATCCGGTAAAAATAATTAAAAAGTATAGTTGCTTCAATAGAATATTGAAAATGTAAACAGCTTACAAAACTCATTTTGCAGCACTAAAAATCATTAGTAACTGCAAAGAGTAAAATAAAGGCTTTCATTACATAGACGTTTTTAGTTTCTGTAACCACTTTTGAATACTTGCCATAATGCAATGCAAGTCACTTACACGTACTGATGAGAAATAGTTGTTGTAGCTAGAGAAGTTGACTACATATACATGACGCAATATAATGAATGAAACTATACATGCTTTGTACCTGTAACGGCGAAGTGAAAATTGAGATCACCCGAACCTTATAGTTGTTATTATAACTTTTTAGTAATTGCCCTAATGCGAAGGCCAAAGTGGTCGATGCTAATGAGAGATAGTTCTGATAATCATAAAACATGCTTACTTCAAATATACAAATGAGGTAAGTTACAAGAAGTTCTCGCAACAATGAATTTTGTTATAATAACAATCGTCTGCAGTTGCACTGACCATATATTATTAGTATAAGTAACTTAAAAAATAAAGTTGAGGTCGTATTTAACTACAAATTTATAGTTCCCTCGGCCATTTTTTTCTCTGAGTGCACAAACATGATTCATGGCCCATGCGGTGATCTGAGTCGTTTATCGCCTTGCATGGCAGATGGACAATGTACAAAGCGTTTTCCTAAAGATTTCACCAACGACGCGATCACAAATGTCGACGGATATCCAATATATCGTCGTAGAAATACTGATAATGGCGGACAATCATTTACGATAAATATCAACAACGTAGACATTGACATTGATAATCGTTGGGTGGTACCATATTCGCCTCTGCTGAGCAAAACATTCAATGCTCATATTAATGTTGAGTTCTGCAGTTCGGTGAAGAGTATCAAATACATTTGCAAGTATGTGAATAAAGGCAGCGATATGGCTGTATTTCAAATTCAAAATACCGATGTGAATGCTCCTCGACTAAATGACAACGACGAAATAATGCGCTACCAAATTGGGCGGTACATCAGCTCAAATGAAGCTGTCTGGCGTATCTTTGGTTTCCCAATTCATGAACGGGACCCAGCAGTTATACATTTAGTCGTCCATCTTGAAAACGGCCAGCGCGTATTTTTCACAAACGAAACAGCAACTGAGCGTGCCATAAATCCACCAAAAACTACACTCACCGAATTTTTCGAATTGTGTAATCGTGCGGACACTTTCGGTGCTTTTGCACGAACACTACTTTATTCCGAGGTACCACGCTATTTCACATGGAATCAAACAAAAAAATGGATGCCACGCAAGCAAGGCACACCAATTGATGCGTGGCCCGGCCTATTCAAATCAAACACTTTGGGCCGAGTATATACAGTCAATCCAAGGCAGATTGAGTGCTTTTATTTGCGACTGTTGTTGGTTAATGTCACCGGACCGTTGTCATTTCAAGATATAAGAGAAGTTAATGGACAACAGTATCCAACATATAAAGATGCATGCCTTGCACTCGGCTTGCTGGAAGACGACAATCACTGGGACGATATGCTTGCTGAAGCAGCATTGGACTGTACAGCAACACAAATTCGTCTACTATTCGCTGTAGTGTTGACTACATGTTTCCCGGGACGAGCAGACACGTTGTGGGATAAGCACAAAGATTCAATGACTGATGATATATTACATCGAATTCGTACACAGTGCAACGACCTAACAATTAAATTCAGCGACGCTATGTACAATGAAGCATTGATTGCTATTGAGGATATTTGCGTTGTCATTGCCAATTTACCACTCAGTCATTTCGGTATGAGTTCGCCAAATCGAAGTGCATCTGATTTAATGGACACAGAAATGAATCGTGAATTGACGTACGATACTGCAGAAATGGCAGCGATTGTTACTCGCAATGTCCCACTACTGACTCATGAACAAAAAATCATTTACGACCGCATTATGCTGGCAGTTTCAGTGGGAGAAGGTGGATTCTTTTTTTTTGATGCACCAGGTGGAACTGGGAAAACATTTCTAATTTCGCTAATTCTCGCTGAAATACGATCAAGTAATGGCATCGCATTGGCCGTTGCATCATCTGGCATTGCAGCAACTTTATTGGATGGAGGCAGAATAGCTCATTCAGCATTTAAGCTGCCACTGAATATTCAAAATAACCCAGACGCAGTGTGCAACATAAAAAAACAATCGTCCATGGGGAAAGTGCTGAAAGAATGCAAAATTATCATATGGGATGAATGCACTATGGCACACAAACATTCTCTTGAGGCGTTTAACAGAACACTCAAAGATATAAAAAACAACGACAAACTATTCGTCGGCACTCTGTTACTCCTTTCAGGTGATTTCAGACAAATACTTCCAGTCATTCCACGTTCAACGTACGCTGATGAGATCAACGCTTGCTTGAAATCATCGCCACTGTGGAGTAATGTTGAAAAAGTCAAGCTAAATATAAACATGCGGGTCCAAATGCTAGAAGATCCATCCGCTGAGACATTCTCGAACCAATTGTTAGATATCGGCGATGGAAAAGTTGCTGTCTATGAAAATACTGGATGCATAAAATTGCCCACTGATTTCTGCACAATTGTTGATTCCCAAAATACTCTTATTGACAGCATATTTCCCGATGTACGCACACAATATATAAATCATGCGTGGTTGGCAGAAAGAGCCATTTTGGCAGCAAAAAATGTGGACGTCGACGATTTAAACTTCAAGATACAGCAGTCATTGCCAGGCGACTTGGTATCATACAAATCGATCGATACAGTTTGCGATGCCAACGAAGCTGTAAATTATCCAACAGAGTTTTTGAACTCACTGGATTTGCCAGGCATGTCACCACACCTTCTACGACTGAAAGTTGGATCTCCGGTTATTTTACTTCGGAATTTAAACCCACCACGGCTGTGTAATGGCACGCGATTGGTCATTAAAAAATTGATGAAAAACATTATCGAAGCTACCATTTTGAATGGCAAATTCCAAGCCAAAAATGTTTTGCTGCCACGAATTCCAATGATTCCCACAGGAGTGCCAATTGAATTCAAAAAGGTTCAATTTCCTATTAGATTGGCATTCGCAATGACAATCAATAAATCGCAAGGCCAAACAATGTCTGTTTGCGGTTTAGATTTGGGCACACCATGTTTTTCCCACGGACAATTATACGTGGCATGTTCTCGCGTGGGCAAACCATCGAGCTTATTTGTGTTGGCTAAAGACGGACTGACAAAAAATATCGTAAACTTAATTGCTCTTCGAAATTAATATTCATTTGATATATTTTTTATCCTAAAGTAGGAAAATGAAAACAATGAATATGTCCGTTATGTTAATGAAATACATTGAATTGAGAAAATGAATGGTTGGTATTTTTTTGTTTTTATCGGCGGTCATCGTCTACAGCGCTCAATTCCTCTTTTTGTCATAGATCCCATCCCCAAACACTTACAATACATTAGTTATATTTTATTTAACAACCAACATATTCACTAAAAATAATTTATATGGCAGAACAACGTTCGCGGGATCAGCTTGTATATGTTGTGACGTGGCATTTTGATGCACGTCACAAAATTAGGCGAATTCGGCTACGTCGTGGGGCCGGATGAGTTACGGAGCGTTTCGCGTGGCGTTGGACTGATTTTTATTTTAAGAATTTGTATTTATTTCCCCGTGGGGAACGTTTCGTTTGTTTTTGAGTTCATTAAGCGGATCCGAGAGGATTCGACACAATTTGTATTGAGACGGGGCCCGAGAGAGAGCCAACTACGGGCCTGGCGGAGCGCTGTCAAGGAGAGGTGACGTCAGGACCGGAGCACACTACCTGGTGGCTCGACTACGCGAAGCCAGCGGCGAGCGTCTTCAGAAGCAGAGGGCATACAGGAGTTGCAAAAGAAGCGTGAAGCCGAATATCGAGGGAGTAGAAGTGGATGTGATTCCCGCCTTCCGGAAACGGCACTGCAGCCATCCTATCGTAGCAAGATGCCAGGATCTATTTTACCGGGATCGTTAAAACAATTGAAGATCGCGAGCTGGCTAGCGGAGCCCATGTAACAGCGAACCTGATTGGACCAGGGGGTGGTATTACAGCGCGCTCTCAGGAAGGTTCCCGATTTTGGAAATTTGTAGCGTCACTCACGGCGTGGCCTAACTCAGGGATAGACGTGCTATCGTTTTCTACCGAATTTTGTATTTACTGTATCGTATCGTGATCCGTTTGAGGGGCTATAAATCAGGAGAGTGTGTTCCTGGATATAGTAGGAGCTACTGGACAACGGTGAGTGACGCTCAGGGATATTTTGGCTACTTTTCAATTCACGGGATCAACCGATCTTTTCTGTTCGACGTACTCTTACGCGTCATCCTGCGCTTTCCTGACCACTAAGGGTCCAAGGATAGCTAATCCGGTGACAAACAGGAGATCGGTCTCTCATTTAATTATTTCAATTCTTCCGGTTTTGTGTCTAACCGTTCAGTCCACGTCTCGCGGAATCGTCTCCCTGACACATGGGTGCGTGAGTCAATATCGTGCCGTTTATTATCGTTACCGTATCGTTTAATATATCGTATCGTATGTTGCGTTGTTCCAGCGGGAACATTATTGTATAATATCGTTTGGGTAAAGATCCCAGTGTGTTCTGCATCATCTCGATCTGTTTTCTGTATTTGTCATTTGTATTTCACCATCTTGTTTTATTTTCTATTTAAAATAAATCGGATCCGTCCCCGGATTTTGGGTTCCGATAATTTGTCGTTTTCAGTAGTTTTTAGAGTGAACCTCCCTAATTTTCAGATTTTGATTATTGTCTCCCAGACCCAGGACCCCACCGCACAAGAGCTGGCCAGGGTGTCCTTAGGAGACAGCGGTGTAACTCTGGTTATACCTGGCGCCCAATAATTTAGTATTTCATTAATTATTTCTCGCGGTGCCATTTATTTGTGCGTCACCGTTAAAAAGTATCGTCACAATGTATATATATATATATACAGGGTGTTTCTGTTAACTCTGCACATACTTCTAGGGTGTGTAGGGGCTGCTTAGACAAGCATTTTGAGATAAGACACCCATGGTCGGAAACTCATCCTAACGGCTGTGGAGGACTTTGAAGGTTTTGATACCGCGTGCTTGTTCGTAGCGTAATGAATCAGATGTAATCACTTTCGACTCAACGCTTTACTCAGCCACAGAAAAGAGAACAACGTTGTTGTGTAAAATCAACAAAACGATAAACAATGAGAAAAATAACAAAATATTTTTTAGTTCAGAATATAATTCCTCGTCTTCAAACTGATCTTTTACAGTAGGTGTTCGAAGTGTCCGCCACCTTGAAGAAGGCACTCCATCGCACGTCTAGTCATTGCCTCAGGTATTTTAGCAAGCTCATCTCGAACGACGTCACCGGCAGCCACAATTCTTGCTACCAGGTCCATCTCTGTGGCCACAGGTCTACCGTTTACGGGGTACACTAGATCTTTCATTCTGCCCCAGAAATAAAAGTTTTACCTCTTCCAATCCACCAACCTGAGTACTTCTCGTTCAGGTACTCCCGCACAATGATATTGTAGTGGGCCGGTGCGATGGAGTGCCTTCTTCAAGGTGGCGGACACTTCGAACACCTACTGTAAAAGATCAGTTTGAAGACGAGAAATTATATTCTGAACTAAAAAATATTGTTTTGTTATTTTTCTCATTGTTTATCGTTTTGTTGATTTTACACAACAACGTTGTTCTCTTTTCTGCGGGTGAGTAAAACGTTGAGTCGAAAGTGATTACATCTGATTCATTACGCTACGAACAAGCACGCGGTATCAAAACCTTCAAAGTCCTCCACAGCCGTTAGGATGAGTTTCCGACCATGGGTGTCTTATCTCAAAATGGTTGTCTAAGCAGCCCCTACCCACCCTAGAAGTATGTGCAGAGTTAACAGAAACACCCTGTATATATATATATATATATATATATATTGTGACGACACTTTTTGACGGTGACGCACAAATAAATGGCACCGCGAGAAATAATTAATGAAATACTAAATTATTGGGCGCCAGGTATAACCAGAGTTACACCGCTGTCTCCTAAGGACACCCTGGCCAGCTCTTGTGCGGTGGGGTCCTGGGTCTGGGAGACAATATTCAAAATCTGAAAATTAGGGAGGTTCACTCTAAAAACTACTGAAAACGACAAATTATCGGAACCAAAATCCGGGGACGGATCTGATTTATTTTAAATAGAAAATTGAACAAGATGGTGAAATATAAATGACAAATACAGAAAACAGATCGAGATGATGCAGAACACACTGGGATATTTACCCAAACGATATTATACAATAATGTTCCCGCTGGAACAACGCAACATACGATACGATATATTAAACGATACGGTAACGATAATAAACGGTACGATATTGACTCACGCACCCATGTGTCAGGGAGACGATTCCGCGAGACGTGGACTGAACGGTTAGACACAAAACCGGAAGGATTGAAATACTTAAATGAGAGACCGATCTCCTGTTTGTCACCGGATTAGCTATCCTTGGACCCTTAGTGGTCAGGAAAGCGCAGGATGACGCGTAAGAGTACGTCGAACAGAAAAGATCGGTTGATCCCGTGAATTGAAAAGTAGCCAAAATATCCCTGAGCGTCACTCACCGTTGTCCAGTAGCTCCTACTATATCCAGGAACACCCTCTCCTGATTTATAGTCCCTCGAACGGATCACGATACGATACAGTAAATACAAAATTCGGAAGAAAACGATAGCACGTCTATCCCTGAGTTAGGCCACGCCGTGAGTGACGCTACCAATTTCCAAAATCGGGAACCTTCCTGAGAGCGCGCTGTAATACCACCCCCTAGTCCAATCAGGTTCGCTGTTACATGGGCTCCGCTAGCCAGCTCGCGATCTTCAATTGTTTTAACGATCCCGGTAAAATAGATCCTGGCATCTTGCTATGTTAGGATGGCTGCAGTGCCGTTTCCGGAAGACGGGAATCACATCCACCTCTTCTCCCTCGATATTCGGCTTCCCGCCGCTTCTGCAACTCCTATATGCCCTCTGCTTCTGAAGACGCTCGCCGCTGGCTTCGCGTAGTCGAGCCACCAGGTTGTGTGCTCCGGTCCTGACGTCACCGCTCCTCGCAGCGCTCCGCCAGGCCCGTAGTTGGCTCTCTCTCGGGCCCCGTCTCAATACAAATTGTATCGAATCCTCTCGGATCCGCTTAATGAACTCAAAAACAAACGAAACGTTCCCCACGGGGAAATAAATACAAATTCTTAAAATAAAAATCAGTCCAACGCCACGCGAAACGCTCCGTAACTCATCCGGCCCCACGACGTAGCCGAATTCGCCTAATTTTGTGACGTGCATCAAAATGCCACGTCACAACTCCTCCCCCCTTAGATTCCGCCTAATGGGATGAGCGAAGCTCAAGGAGATGGCTCTTTATGTGCACCCTACTTCTAATATTACGTGCACGATCCAACATGTGATCTGGACCAGCTGGTCTCCATGGATCCTTCGAAATTCTACATCGCGGACCTGTCATTGAGTCTTGGAATCGTTCCCCATAACACACGGTATCGAACACTACGCAAAACTAATGTAATCTTACTCATCTAAACGCCTGAGTAACATACCCAAAAGCAAACTATAAATAAACGAAACTAAAACGCAACAGGAGCGTTCATTTAACTCATAAATACCCTACTTCATTAGTTATCCTCTAAGATCGCTTCCTTGTTCTTGGATGAGACGAGATAACGCCAAATTGAGTGTGTTCGTGCCCATGCACGCCTATTTGGTGTCCCCATAAGACTCGTCTCTCCAAGTAAGTAGTTCTCGGAGCCAGTTTCGTCACGACTAACTTCTCCGACTGAACACTTCCGGTTTCACCCGTCTCAGTAATTCCGTTGCAAGGATCATCTTTTATAATAGGACGCCGCTGCGCCCTAGCAAATGAAAATTCGACTCTCGGCGCTATCGCGAAATTCCATGTATCACGATTCCCGTGCAAGTCGATTCCGAACTTTCTAATACAATCGATACCTAAAACACATTCTGACGATAAGGAAGGAACAATTCTCACCACGAGCTCCTGGACCACTCCCTTAAGCTCGATTTCTAACTCAACTTCCCCGGTAACTTCAGCTGTATGACCGTCTGCCAGCTTGATGGATCTGAACTGTGGCTCTACTATGCTTTTACCTGCTTCTTTCGCCATGCTATTTCCGGCTTGCCCTAAGAAAGTTCTTGACGATCCTGGATCTACGAGTGCGTGCACCACTTGCCCTCCCACTTTGACATCCAAGAACCAACGCGATCCCGATTCCATACTTTGAATTGGACCGCACGTGGTAACTGATCTCGTAGGAAGCACCGGAACACGCTCTGAAGAAGGAATAAAGAACTCCATGACCTTTCCAGTTTGCTCCTCGTAGATCTTCCCTGAGCATTTGGAACATTGCTTCACTGTGGTTCCCTGGGCTCCGCATCGGTAGCAGAATCTTGATCTTTTCTTCTTGCAATTTGAGTATCCATGTCCTGTCTCTCCACAGTTCCAACAACCTGCATTTCTAGACGAATTGACACTCTTTGGAGTCACCGCACTGGGTGACACGTTGGTGTCAGAGCCGGACTCCTCTGAGTTCTTCTTTGTCGGCTCCTTACTTTGTTTCTTCCGGGAGTTCCTTGACAGATCTTTCTCCTTGGTTCCCGCCAACGATCTCAGATGGTTAATCGTTGCCAGCTGATCTGCGATTTCCTGCCGCATCCTCGCAATCTCAGCACTGAGAAATTCGCTGGATCCTATCGAAGTTGGAGATGGAATCTGCTCTTCCACTTCCAAAATACTTTTTGAAGGTACGATTGAAGCTACCTCTTCCTTATGTGTCTCAGACCCCATCCTCTTCTTGAAAGAGTCCTCTCGATATGCCAGTTCCGGAACCAAACTCTGTTCCGGAGCCGGTGGTGGTCTAAACAACTTGGCCTCTTCAAAGGATCTCTCTCGTTCACTGGCCAAATCACCCAACTGCTTGAAATTTTGAAATTCTCTGCGTCTAAATCCCAGCCGTAATAGTGGCAGCATATTACGATAAGCCCTGTTCAATTGCTCCTCTAACGTGCAAGGCCTATGTAGGAGAGCATACAAGCTTCGGAGACATACCAGGTATGCTTTTACTGGCTCGTGTTCTCCTTGAGTACGTTGTCGAATTTCATCTTCGAGTTGCCACTGGAATTCTTCTTGTTCGAACTGTCTTCGCAAAGCGCTGGTAAAATCTGCAACGGTCCTCCATTGATGACTTTCAATTCGATACCACTGCAAGGCTGTTCCCGAAAGAATTAATGGCAACGCCTTCAACAGATCTGCATCCGACATGGGTGTATATCTTCGGCATTCTTGTAGCTGAATCAAGAATTCTTCTAGATTTTCCTCGGAAGCGCCAGAAAATTTTAAATTCCATTCTCGTATTCTCTTGACGTAATTCTGGATGCCATGCGTGTCCACTGTCGTAAGCATTGTCTTCGGAACACTTCCTTGATCTTCTGTAGTAGCATAAATCGGTTCCGTTGTCCCAATTGGATTGCCAGCGTACGCAGATAATCTCGGAACCCTTTCAAGATTTTCTGAAGTCTGATACGGTACCGAATAATATGAACGACTCTCAAAACTCGAGGATACTACTGCGGGTCTATCCAAGTAACTCCTAATCTGAGCTTCTTCTACTCTCGAAGTTATATTCCGAGAAACTGTCGCTACATTCGTCGTCGCCGTTGACGTAACACAACTAGACGGGGTTTCTGTCAAATAGTCGCTCTCCTCGAAAACTAACCTCTGTTTCACAGGAATGACAGGCGCTTCATCTTCAGGTCCCCAATGCGTAATTTCCCCTGAAATTCGACGCGAATATCGACGCAGTCGATCCCGAAGAATAGTTACCGATCCCTCTGTCGATAACTGCAGCGCGGCCAACGACCTGAACAGCTGATCCCCCATGATCGGGGTGAGCGTCGCTTCCCCTACTCTGTCATTCACCATCTCGATCGTCACTTGTTAGCTTCCAGAATTTTCGAAACTTACACAGTCAGAACTTCACACCGTCAAGGGCCGAGCCCACGCGATCGGTGTGTGTGAACCTCCGCTTAACTACAATGTTGCAGGGTCTTCTAACATCGCCTGCATTACCCCGAACAAAAAACTAATAAAATTCCTTCAACGTGGCTCCACGTCGAGCGCCAATCTTGTGACGACGAAGTCACACATGAAAGCACGACGTGATCCACAACAAATTTTCTAAATCCAAGTTTTTCAACGCGGCCCCACGTCGGGCGCCAATTTTGTGACGACACTTTTTGACGGTGACGCACAAATAAATGGCACCGCGAGAAATAATTAATGAAATACTAAATTATTGGGCGCCAGGTATAACCAGAGTTACACCGCTGTCTCCTAAGGACACCCTGGCCAGCTCTTGTGCGGTGGGGTCCTGGGTCTGGGAGACAATATTCAAAATCTGAAAATTAGGGAGGTTCACTCTAAAAACTACTGAAAACGACAAATTATCGGAACCAAAATCCGGGGACGGATCTGATTTATTTTAAATAGAAAATTGAACAAGATGGTGAAATATAAATGACAAATACAGAAAACAGATCGAGATGATGCAGAACACACTGGGATATTTACCCAAACGATATTATACAATAATGTTCCCGCTGGAACAACGCAACATACGATACGATATATTAAACGATACGGTAACGATAATAAACGGTACGATATTGACTCACGCACCCATGTGTCAGGGAGACGATTCCGCGAGACGTGGACTGAACGGTTAGACACAAAACCGGAAGGATTGAAATACTTAAATGAGAGACCGATCTCCTGTTTGTCACCGGATTAGCTATCCTTGGACCCTTAGTGGTCAGGAAAGCGCAGGATGACGCGTAAGAGTACGTCGAACAGAAAAGATCGGTTGATCCCGTGAATTGAAAAGTAGCCAAAATATCCCTGAGCGTCACTCACCGTTGTCCAGTAGCTCCTACTATATCCAGGAACACCCTCTCCTGATTTATAGTCCCTCGAACGGATCACGATACGATACAGTAAATACAAAATTCGGAAGAAAACGATAGCACGTCTATCCCTGAGTTAGGCCACGCCGTGAGTGACGCTACCAATTTCCAAAATCGGGAACCTTCCTGAGAGCGCGCTGTAATACCACCCCCTAGTCCAATCAGGTTCGCTGTTACATGGGCTCCGCTAGCCAGCTCGCGATCTTCAATTGTTTTAACGATCCCGGTAAAATAGATCCTGGCATCTTGCTATGTTAGGATGGCTGCAGTGCCGTTTCCGGAAGACGGGAATCACATCCACCTCTTCTCCCTCGATATTCGGCTTCCCGCCGCTTCTGCAACTCCTATATGCCCTCTGCTTCTGAAGACGCTCGCCGCTGGCTTCGCGTAGTCGAGCCACCAGGTTGTGTGCTCCGGTCCTGACGTCACCGCTCCTCGCAGCGCTCCGCCAGGCCCGTAGTTGGCTCTCTCTCGGGCCCCGTCTCAATACAAATTGTATCGAATCCTCTCGGATCCGCTTAATGAACTCAAAAACAAACGAAACGTTCCCCACGGGGAAATAAATACAAATTCTTAAAATAAAAATCAGTCCAACGCCACGCGAAACGCTCCGTAACTCATCCGGCCCCACGACGTAGCCGAATTCGCCTAATTTTGTGACGTGCATCAAAATGCCACGTCACAATATATACAAGCTGATCCCGCGAACGTTGTTCTGCCATATAAATTATTTTTAGTGAATATGTTGGTTGTTAAATAAAATATAACTAATGTATTGTAAGTGTTTGGGGATGGGATCTATGACAAAAAGAGGAATTGAGCGCTGTAGATGGCAAAGTTACGCAACACTTCTCGACTTTGAATTTTCAAAAAAAATACGTCAATTTGAAAAAATGGACTAGGAGAGAAATGCAAAAACACGTATCCCTTTTTTTCGTTCCTAGAATGTCCATACCAAATTACAGCCCTTTGCGACTTCCGGTGGCAAAGTTACGCAACACTTGTCGACTCTGGATTTTCAAAAAAATACGTCAAATTGAAAAAATGGACTAGGAGAGAAATGCAAAAACACGTATCCCTTTTTTTCGTTCCAAGAATCGGTATACCAAATTGCAGCCCCTTGCGACTTCCGATGGCAAAGTTACGCAACACTTCTCGACTTTGAATTTTCAAAAAAATACGTCAATTTAAAAAAATGGACTAGGAGAGAAATGCAAAAACACGTATCCCTTTTTTTCGTTCCAAGAATCGGTATACCAAATTGCAGCCCCTTGCGACTTCCGATGGCAAAGTTACGCAACACTTCTCGACTTTGAATTTTCAAAAAAATACGTCAATTTGAAAAAATGTACTAGGAGAGAAATGCAAAAACACGTATCCCTTTTTTTCGTTCCTAGAATGTCCACACCAAATTACAGCCCTTTGCGACTTCCGGTGGCAAAGTTACGCAACACTTGTCGAATTTGAATTTTCAAAAAAATACGTCAAATTGAAAAAATGGACTAGGAGAGAAATGCAAAAACACGTATCCCTTTTTTTCGTTCCAAGAATCGGTATACCAAATTGCAGCCCCTTGCGACTTCCGATGGCAAAGTTACGCAACACTTCTCGACTTTGAATTTTCAAAAAAATACGTCAATTTGAAAAAATGGACTAGGAGAGAAATGCAAAAACACGTATCTCTTTTTTTCGTTCCTAGAATGTCCACACCAAATTACAGCCCTTTGCGACTTCCGGTGGCAAAGTTACGCAACACTTGTCGACTCTGGATTTTCAAAAAAATACGTCAAATTGAAAAAATGGACTAGGAGAGAAATGCAAAAACACGTATCCCTTTTTTTCGTTCCAAGAATCGGTATACCAAATTGCAGCCCCTTGCGACTTCCGATGGCAAAGTTACGCAACACTTCTCGACTTTGAATTTTCAAAAAAAATACGTCAATTTGAAAAAATGGACTAGGAGAGAAATGCAAAAACACGTATCCCTTTTTTTCGTTCCTAGAATGTCCACACCAAATTACAGCCCTTTGCGACTTCCGGTGGCAAAGTTACGCAACACTTGTCGACTCTGGATTTTCAAAAAAATACGTCAAATTGAAAAAATGGACTAGGAGAGAAATGCAAAAACACGTATCCCTTTTTTTCGTTCCAAGAATCGGTATACCAAATTGCAGCCCCTTGCGACTTCCGATGGCAAAGTTACGCAACACTTCTCGACTTTGAATTTTCAAAAAAAATACGTCAATTTGAAAAAATGGACTAGGAGAGAAATGCAAAAACACGTATCCCTTTTTTTCGTTCCTAGAATGTCCACACCAAATTACAGCCCTTTGCGACTTCCGGTGGCAAAGTTACGCAACACTTGTCGACTCTGGATTTTCAAAAAAATACGTCAAATTGAAAAAATGGACTAGGAGAGAAATGCAAAAACACGTATCCCTTTTTTTCGTCCCAAGAATCGGTATACCAAATTGCAGCCCCTTTTTTGATTCTTAAAATTAATTTATAAATTAAATAGGTAATTAAAGAATCAGGCCTTCCCTTTTTAAAAAATGGCATATTATTAAGGAAAGTATTTACGAAACACAGGTTTTCTTAAGCATACTTATACTATTTCATTTTTAATAAAAAATTACTTATTTTATTTCTAACTGCCAATCTTTCATAGATAACGATTTTAGAAATAATAACTGTTGTAGATGTTCGGGCGAAAGTCCATTCCTAAATTCTATTACAATATTGCCAGCCCTTGAGAATAATCTCTCAGAAGGTACTGACGTTCCAACAACTGCTAAATATTGTTTGGCAATAACGCTAAGAATCGGGTATACTGATTAGATTTTGTTATGAACACAAAAGTTCCTCTGTCAGCAAGCAAAAAAATGTCAAAAAAGAACCGGATTTTTCTATACTTGGGGTAAAGGATTGATTCATAAATAAATCGAATAGCATAGAATCGAGTAAAAAAATCGATGTTCTGACCAAAATAATCGACCTTTTAAAGAATCGAATCGGAATCGAACATCCCTAACTGGGTTACTGCTCACCTACCTCGGTCTGTACGTAAAACGCAGAGAGCACTACGGTGCGAACGAAACACCAGAGCGTCGCTCGGTGCGTCCTTGTTGCGCAGCACGAGTATAAGCGAGACGGCAATACACGGTCCCTAAGTCGCAATAGGGAGTTTGGTGGATCATTTTCTTCTCCTTAAACGTTTGAATAAGCCGCGCATGACTCGCATCACGTGACTCAGGCCTATACGCGCACCGATTAGCTGACGCGTTTGCGAAAAAAGCTTTCAAATTACTTAAAAAAATTATAATAAATTAACCGTGCATTGTCTACTGAAGTTTTCCGACGAAATTTGATGGTAAATTTCCCCCGCTTAAAATAAGTGATAAAATTTTTTTAATTAACTAAGTAATAGTGAGGAAATGGAAAGTAAAAGTCTGTAAGGCGCAAATCTTAGATTGTTATTTATCAATTATTAATCTGGCCACGAAAATGAAGCTAATATAAAATAATATCTTCATAAGGAGACCTTTAGCTATCGATTGGTGTAACTTTCATACCCTGAACTTCAACTTCATATGCGACATGTAAATTAACTGTACTAATAATGTACGGGAGAAAGTACAGGAAAATGTGGGATGAACGGTAACGGCTAGTAGCACAGAAACTCCCGGGATGACAGCGAGGGACCCTGAATCATGAGGGATCATGTGCTATTGAATCTTGATAGGAACGTCCTACATCAACTGAAATTCAGTGTGCTTCCGGGTAAATCAGACAGAATGCAGCTTCACCCAGATCCTCTTTACCTTAATAGGCCTCTGCAATGTTGTTTCAAAAATATTTACAAACTATAATTTGTGTAATCAAAAATAATTAGCGAGATTTATGTACAAAAAATTTGTTAATGCAGTTTAAAAGCATTAGACAACGACAGTGTAATGACCTAGAATACAATACATTCATATTTATCATAATTTCGAGGTCAATGACAATTTTACATTAATTAGTTCTTCTCATTACCCTTTTGTGATTTTACCAAAATAATGGAATCGTGTAAGTATTAAGTTAACTTCGTCTTCCTGTGTCTTCCTCTTTGTCTTCATCTGTGTCTTCCTCTTTATCTTCCTCTTTGTCTTCATCTGTGTCTTCCTATTTCTCTTCCTCTGTCTTCCTGTGTCTTCCTATCTTTCTATCTTCCTATCTTCGAGCAAACCGATATCTGTTAAATAATGCACTTCTCCTCAAATTTGAGTGAAGATTCGAAAACTTCTCATGATTGTCCTTGCGCGTTCATACGTCATCTTAAATTCTGAGTCAATTCCGATTCTGTACCTCTTGACGCTATACTAAAATACTACAGATTTATTTCTAGGAAGCCTTTACGAGAGTTCGAATATGCGTATGTATGTATAAGTTGCGTGTATGTACAGGCAAAATCGGGATAATGAACAAAAGCTATGCGTTGTAGCTTAGTGCGAGCAGTTTCGTGTGCCGCGGAAATTGAACGCCGTCATTTGTTGGAAGCATATTTATTTCCACGGTGAGAACTTCTCCGAATTTGAGGACTCTATATTTCCCTTGAACCGGACACCTGATTGGTCCGCTTTAAACCTAAATAGCTCAAAAACTACTTGTCGCACGACATTTTGCAAAAATTACTTTTGTTCGTTTTGTGGTCACGAATATGCTCGTGTAAGCTTTCGTTTCTGTTCTGAATCACCCTGTATATATATATTGTGACGTACTGGACGGATTTTTGGTCCGCCCAGGGTCTCCTCAAATTAGCTATCGCGACAGCAAGAACAAGAACACGAGGTGTGGGGAACACGAAAATAAAAGGGAACACGGGGTAGAGTAAGAGATAATATAATTAATAAGTCGGATGTCAATATAGCAAGCCAAGAGAATAAAGCAGTAGAAAAATCAATAATAGAAAAGAAAATATAATCCGACTAATAATAAGCGGGGCTCACGCAGGAGCACGCAGTGGTCTAGGGAGTGAGGGGGGGAGGGGGCAGGCGGGGCAGGGGAGGGTGATCAGCTGGGGACTCGGATACGGATGGTTTTGGGCGCCAGCTACTGTAACGGTGTAGCACCGACGAGTGACCCCGAGAGGTCCTCGTTTGTTTACTATTTGGGACTACTTGGGCTAGCGGCGGGAGAGGTGAGGGGATCTCAGGGAGGAAGGTTCCCGAACGCAAAATGGCTTCTTGCAAAATTACCTCGGTTATGGGCTGGGAAGAGGGCAGGTGTCGGAAAAGGAAGGGCACGGAGGGTTTTAAAGGGAACGCAGAAATACTGAATCTAGGGCGCACGCAATATACCACGGGCCTCGAGTGTAAGGGCGGAAGGCCCGTCGGAACTGCAAAAGAGCTACGCACAATGCTGGGCCACGTGGGCCGGCTCGCGGTGTCCAGAAGGGACCTACAAAATCTATAGTGCAACTACTAAAACTGGGGATAGGGAAACTAAAGGCAAGGAAGAGAAGGAAATACAAGCACTCAGTACTCACGCAACAATTGCTCGTCACACTGATATCCAATATAGTCCGTCAAAATTGCACTCTTTCACACTCACTCTCACTCGTTCCAAAAATCGCACTTGCTTTCGCACGCTGCCTGGCTCGAAGTGTCGTCTTCTTCCTTTTTCCTGGACCTCGTGGGCCTCCAGGGCCTCGATGATTGGTGGTGGCTTCTCAGCTGAGAGGGCTACGTGCTCTGGCATTGGTCGGCAGTTCCGGCATGGCAGGGCATTGGTCCTTTTCGAATTGGCAGCGCCGCCGGGCCTTCCAGGGCCTCGTGGCGGCAACACGGTGCTGGCGTCGCCGGCGTGCGGGCTGGCTGCGCGCGCCGGTAAATATGGCGGCCTCCAGGGCCTGTCAGAATCCTCCCGGGCACGTCCGCGGTCTCGGAGGGAGGAGGCTCCGCCGCTGTCACACGGAACGTTTTCCTGCCCGTGTGACGGGACTGCACCGGGCCTGCATATACGTGGCGGTCGTGGTGGGCTGTGTGGACGTCAGTTCCCTTTGGACGGATCAGCTGGTCTTCCTGCCCATGCCATCCCTGCCTTCCGCTGCCTCGGCGACGTAGCCACTCTCTTGCTCCTTCCAGGGATGCTGTGTCCTCGGAGCAGGCCCACGATGATGTCCTCGGTGACGGTGGGTGATGTTGGTCCTCGACGGTGGTCCTCGAGCCAGTGCCCTATAGGAATGGTGGTAGGGAGGGAAGGGTGGAGGGGAGGGATCTTATCTCTAAATGCCGTAAACCTAAAACACTAAGGAAATACAATATACAGTACGCAATACTTATCAACTATTATATTAACGTGAACCTCAAGGCCTGTGGGACCTCGAGCCAGGGGAGCGGAGGGGGTCTATTGTAACCTTCGTGTTACAATATATATATATATATTGTGACGTACTGGACCACGTGAATGGGCCCAGGGTCTCGCAATAGCAGCTATCTCAATATACTGGGAAAAGGGGGACGTAAGAAGAAAAGGGGGCTCAATGTAAAATATAACAGAATATAATTAATAAAGTAAAATGCCAATACAAAGAAATAGAACAGAAGAGAAATCAGGACTTGATACTTTAGACAACTATGCCGCCCGAAATACGTAAGGCTAGACAATAACACGCGGGCTCACGCAGGAGCACGCGGTGTCGGGAGGGACCTTTAAACTGACTAGTGGGCGGGGGGAATCCGGGAACGCGGAAGCAGGGTATTGGCAAGGGGGCAGGAGGGACAGGAGGGCTTACCGGCACTAACTATCTTAAAAACAACAAATGGGCGCCAGCTACTTATACGGCGTAGCACCGTCGAGTGACCTCACAAGGTCCTCGAATATTTACTTTAACGCGAAATGGCACGGCTAGCAGGGGAAGAGGTGAGGGGTCTCAGGGAGGAAGGTTCCCGTACGCAATAATGGCTACTTTAATACCTCGGACTTACAATATTCAAAAACGGGCGGAAAAGGGAAAGGGCACGGGGGGTTTTCTAAAAGGGGGTACTAAATCTTAAATTCGAACGCACGCAATATACCACTGACCGCACGCGGGTGGCGGAAGGCCAGGCTAACACTCAAAAGGTCTACTACGCAAAAAGAACAAAAGGCCGGTCCACGTGGGGACGGCTCGCCAAATCCAAAAGGGAATCTACAGAATCTACTATTCCTTAAACACTAAAGTCAGAGGGGGGTAGGGAAGGGAGAAAAGGAAAACTCAATCACGCCAAGCAGTACTCACTCAATATACTCCACAATCTCGATATAATCCAATTTGCAACTCTCACTCACACTCAAACTAAATCACCCACTATCGCTCGCACCCTGGCTCGAAGTGATTAGATTTCCGGTGATCCTGGTCCTCGTGGGCCTCCAGGGCCTCGGTGATTGGCTAGGGCTGCTCAGCTGAGAGGGCTACGCGCTCTGGCATTGGCTGGCAGTTCCGGCATGACAGGGCATTGGTCCGGTTTGAATTTGCAGTGCCGCCGGGCCTTCCAGGGCCTCGTGGCGGCAACACGGTGCTGGCTTCGTCGGCGCGCGGGCTGGCTGCGCGCGCCGGTCAACATGGCGGCCTCCAGGCCTGTCAAACTTCTCCCGGGCACGTCCGCGGTCTCGGAGGGAGAGGGCTCCGCCGCTGTCACACGGGACGTTTTCCTGCCCGTGTGACGGGACTGCACCGGGGCTGCATATTGGTGGTGACGGTGTCGGGCTGGTGGGCATCCATCCCACGGACATCTCGATCAGCTGTTCTCCCTGCCAATGCCATTCCTGCCGTCCGCTGCCTCGGCGACGTAGCCACTCTCGCGGTCCATCCAGGGATGCTGAGTCCTCGTAGCCGGTTCAGGGTGATGTCCTCGGTGATGGTGTTGGTTGTTGGTCCTCGAGCCAGTGCCCTACGGGGAATGGTGACAGGGAGGGAAGGGTGTAGAGAGGGGATCTTGACTCTAAGTACAGTAAACCTAAAACACTAAATAAACGCAATTAACAATACTTTTCTATAATATACGCTATAAAGGTGCTCGGGGCCAGTGGTGCCCTCGAGCCAGGTGACGGGGAGGGGTTATTGTAACCTTTTTTTGTTACAATATATATATATATAATGTTCTTTAATACTGGAGGTTTGGGTTGTCGGAATAAGAGCAACCAAATTTGTTTCTCTGTAAATAAGAGAATTTTATATTATAACCGATGTCAATATTTACAGCATATATACAATATTTACAAGTTACCTGTAAATAAGAGAAACGACAATTAAGGTAACTTATTCGTCTCTTTTTCACCACTTTGCTTGGAGGTTAACTTTTATTTTCGCACGTGCTCTCTTATTAGTTCTTCTCCCTAGCTGTCCGTTCCTCTCCCCGATGTCGCTTCATTTCATATTCGCCAGAACATCTAGTCGGTGTTATAGAGGCGCGCGCGCAGCCTACTAAGCGCGCTAAGTTTAAAGAGAGTATTTGATCTTTACATCTCCCCTCTGCGAGAAGAAAATTGCACAATTTTCAATCATCATCATACTTTAACTTTGGGATTAGTTTCGTCACGTGGAATAAACTTGAATCCTGATTTCTTTTACCCGTCTTTATTTTGTAAATTGAGTCCGAAATTTTTTTGTGTATAGTGAATGGTCCGATTCTTAGTTCTTCTAACTTTTTCCTATTGAGTGCGTTTCCATTTTCTATGAATACCGTATCTCCCACGTTGAATTCATGGTGTCTTCTATTTCTGTCGAATATAATTTTATTATACTTATGTGATCTCAGTGTTCTTTCCAATGCCAACTTCTTATCTCTTATCCAGTCTTCTCCTTTTTTCTTTCTTCTTAATTCTTCTGGTATGTTACTGGTGTCTGTGCCATGTAATAGATACTCGGGTGAGAATCCTGTGACTGTATGTTCTAGTCTATTATACTTATTCACACATTCTCTCGCTATCGATGTCCATGCTCTCTTCTTTTCCTTTTCGTTTATTGTACATCTTATTTTATTTACTATCGTTTGATTTAGTCTTTCGTTCAATCCATTAGAGAATGGTGCATTTATTGCAGTAAAAATAAGGTGCACTTCTTTCTCTTTTAAATAACTTTGAAATTCTCTTGAATTTATTCCGGGGTATTGATCCGTTAAGATTGTTCCGATCTTTTCTATTTCCAGCACAGTTTGAACCAATTTTATAAAGTCCTTGGCGGTTTGAGTTTTTGATGTTAAAATAAACGCATATCTTGTGAAGTGATCGACGAGTAAATGTATTGTGACGTAATTTTTCTTCAAACCGCCTCGTAGCAAGACGATCTGATCGCACCACAAATATAAGGGACGAGACTCTAAAGTTTTCCCGGGAAAACGCAAAGGGAAATTCGTTCTCTTAGAAAAGCCAAATGGGCGCCAGACGCAACATTGCGTCACGGAACAAACGAAACTCCCGAGAAAAACTAAGAGGACTCCGGCTAGTAGGAGAGAAACGGAAAGGTATGGTAGAGGGGCGGGGAACGCACAGATGGTAAAGAAAGAAGATTGAGAAACCGCGAGATATTCAGTAACATATAACAATGGGCCCTTTTATTGGGGACTTAGTAAATTAACAATGAACAATTCAAAAAGACAATGGCGAAAATAAATAGTACGGAATACGAAATCGCGCGAGACGAGGTCCTATACGGGACACGCGAACAAAATACGACAAAATTTACATGCTATACAAAAGGTCCTTGCGAGACCCGTGAAAGAAAGATAAATAAGTTGGCCTACGATACGCTAGAATCCCGTGACCTACAGGGCTCGAGACAACGATGTGCCCTCGCGATACAGTTCGTTGTTACAATAGAAACGCAGAAATTAAGCGATTCGCGGCCGTGAATGCACGACACGTCGAATATTGGTATCACGCGAGTAGGAAGATTTCACACAGGAGAATACAGAGTCGAAAGCGTAAAAGGGCGGTACAAAATAGAAAAGACAATAGCTAAAAGAAACAGGTTCAAGATAATGTCGCCAAATAATTATTCAAATTTCAATTTCAGGAACGTACGGGAAGCGTAGTTCATGAGTTCTTACGAGCACGATCCAGGGTCACCGAGAACGTGGTTAATATACACAATGAATATGAGATAATATAAAAGTTCACGCTAAGGCACGGAATCTTTTCCTCTGGCGGAACGCGAACGTCTCCTCAGTCGAAACCGGGAGGATAATTACGATACTATAAGAAAATTGATATCTACAACGCACAGAGTACTAAAGATTTCGTCCTTTCGGGCGTCGAGACGCTTACCGTGAACGATACAATTGCTGGTACAAACGATACTTTTCTATACGAAACTTAACACCACCGGCCAAGACGGCTGTCAACGCAAGAATGATCCTCGAGGGTTCGTCGTCTTACCGGTCGGGGCTAGCTCCCTCGCGGTAAGTCTAGTTGGGCCCAATGGGCCAATCGCCTACGCGGATTATTGCAGCCAATCAGGGCTTACGCGCAAATATTCAAAGCATGCCTATGGACTAATTCGACAATTATTGATTCTACAAAAATAATTCGTTAACTACCCGATGCGAGATGCTCTATACTAGAGTAGAGATTTAACCAGAGCCTCCAACGGATCGTATAATTACGATACTGGGAAGGATGGTACGGAAATTCTATGTTCCCTTAAAGTCTACGCGCGATACAAGGGCGTACGTCGCCTTTTCGCGAGACTCGGAACGTGCGGACGCTCGACGGGGCTTCTTGCCGTGTCTTCTTGGCGTCCAGGTAGTGACGGGTAGATGCTGCAGTCCGGTTCTGGTTTGACGGGACGTTGCAGTGGCGGAGGTCGCGATCCCTCGGCCTAGGGTAGCTCCCTGAGCTCCCTCTTCGATACGGGTGCCTTTAGCTGGGCACCGGTATCGGGACTGACGAGACGTGAGGTAGTCCATGGCGATGTTCTCTGCACTTCGGTTCCCTACTTTATTCGGGACCGGGCGTAACGGGGTGGAGGCGCCTGCTGACGTTGGCGTTCTTCCACGCTCCCTGGCGTAACCTTCGGCTGCTTTCCTCCGACGATACTAGAGAGGATGACTTCTCTCTGCTGGTTGCTTCCTCGGCGTTAAGTTGGCTCGGCGTATCGCATGAAAGTTATCGTATACAAAAACAATTAGTCTAATCTCCTTAATTTTAGTAATCGGGACCCTGGAGTTCTTGGCCGGTACAGTCGGATGTTATCTCTCCCGAGGGACGGTACGGCGTCCCGTGATCAAAAGCACGCGAGTACCACATCGAGACTTTTGTGGCGTTAAAAATTAACGTCACAGTATATATTTCTTTGTCGATCTAGTGCTTCCAAATCCTCCAATCGTGTCTATGGACACAATTTCAAAAGCTCTTGTCGCTGGTCCTAATTGTGACATTGAGCCGAATTTATGTTGTCCTCTTGATTTGTTCCTGATACATATGTCGCATTCTTTACATATTTTTTTTATATTCTCCACTAGATTTTTAGCACTATAATATGGGCTTATTTTCATTCTTGTTTGTGTTATCCCTGTGTGACACCATTCCTTGTGTACTTTCTTAATTAAGTCGATACTACATTTTTCAGATAATATAATTTTTTCTCTTTTTTTTTCTTTTTTATAATATATTCCATTTTTCTTTATTAGTTTCTCTTTTTTATTTTGTAATAATATGTTATTCATCTGATCTAATTTTATTCCCTCTATCTCAATAAAATGTACCGTTTTCAGTAAGTCCTCTTCTTCTTCTATATTCGGTTCTATCACAGGGTTTCTACTTAGGCAGTCCGCTTCTGTATTATCCTTCCCTGGGACGTATATAATTTTAAAATCGTATTGGGATAGGTAGTGGGTTAGATCGCCTAGTTCCTCGTCTGTTCGTGCTCTTATATTTATATTTTCTAGTGGTTTGTGGTCAGAGTGTATTTCGAAGTATCTCCCTATCAACCAGTGTTGCCAGTACTTTATTGCCTCTTTTATAGCTAAACATTCAAGATATATTGCTTTTTTTTTCTTTTGCGTTTCATTAAGTTTCTTTGAAAAATAGGCCACAGGTTTTTCTTTTCCATCCTCTTGTGTTTGTTTTAATATTGCGCCTATGCCTTCAAGTGATGCATCTGTATATATCTTGATTGGAAGGTCTTTGTCGAATATCTCTAACACTGGTTGGGAGCATAGCATTTCTTTTATTTTTCCGAAAGCTTTTTCGCACTCCGCTGTCCATATAAATTTTACATTCTTCCTTAATAGTTGATGTAATGGATCTAATATTATTGAGCTCTTCTCTATATATTCGTGGTAGAAATTTATTTTCCCCAGAAATTGTCTGATTTGTTTTTGTGTGGTGGGAGTTGGGAAATCTCTTATTGCTGTTATGTTGTCTTTCAATGGTGTAACTGTATTTTCTCCTATTATATGTCCTAAATATCTAACTGAACTAGCCGCAAACGTACATTTCTTGAATTTCAACCTAAATCCTTCTTTTTTTATCGCATCTACTACCTTCTCAATGTGGTCTAGATGTTCTTCAAATGTTGGTGAGTGTATTAGGATGTCGTCTATGTAGTTTACTGAAAATTCTATTAGTCCATGTTTTCTCAATATGTTACTCAGAATTCGTTGAAATATAGCTGGAGAAGTTTTTAAACCAAACGGTAGACATGTCCATTGAAAATGACCATCTTGCGTTACAAATCCTGTTTTTCTTCTATCTTCAATTCTTAGTGGTATTGACCAAAAAGCTGAGTTTATGTCCAGTGTTGTGAAATATTTACAGTTTCTGGCTCTTATTATTATATCATCTATTAAAGGAAATGGTTGTGCTTGAGGGACAATGTTTTTGTTTAAATCTCTGAAGTCTATGCACATACGTGTCTTTCCTTCATGTTTTTTATATGCTAGCGTGACAGTTGCAGCAAAAGGACTATACGATTCCTCGATTAAATTCTTCTCCAGTAATTTGGCTATTTGCTTCTCTATCTCTTTTTTGTCATCTATATTGCATCTGTATGGTCTTTTACTGCAGTATTTCTCCACTATTAAATCAATTCTAGCTTCATACTCATTAACAGTTCCAACATCGTATTTGTCTTTTGCAAATGCTGATTTGTTGTTATCTATTAATCTTTCTATCTTAATCTTTTTATCTCTATCTAAATGTTCTATGTTTGTTTGGAATTCCTCTGTTTCCACATGTTCATTAAAATTTACTGAACAATTTATGGCTTCATTTAATCTTATCTTCGGTTTTTCTATTTCTCCTTCTATTTTCTGTGAAACTTCTAGATTTTCATTCAATCTCAACTTGAACATGGGAATTAAATCTAATCCTATTATGAAGTCTTCGAAATCCTCTCTTTCAACTATGTATATGTCTACTTCTTTTTCTATATTAAATATTTTTATTCTTATTCTTACTAATCCATTTGTATGATTCACACCATTGACAGACCTTAAGAATATTTTGTTTACGTCTTCTCCATTACCTTTTATCTTTATCCACTTTGAGTTTATTAAGGAGACTTGAGAGCCTGGATCATATGTTCCCATTATCTCTATCTTATTCTCAAGTAGCATCTTAAGCCTGATCAATGGCGTGACTATTCGTTTTTTTTTTTGTGTACTTAGCTCTACTTCTATTACTGAGTTGCTCCCTATAGTAGGTTTCTCTTTTTTCTCTAGTTTAAACCAGCATTTCTCTTCTGGGTGGTATCTTACACCTTTCCCCATATCCTCACATGTCTTGCATGGTTTTTTTTCTTCATTTCTAATTTTTTGTTCTGGTTTACCTTCCTTTTTTAATATCTTCTTCCTATCCGTTATTCCTTCAAGCTTTTGTAATTCATTAATTAAATCTTTTGTATCTTTTATTCCATCCCTGTCAATCTTTTCTCTGATGAATTCTGGCAAACCAAATGCAATCCTATCTATCATTGTATCAGCGTTTGTGTCCTTATTTATTTCTAGTAATAGTCGTTCTTTCTTTATTGCATATTGTACTAGTGAACCTTCTTTATACTTAAAATAGTGGGCGTATGTTCTGCTACCCTATCCTTTACTTGAAAAGGTTTCTATTAATATCTGTTTCCATCTATGCCAATCGTTTTCCTGCTCTCCTTTTATTACTATGGAAGTGTACCAGTCTTGGATATTGTCTTGACCTGTTTGTTTTAAATATCTTCCTCCAAACTGGATATTTCCCTCATCATCCAAATATGTCTTTCGCAATTCTTCTGACAGCGTTATCCATATTCTCAGCTCATCATGCCTTTTTTCTAATGATTCTCTTACCTTTTTGAAAGCCTCCGTTTTTTTTAACTCCTCGTGAAAATCTGCATAGATGAGTTCATGTGGTATAGCATATTTTTCTCCTTGTTCTGTAACAATTGCGGTTATGGCTATCACCGTAGTTTTACTCTCCTTTGGGGAAGCCACAGCTCTGAACTCAAATTTTAATTTCATTTTGTGACGAAAATTGTCGTTTTATAATGTTCTTTAATACTGGAGGTTTGGGTTGTCGGAATAAGAGCAACCAAATTTGTTTCTCTGTAAATAAGAGAATTTTATATTATAACCGATGTCAATATTTACAGCATATACAGAGTGTATCACCAGGAATGCACGTTTGAGATTTGCGGTGAAACGGTGCACAATTTTGAAAATCTGATGTCACAACCATTGAATATTTTTTGATTGCGCATCGAATGGGCATATTATTATTGTTCGCTCAACTTCCGGTCGCAAATAAAAAAAATTATCTTCGCCATTTCAAATGATATTGAAACAAGTTAAATGCAAAAGTTGTAGAGCAAGAAAAAATAATAGAGATGAAAAAAAAAATCGGACGGATTGCACACATAATAAGAGAAATATTTGCGTCCGAATTTTTCTCATTTTTTGACAAATTTCTGATACTGGAGGAACGCCTTAGCTTCGTGCAGCAGCTTCACGCCGAACTCACGATTCGCAATTGTTTTGAGGTAAGCGTTCAGTCAGACGCAAACCCGTACAAGGTGGCTAAAACATACTACAATGCTATCTTTCATTACAAGTTAGAAGCCAAACTATTCCTGCTGTAGATTTCCGTGATCCTGGAAGTCGGTTTTCGAGTCTTCGTCTTCCTGGACGTGGATTTTCGAGACTTCGCGTTCCTCGTCGTAGATTTTGGAGTCCTCGTGTTCGTCGTCGTAGATTTTGGAGTCTACGTGTTCCTCGTCGTAGATTTTGGAGTCCTCGTGTTCCTCGTCGTAGATTTTGGAGTCCTTGTGTTCTACGTTCGTGTTCCAAAATCTACGACGAGGAACACGAGGACTCCATAATCTACGACGAGGAACACGTAGACTCCAAAATCTACGACGAGGAACGCGAAGTCTCGAAAATCCACGTCCAGGAAGACGAAGACTCGAAAACCGACTTCCAGGATCACGGAAATCTACAGCAGGAATAGTTTGGCTTCTAACTTGTAATGAAAGATAGCATTGTAGTATGTTTTAGCCACCTTGTACGGGTTTGCGTCTGACTGAACGCTTACCTCAAAACAATTGCGAATCGTGAGTTCGGCGTGAAGCTGCTGCACGAAGCTAAGGCGTTCCTCCAGTATCAGAAATTTGTCAAAAAATGAGAAAAATTCGGACGCAAATATCTCTCTTATTATGTGTGCAATCCGTCCGATTTTTTTTTTCATCTCTATTATTTTTTCTTGCTCTACAACTTTTGCATTTAACTTGTTTCAATATCATTTGAAATGGCGAAGATAATTTTTTTTATTTGCGACCGGAAGTTGAGCGAACAATAATAATATGCCCATTCGATGCGCAATCAAAAAATATTCAATGGTTGTGACATCAGATATTCAAAATTGTGCACCGTTTCACCGCAAATCTCAAACGTGCATTCCTGGTGATACACTCTGTATACAATGGGTATGTTCAGCAGAAACACCGCTGAGGGAGCAGATACATTTGATTGGTCTTTTGATCGTTAATCTTGAAACAGTTGTGAGATTTGACCAATCAAATGTATTTGCTCCCTCAGCGGTGTTTCTGCTGAACATACCCATTTACAAGTTACCTGTAAATAAGAGAAACGACAATTAAGGTAACTTATTCGTCTCTTTTTCACCACTTTGCTTGGAGGTTAACTTTTATTTTCGCACGTGCTCTCTTATTAGTTCTTCTCCCTAGCCAGGGGGGTGACACTCCAAATGGGCTATAGTAAAACCGTTGAGTGTAGATGGGTATAGAGGTGCGGAGGACGTGGTGGGGGTATGTCAAGCTCATACTATAGTAAAATTGTAGTTCCAATCCCGGCGGGTAGATGGCGCCCCGAAAATCCCAAGCTATCTGGTGGCGCTGCCTATGAGTCGGGATTTGTACTAAAAGAGACTGTAGCGCGCACGCGCAAATTGTTTGCAAGAAACAAGCTCCATTTGTTCCGAGTGACATTAATAACACAAACAACATTCTAAATAGAATTAATGATGGAGAAATTGTAGGATTTATCACGTGTATCAACGATTATATAATAGAAACGAATTTCAATGTTATAACTCTCATTGCTTTCTATTGGGAATGTATATTTTCGGATTGTAGATTACATATGCAAGTGCACATAAATAAATATAAAATCATTTTCTTAAATAACTATGTGTTATTTGTTGTAGACCTTACCTTAATTTTTAGGGTAGCTTGTCATTTATTTTTATTAATAATTTAGATAAGAAGAACATACGAATGTATTTAAAGGAAAATCGTGCATATGGTTTATCTGTCAATTATGTGGTAGAGCAAATGACGTAACTACTGAAATACAAGTTCCGAAAAAATTATAAAAAGTACATGATGGTGGTCGATGGGCAAGGCATTGGGTTAGGAGGCTAAAGGTCTGTGGTTCGAGACTCTCCGTCGGAAGTTTTTTTTTTCTTCTTCTGGACGTTATGATTTTTTTTTAAATACAAGGTATTAAAGAGGTTGAAGCGCTTCACGCCGGTCAAATCAGTGCTCAATGTTTTTTATCGTTTTCACAAAGTTTTATGAATCAATTGATTGCAGTGAAGGGTGATTTGTATTATAACATGTGCCCATAACCCATAAAAACATTCAGAGCGATGAATTTACAATAATATTACCTGACCAATATTACATAATGCATTAAATTTACAAAAACGATTACTAAAATTTAGCACTGATTTGACCGGCGTGAAGTGCTTCAAACTCTTCAAAAGTTGTACGGGCTGCACGCTGAAGGTAAAAAAAAATCGAACCAAATATCAATTTTTTTCTAATTTTATTTATTACTTTATTATAATAAGGGCATCAACAACGATAATCTACGGGCTTCTACATCACCCAAGAGGTGCCGTAGTCGATGCGTTCCCATTATTTAACGTAGCGAGTCCCCAGTAGGCCTGTACTACGATCGAAGATAATAGTCTGTGACGTGATTTTTCGAATCACGGTCCCAAGGCGGCTCCGGTTACCGATAAAGATAACGTTCTCGATTTCTGGTTCTCTTCGGATCGCCACCCTGCTCAGAAGCTACGTTCTCGGATTGATTCGCATAGATATGTCAAGGCTCTCGGAAGATTTCGTTGTTGGTTAGTTGAGGTCGAGGTGCTCGAATCTGCCGTGGGGAGATAGTCTCGACGTACCGAGTTGCCCGGCAGAGGAGAGTACCCGACGGAGACGTCTCCACGGACCGGCAGAAGCCCGGGTGAAATACCGGCGCCCCGCTGGAGATGGGCAAAGGGCTGTAGAGCGGGCGAAGATAGAGTTTTGATACAGTTAAGGGCAGGAGAGGAACCCCCTGCCCAAGTTAAGGATGTGGTGCCCAGCTGTCGCCCGATGCCCTGGGGAAGCGGCCGTGGAGGATCTCCAGAATTACGTACCGATTCGTTAAGGAACGCTCTCGATTTGGTTTAAAGGGACGATTCGAAGGAGATAGAAGTGTTATCGGTTAAAAGGCTCTCGACCAATCAGAATGATTAGTTCTCGGATTTGGCTATTGTCAAAGCAGTCTGTCTCGGGGCACCGACCGAGGTGTCACGGGCTGGCTCGTGCTCCCGTGCTATCTGTTGATAGTTTTTCTTGCCGTGTTTCGCTCCGGTATAGCAAGTTCTCGGATCGTATAGTTCTCGCGTTGTTCTCGCGATATCCAGGAATTCTTTGAATTCCTGTGAGTGTTACGGAGGTGAAGTGCCGTGCCTTAGTGCAGTGCTCACCCGAGTGTCCTTTGGATACAGTTCTCGACCTCCCCGGATTAGCTGTACCAGCTCCGGTGAGTCTTCCAATTTATTAATTGGTGAAGGGATCTCGATGGATAGTTTAGATTCGTTCTGATACGTTCTCGGTTCGTCGCTCTCTATCCCTCGCACTATTTGCCGGACTCGTACTCCGACCCTCTCTACCTCAAACCTAGCAGCCTGAGCGGCCGTGCATTTCCGTAACCGTCCGCTCCCGTTCGTGTATCCAGTTGCGTTTGCTGATTTTACGCGACCCCAAAGATCAGCACCTACGGTTGCGTTTCTCGATTTCACGCGTCAACAAAAATCGAAAGGATCCGTTAAGCTACCGCCTCGTCTGATAGGTTCCGTCAGAGCTCTCGTTCTTGGTGGAGTTGGGCCTGTTCCACCCCAACTCCCAGTTTATACCGGCTCGTCAGTTCCCGGTGAAAAAAGAATTGGCTGGCGCCCGCCTGGCTTGCGGATGCACGAACGACGGGTGGACGGCCGAAGGTAACGTAGGTTGGTTCTCGAAGATAGTTCGTTCTCTGAGTTTTGCTATCGGTGTCGGGTCTCGAAAAGAAATACGTTACAAATGGCGCCCGACGTGGGGCCAGCCAGCAAATAGTGTGTTACCGTATGCTCTCGACTACTTTTGCTCGCGAAGAGATGCTCCCGAGCTCGTCTCGTTTTCGACCTATGCTCCCGGTTACGATGATTCTTCGTAGATCCCGAAGCGGTCACGCTCGTTCGGCGATCGGTCCCCGATCTGCAGTAGTTCTCGAACCCTAGAAAAATTCCGATGCACTTTCTTGCATCAGGCTATCGCCTTGCGAAAGCAAAAATCGCCAGTTATCGAAAAGTTCTCGGTGAGGAAATTTCAAATTTCCTCCTCTCGCGATCCCCACCCATCGGTGACGTTCTCGACGCGGTTACCCCTAGGTGACAGCAAGGTTACCGCTTTATTGTGAAGCTTAGGCTAAACACGGTAAACGGTCGCGGATATTCCCCTCCGGGAATCTTCGACTTTGAAAAGTCGCGTTCTCGTTCCCCGCTTGTGACGCTCCTCGAGTTGTCATACCCGGGTGACCCTATCGGTCACCGAGGCATTGTTCCTACGAAGACGGTTATCGAAACGGTTCCCGAATTCTGAAAAACAAGTTTTTCAGAAGATTTCGAAGGACCCCCTACCCTAGAGTCCTGGTTAGCGACAGCCGAAATCGGCAAGCTCTCGGTCACTTCGTTTCGAAAAACCATCCAGGACAGTCGAACCGAAGAAGAGCTCCCGACCAATAATGGACGCAAGCAACAGCCCCATCACCGAGGAGGAGATGGACGTGGTCAACCAGGAGGACACTAGTGACGCTTGGTTTGACGAGATGCTGAGGGCGACGGCGACCATAAAGGAGAGGCCAGCAGAGACGCTGTCGACGAGGGGAGCGCTCGCCCACGCGTGTGCGGCAGCCCTCACCTTCGTGGGCCCGAAGGATGCCGCTTCGGAGCGGGCGATTGTGGGCGCTCTCGAGGACCTGGCTCAGGGGGCCATGGAGCCCGAACCGGGGACACCTCCGGAAAAGGAGCCCGTCACCGCCGCACCCGCACCACCAGCTCCTGCGACCCCGATGGCGCCAGCCGTCCGGGACCAACGGAACGCTCCGGATACGGTAGTAGCACCCCCGGTGCCCACCGACCGTGCGAGGACCGCGAAACCAGCCCCGCAGAAGACCCCGGAGTGGACCATCGCCCGGAAGAAGGGAGCAAACGCCTCGAGCACCTCGGCGCCCAGTGCCGCCGGTTCCCGGCCAGGGGCAACTCCCCAACAGGCCCGGAAAAAGGCCCTCGAGCGGGCTTGCTATAGCTGCGGGGGGACCGGCCACCGGTACTCGGACTGCCCGCACGGCCCACCGACCACCGTCTTCTGCCGCCGCTGCGGACGCAAAGGGAAGACCTTGGCGACCTGCCCGTCCTGCAGCCAGGACTGGCGGCAAAGAGGGCCGTACGTTCCGCGGGCCGGCCGAAACGTGCCCCGAGAGGAGCTGAAGGCTCTGCGGTCGGAGAGACCTCGGTCTCGAAGACCAAGGGGACCGAAGGCGTCCCTCGGTGGCCCGCCGAAGCCACCGGCTATCGGTTCCGTCACGGGGACCAACGGGAGTAGGGCTTGCCCGAAACCTTAGGGAAACCCTGACGTAGCTATCGGTGTGGACTCCCTAGTCCAGGATCTCGTACTTGGCCTTCGGGCCAATTGCTCTCGTTACCGGCTCTCGGGCCTAGCTCTCGTTATGTGCGTCGAAAGACCGCTCAGCTCTCGTTAAAGGAAGGGACCCTAGGTCCCAACCTTTGGTATGTGTGTCGAAAGACCGCTCAGCTCTCGTAAAGGAAGGGACCCCAAAAGTCCCAACCTTTAGTGCCTGGATCGCAAGGTCTACGGCTCCCGCTAACGGAAGGGACCTTCAGTCCCAGCTTTCGGTACGGGAACTCTATGATTCCACAGCTCACGCTACAGAGAAGGACGTCAAGCCTCCTCTCATGAACCATGGAACGCGAATCCGCGCAGCCCGCGTTGACAGGGCAGACCATGGGCCCTAGTTCTCGATCCGCGAAACGCGAAACCGCGCAGCTCTCGAAGAAGCAGAAGGATCTGATGTCCTAGCTCCCGGTGTGTTCGCATGCTGACAGTTCTCGGAGAAGCAAAGGGACCCGCGAGGACCCTTAGTTCGCGATACGCGTGCCAAAGCACAGCCGCTCTCGAAACACAGGCCTCCGGCCTCAGTTCGCGACGTGCGAGTCACGGGACTCGAGTTTCGGAAAGTGGTTCCTCAAGCCCTGCTCGCGAAGATGGACAGCCATTAAGCTCGCGGAATACAGCTCTCGGATATAATACGAAGATCCCTAAAGGGTAACGTACGCTCTCGACTTTCGTGTTTGTCCGCGTCCTGTCATCATCGTTTAGTGTCCGATTGTCGATCTGTGTTGAATACTTTCTCGGGGCGAGAGAGGATCAACCTCTCACGCGTTCTCGGTTCGCCTGCGAAACATATTAAATCAGTTCTCGGCAGTAAACAGCAGGTGAACAAGGCTCGCTATCGTTATGGCTCCCGAAATAAGCTATGCTTTATACCTTCTCGGAGCGCCAGGGCTAATGCCTCCGCGCGATCTCGGTCTACCCGCGTAAAATAAGAAATTAGCTCTCGACAGTAACCAGCGGGTAGAACCTCGTGCTATCGAAGAAGAATAAATTCAGTTCTGAGTCTCTAGACTTAGCTCACGACAGCAAGGATAACCGACTTCAGCTCTCGTTACAGAAAAAAAAAAAAGGAATTGTTAGATCTCGCTTCGCACGTGGATAGGGAATCACCGAGAATAATCGGTGAAGGAGAAATTCCCCGCGTGAAGACACCGAAATTATTCCTGTCTGGAAACGGATAGTAGCTCTCGATATTATGGTTCTCGAATATTATTGTCACGCCGAGGAAAACAAAATCTCTCGTGCTGCTCTCGGTTTACCCGTGCCAAGGTAAACGGCTCTTGCGTGTAAACACGCGTAAGAAGGCAAACGATCTCGGAAAGGAGTTAAGTCGACTCCCCGCTCTCGAATTAATTCGCAACTTGGTCAGAGGACCATGCGAAGAGATATCGCTACAAAAAAAAAAAAAATAATAGTTCATTTCTCGAGCCGAGAGAGTAAACATCTCTCGCGCGATCCCGGCTTACCCGAAAAATATTAATTGAATAGCTCTCGACAGTAACCAGTGGGTAAGACATCGTTCGCTCTCGGATTATCGTATTTTGCTTTCTCGTTCCAGGAGACCCCGGTCCCTGAAACAGTTCTCGATTTCAGTTCACGACTTAAGTACGGCCTAAGGGCCAGAACTAGCTCACGATCGGAAGTAGGACAGAAGGGTCTAGTTACCGAGTTCTCGAATAGTGATCTTTAAACATCTTCTCGCGCCTACGAAGTATCAGGCAGCTCTCGCCTTACCTACCTCAATGTTATTGTTTTCACTCTGTCTCGCTCTCGCTCATAACGGTGGGTAAGAATACCGGCTATCGAAACTGGTTTTGACTGACCACAGTTCACGAAGTAAATTAGTAAATGTCGTAATTGACAAGCTATCGGCCGAAACATTAATTTCGGAAAGAAAATTTTCTCGAGCTGGAGAGATTTCTCCGGCTGGTTTTCGATCTTCCCCGCCATCATCTAGCTCTCGACAGTAAACAGGGGAATGAATAATAAGCTATCGAAAGAAACCAATTTATACAATCAAGTTCTCGAATATGTCGGAATACCGACGAAAATATTCTAATCAGGAAGTTAGCTCTCGGTCAGATCCGCTTGCAGTAGCTCTCGTTTCGATCTCTAAGCCTCAACCACCCTTAAGAGGTGGGGAGTTGTGACGTGATTTTTCGAATCACGGTCCCAAGGCGGCTCCGGTTACCGATAAAGATAACGTTCTCGATTTCTGGTTCTCTTCGGATCGCCACCCTGCTCAGAAGCTACGTTCTCGGATTGATTCGCATAGATATGTCAAGGCTCTCGGAAGATTTCGTTGTTGGTTAGTTGAGGTCGAGGTGCTCGAATCTGCCGTGGGGAGATAGTCTCGACGTACCGAGTTGCCCGGCAGAGGAGAGTACCCGACGGAGACGTCTCCACGGACCGGCAGAAGCCCGGGTGAAATACCGGCGCCCCGCTGGAGATGGGCAAAGGGCTGTAGAGCGGGCGAAGATAGAGTTTTGATACAGTTAAGGGCAGGAGAGGAACCCCCTGCCCAAGTTAAGGATGTGGTGCCCAGCTGTCGCCCGATGCCCTGGGGAAGCGGCCGTGGAGGATCTCCAGAATTACGTACCGATTCGTTAAGGAACGCTCTCGATTTGGTTTAAAGGGACGATTCGAAGGAGATAGAAGTGTTATCGGTTAAAAGGCTCTCGACCAATCAGAATGATTAGTTCTCGGATTTGGCTATTGTCAAAGCAGTCTGTCTCGGGGCACCGACCGAGGTGTCACGGGCTGGCTCGTGCTCCCGTGCTATCTGTTGATAGTTTTTCTTGCCGTGTTTCGCTCCGGTATAGCAAGTTCTCGGATCGTATAGTTCTCGCGTTGTTCTCGCGATATCCAGGAATTCTATGAATTCCTGTGAGTGTTACGGAGGTGAAGTGCCGTGCCTTAGTGCAGTGCTCACCCGAGTGTCCTTTGGATACAGTTCTCGACCTCCCCGGATTAGCTGTACCAGCTCCGGTGAGTCTTCCAATTTATTAATTGGTGAAGGGATCTCGATGGATAGTTTAGATTCGTTCTGATACGTTCTCGGTTCGTCGCTCTCTATCCCTCGCACTATTTGCCGGACTCGTACTCCGACCCTCTCTACCTCAAACCTAGCAGCCTGAGCGGCCGTGCATTTCCGTAACCGTCCGCTCCCGTTCGTGTATCCAGTTGCGTTTGCTGATTTTACGCGACCCCAAAGATCAGCACCTACGGTTGCGTTTCTCGATTTCACGCGTCAACAAAAATCGAAAGGATCCGTTAAGCTACCGCCTCGTCTGATAGGTTCCGTCAGAGCTCTCGTTCTTGGTGGAGTTGGGCCTGTTCCACCCCAACTCCCAGTTTATACCGGCTCGTCAGTTCCCGGTGAAAAAAGAATTGGCTGGCGCCCGCCTGGCTTGCGGATGCACGAACGACGGGTGGACGGCCGAAGGTAACGTAGGTTGGTTCTCGAAGATAGTTCGTTCTCTGAGTTTTGCTATCGGTGTCGGGTCTCGAAAAGAAATACGTTACAAATGGCGCCCGACGTGGGGCCAGCCAGCAAATAGTGTGTTACCGTATGCTCTCGACTACTTTTGCTCGCGAAGAGATGCTCCCGAGCTCGTCTCGTTTTCGACCTATGCTCCCGGTTACGATGATTCTTCGTAGATCCCGAAGCGGTCACGCTCGTTCGGCGATCGGTCCCCGATCTGCAGTAGTTCTCGAACCCTAGAAAAATTCCGATGCACTTTCTTGCATCAGGCTATCGCCTTGCGAAAACAAAAATCGCCAGTTATCGAAAAGTTCTCGGTGAGGAAATTTCAAATTTCCTCCTCTCGCGATCCCCACCCATCGGTGACGTTCTCGACGCGGTTACCCCTAGGTGACAGCAAGGTTACCGCTTTATTGTGAAGCTTAGGCTAAACACGGTAAACGGTCGCGGATATTCCCCTCCGGGAATCTTCGACTTTGAAAAGTCGCGTTCTCGTTCCCCGCTTGTGACGCTCCGGTGTCATACCCGGGTGACCCTATCGGTCACCGAGGCATTGTTCCTACGAAGACGGTTATCGAAACGGTTCCCGAATTCTGAAAAACAAGTTTTTCAGAAGATTTCGAAGGACCCCCTACCCTAGAGTCCTGGTTAGCGACAGCCGAAATCGGCAAGCTCTCGGTCACTTCGTTTCGAAAAACCATCCAGGACAGTCGAACCGAAGAAGAGCTCCCGACCAATAATGGACGCAAGCAACAGCCCCATCACCGAGGAGGAGATGGACGTGGTCAACCAGGAGGACACTAGTGACGCTTGGTTTGACGAGATGCTGAGGGCGACGGCGACCATAAAGGAGAGGCCAGCAGAGACGCTGTCGACGAGGGGAGCGCTCGCCCACGCGTGTGCGGCAGCCCTCACCTTCGTGGGCCCGAAGGATGCCGCTTCGGAGGGGCAACTCCCCAACAGGCCCGGAAAAAGGCCCTCGAGCGGGCTTGCTATAGCTGCGGGGGGACCGGCCACCGGTACTCGGACTGCCCGCACGGCCCACCGACCACCGTCTTCTGCCGCCGCTGCGGACGCAAGGGGAAGACCTTGGCGACCTGCCCGTCCTGCAGCCAGGACTGGCGGCAAAGAGGGCCGTACGTTCCGCGGGCCGGCCGAAACGTGCCCCGAGAGGAGCTGAAGGCTCTGCGGTCGGAGAGACCTCGGTCTCGAAGACCAAGGGGACCGAAGGCGTCCCTCGGTGGCCCGCCGAAGCCACCGGCTATCGGTTCCGTCACGGGGACCAACGGGAGTAGGGCTTGCCCGAAACCTTAGGGAAACCCTGACGTAGCTATCGGTGTGGACTCCCTAGTCCAGGATCTCGTACTTGGCCTTCGGGCCAATTGCTCTCGTTACCGGCTCTCGGGCCTAGCTCTCGTTATGTGCGTCGAAAGACCGCTCAGCTCTCGTTAAAGGAAGGGACCCTAGGTCCCAACCTTTGGTATGTGTGTCGAAAGACCGCTCAGCTCTCGTAAAGGAAGGGACCCCAAAAGTCCCAACCTTTAGTGCCTGGATCGCAAGGTCTACGGCTCCCGCTAACGGAAGGGACCTTCAGTCCCAGCTTTCGGTACGGGAACTCTATGATTCCACAGCTCACGCTACAGAGAAGGACGTCAAGCCTCCTCTCATGAACCATGGAACGCGAATCCGCGCAGCCCGCGTTGACAGGGCAGACCATGGGCCCTAGTTCTCGATCCGCGAAACGCGAAACCGCGCAGCTCTCGAAGAAACAGAAGGATCTGATGTCCTAGCTCCCGGTGTGTTCGCATGCTGACAGTTCTCGGAGAAGCAAAGGGACCCGCGAGGACCCTTAGTTCGCGATACGCGTGCCAAAGCACAGCCGCTCTCGAAACACAGGCCTCCGGCCTCAGTTCGCGACGTGCGAGTCACGGGACTCGAGTTTCGGAAAGTGGTTCCTCAAGCCCTGCTCGCGAAGATGGACAGCCATTAAGCTCGCGGAATACAGCTCTCGGATATAATACGAAGATCCCTAAAGGGTAACGTACGCTCTCGACTTTCGTGTTTGTCCGCGTCCTGTCATCATCGTTTAGTGTCCGATTGTCGATCTGTGTTGAATACTTTCTCGGGGCGAGAGAGGATCAACCTCTCACGCGTTCTCGGTTCGCCTGCGAAACATATTAAATCAGTTCTCGGCAGTAAACAGCAGGTGAACAAGGCTCGCTATCGTTATGGCTCCCGAAATAAGCTATGCTTTATACCTTCTCGGAGCGCCAGGGCTAATGCCTCCGCGCGATCTCGGTCTACCCGCGTAAAATAAGAAATTAGCTCTCGACAGTAACCAGCGGGTAGAACCTCGTGCTATCGAAGAAGAATAAATTCAGTTCTGAGTCCCTAGACTTAGCTCACGACAGCAAGGATAACCGACTTCAGCTCTCGTTACAGAAAAAAAAAAAAGGAATTGTTAGATCTCGCTTCGCACGTGGATAGGGAATCACCGAGAATAATCGGTGAAGGAGAAATTCCCCGCGTGAAGACACCGAAATTATTCCTGTCTGGAAACGGATAGTAGCTCTCGATATTATGGTTCTCGAATATTATTGTCACGCCGAGGAAAACAAAATCTCTCGTGCTGCTCTCGGTTTACCCGTGCCAAGGTAAACGGCTCTTGCGTGTAAACACGCGTAAGAAGGCAAACGATCTCGGAAAGGAGTTAAGTCGACTCCCCGCTCTCGAATTAATTCGCAACTTGGTCAGAGGACCATGCGAAGAGATATCGCTACAAAAAAAAAAAAAATAATAGTTCATTTCTCGAGCCGAGAGAGTAAACATCTCTCGCGCGATCCCGGCTTACCCGAAAAATATTAATTGAATAGCTCTCGACAGTAACCAGTGGGTAAGACATCGTTCGCTCTCGGATTATCGTATTTTGCTTTCTCGTTCCAGGAGACCCCGGTCCCTGAAACAGTTCTCGATTTCAGTTCACGACTTAAGTACGGCCTAAGGGCCAGAACTAGCTCACGATCGGAAGTAGGACAGAAGGGTCTAGTTACCGAGTTCTCGAATAGTGATCTTTAAACATCTTCTCGCGCCTACGAAGTATCAGGCAGCTCTCGCCTTACCTACCTCAATGTTATTGTTTTCACTCTGTCTCGCTCTCGCTCATAACGGTGGGTAAGAATACCGGCTATCGAAACTGGTTCTGACTGACCACAGTTCACGAAGTAAATTAGTAAATGTCGTAATTGACAAGCTATCGGCCGAAACATTAATTTCGGAAAAGAAAATTTTCTCGAGCTGGAGAGATTTCTCCGGCTGGTTTTCGATCTTCCCCGCCATCATCTAGCTCTCGACAGTAAACAGGGGAATGAATAATAAGCTATCGAAAGAAACCAATTTATACAATCAAGTTCTCGAATATGTCGGAATACCGACGAAAATATTCTAATCAGGAAGTTAGCTCTCGGTCAGATCCGCTTGCAGTAGCTCTCGTTTCGATCTCTAAGCCTCAACCACCCTTAAGAGGTGGGGAGTTGTGACGTGATTTTTCGAATCACGGTCCCAAGGCGGCTCCGGTTACCGATAAAGATAACGTTCTCGATTTCTGGTTCTCTTCGGATCGCCACCCTGCTCAGAAGCTACGTTCTCGGATTGATTCGCATAGATATGTCAAGGCTCTCGGAAGATTTCGTTGTTGGTTAGTTGAGGTCGAGGTGCTCGAATCTGCCGTGGGGAGATAGTCTCGACGTACCGAGTTGCCCGGCAGAGGAGAGTACCCGACGGAGACGTCTCCACGGACCGGCAGAAGCCCGGGTGAAATACCGGCGCCCCGCTGGAGATGGGCAAAGGGCTGTAGAGCGGGCGAAGATAGAGTTTTGATACAGTTAAGGGCAGGAGAGGAACCCCCTGCCCAAGTTAAGGATGTGGTGCCCAGCTGTCGCCCGATGCCCTGGGGAAGCGGCCGTGGAGGATCTCCAGAATTACGTACCGATTCGTTAAGGAACGCTCTCGATTTGGTTTAAAGGGACGATTCGAAGGAGATAGAAGTGTTATCGGTTAAAAGGCTCTCGACCAATCAGAATGATTAGTTCTCGGATTTGGCTATTGTCAAAGCAGTCTGTCTCGGGGCACCGACCGAGGTGTCACGGGCTGGCTCGTGCTCCCGTGCTATCTGTTGATAGTTTTTCTTGCCGTGTTTCGCTCCGGTATAGCAAGTTCTCGGATCGTATAGTTCTCGCGTTGTTCTCGCGATATCCAGGAATTCTATGAATTCCTGTGAGTGTTACGGAGGTGAAGTGCCGTGCCTTAGTGCAGTGCTCACCCGAGTGTCCTTTGGATACAGTTCTCGACCTCCCCGGATTAGCTGTACCAGCTCCGGTGAGTCTTCCAATTTATTAATTGGTGAAGGGATCTCGATGGATAGTTTAGATTCGTTCTGATACGTTCTCGGTTCGTCGCTCTCTATCCCTCGCACTATTTGCCGGACTCGTACTCCGACCCTCTCTACCTCAAACCTAGCAGCCTGAGCGGCCGTGCATTTCCGTAACCGTCCGCTCCCGTTCGTGTATCCAGTTGCGTTTGCTGATTTTACGCGACCCCAAAGATCAGCACCTACGGTTGCGTTTCTCGATTTCACGCGTCAACAAAAATCGAAAGGATCCGTTAAGCTACCGCCTCGTCTGATAGGTTCCGTCAGAGCTCTCGTTCTTGGTGGAGTTGGGCCTGTTCCACCCCAACTCCCAGTTTATACCGGCTCGTCAGTTCCCGGTGAAAAAAGAATTGGCTGGCGCCCGCCTGGCTTGCGGATGCACGAACGACGGGTGGACGGCCGAAGGTAACGTAGGTTGGTTCTCGAAGATAGTTCGTTCTCTGAGTTTTGCTATCGGTGTCGGGTCTCGAAAAGAAATACGTTACAAGTCATACAAATGATCCATTTAAATAATTAGCGTATAAGCAAATCACAATAACGTAAAAAAATGGTTCGACTGTAAAATCTAAATAACATGTAGTAAAAAATAAATTTTTCTTGCTCCCTAAGCCGAAAGTACCGTTTTCCCGGCCGCATTTGAGTCCGGGAAGAGCCACTTTTGTGGCCTGCTTGCCTGCATATAAACAAATGCAAACAAGTGAATGTTCAATCATAAACTCTAAGCACCTATGTTTTTACTCAATTCTTCATAACCGTAAATTTGTAATGTCAGTTGAATAATGAAAAACGGGAAGACGGTACTTTCGGCTTAGGGAGCAAGAATAGTATATTGTGCAACTAGGGGGGAAAAGGGCTAGAAATTGTCCTCCTCCCCTAGTTGCACACTGTGCTTTTTTTGACAAGTGCAGGTAATAGTATATTCAAAATTTTCAAAAATTTTCAAAATTTTTCAAAACTTTTAAAATTTTCAAAATTTTTCAAAATTTTTTTAAGAGCGGGAGGGAACGATTCCCTCCCGCACGCTCGAAATGAGCAACTTTCCATTCACTTTAAATGCATGAAAAAGGGCCTTTTTCATGCACGTGTTAAGAAAAAATAGTATACGACCCATGGCCAAAAACTTGAATGCCCTGGCGTATGTGATATAAAGGCCGAGGCGAAGCCTGTAAAATTTGACAACTGTACATTCAACAACTGTGTATTTACCATCACTATGTGCAATTGCAGTAAGGAAAAAAAATAACGCGCAAAAAAAGGAAAAATAGCCAAATAAAATGTATTATTATATTAATAACAATAATAATAATATTGTCTTTAATAATAATCTTTTTTTTAGTCATTTTATTCTTGCATTTATTTTGTATGTGTTTTAATGCCCGCCCCGACCAGCAAGAACCTCGGCTTCGCCTCGGAGTGCGCTCCACTTCGCGAGATAACCGGGAAAATGTTCTAACATAATCCGTAAAAGTATACCGAATCGAAAAAAATTAACTTACATGAAGTTACCTGACTGTTAAAACAATTGATGTAAGCTAATTTAATATCGTTTTTTCGATCCGGGTACGAATAGTAAATACATATTGCTTTTAATTTATAAACTAACAATAATTTATTAACGAACTTTCGGCAGGGGATCAAGAAAAATAGTATATGACCCATAGCCAAAAAGTTGAATGCCCTAGTGTATGTGATATAAAAGCCTCGTCTTCGCCTCGGCCTTTGTATTGTAGGGAATACGGGAGGAATTTTAAAAGGGAACAACAAGGTTCGATCGACACTCTAATCTCAATTTTATTAATACCTCCTATACAGACTCCGATTCCCTACTAACTTGCCAACGCTCGCTTCTCCTTGTTCGCCCGCGCCGCTGAGCGGGGGAAGGGGATGAGTAGGGCATTTCGGACAATAACGGCCGCGATTGCTCCGTTCCTACAGTATCACATACGCCAGGAAATCCAACTTTCTGGCCTAGGGTCGTAATATACTATTGTTCATCGAAGATGAATACTAAAATTCTTGACTATATCTCTATTTAACTGGACTAATGCTGTGTTGTTTATCTCGATATACCTAGGTATATTATATTGCATGCACGTACTTGGCCAGGTGCATTACTTATTTACAAATCTACACGTATGCATAAGAAAATATACTATACATTGTGACGTACTGGACCACGTAAATGGCCCAGGGTCTCGCAATAGCAGCTATCTCAATATACTGGGGAAAGGGGGACGTAAGAAGAGAGGGGAACACGGTGTAAAGTAAAGAAGAATATAATTAATAATAATGTCAAAAATAAATACAATAGCGAAGACCAAACTATACTAGAAAAGAAAAGACTAACTAATAGCATGCGGGGCTCACGCAGGAGCACGCAGTGGTCTAGGGAGGGAGGTTGGAGGGGGCAGGCGGGGCAGGGGAGGGCGATCAGCTGGGAGCTCGGATACGGATGGTTTTGGGCGCCAGCTACTGTTACGGTGTAGCACCGACGAGTGACCTCGCAAGGTCCTCGTTTGTTTACTTGATGGGAGATGGCTAGGCTAGCGGAGGGAGAGGTGAGGGGATCTCAGGGAGGAAGGTTCCCGAACGCAAAATGGCTTCTTACAAAATTACCTCGGTTATGGAATGCGAAGGGGGCAGGTGGTGGGAAAGGAAGGGCACGGAGGGTTTCAAAGGGGATGCAGAAATACTAACTCTAGGACGCACGCAATACACCACTGGCCGCACGCGGTTGGCGGAGGGCCAGACTAAAACTCAGAAAGATAAGCTACGCAAAAAGAACAAAAGGCCGGTCCACGTGGGGACAGCTTGCTAAGTCAAAAAGGGAATCTATACTCAATATAAAAGCAGAAAGGGGTGGGCGGAGGGAAAAAGGGGGAGAATTGGGAAGACTCAATCACTCTAAAGTACTCACTCAAAACGTGACTTGATATAATCCAAAATATAGTCCTTGTTCACTCTCCACTCACAACACGCACTCTTTCGCAAACGGTACCCTGGCTCGAAGTGGTGAAATTTCCGGTCGTCCGGGTCCTCGTAGGCCTCCAGGGCCTCGGTGATTGGTGGTGGCCTCTCAGCTGAGAGGGCTACGCGCTCTGGCATTGGTTGGCAGTTCCGGCATGGCAGGGCATTGGTCCGTTTCAAACTTGCAGGGCTGCCGGGCCTTCCAGGGCCTCGTGGCGGCGGCACTGTGCTGGCTTTGCCGGCGCGCGGACTGGCTGCGCGCGCCGGTCAAGATGGCGGCCTCCAGGGCCTGTCAAAATCCTCCCGGGCACGTCCGCGGACTCGGAGGGAGAGGGCTCCGCCGCTGTCACACGGGGTGGTTTTCTTGCCCGTGTGACGGGACTGCACCGGGGCTGCATACTCGTGGCGGTCGTGGTGGGCCGTGTGGACGTCAGTTCCCTTTGGACGGATCAGCTGGTCCTCCTGCCCATGCCATCCCTGCCTTCCGCTGCCTCGGCAACGTAGCCACTCTCTTGCTCCTTCCAGGGATGCTGTCCTCGTAGCAGGTCCACGATGTTGTCCTCGGTGATGGTGTTCGAGCCAGTGCCCTACGGGGAAGGGGACAGGGAGGGAAGGGTGTAGGGAGGGGATCTTAACTCTAAATACAACAGACCTAAAACACTAAATAAACGCAATAAACAGTAATTCGCAAGACAGCACGCAATACTTGTGCTCGGGGCCAGTGGTGCCCTCGAGCCAGGTGACGGGGAGGGGTTATTATAACCTTTGTGTTACAACATATATATATTCCCAAACGAGGTGATGATTTTTCCTGCAACGAGTGACCTTTTTTCGAGAAATTTAACTTCAGACAAAGCCGCGAGGAATAGCCACAACATTGTAGAGACTTGGCCGTTAAATTCGTCTTATCTCGAGCGATCTTTCTAGGAACGAACGACAGTTTTTCCAGTTGAATCTAGACGTTCGACTAGCGTGTTTCTCGCGTTTTCTCGAGAAAAGTACTCTTTGTTTTTACCTGGCCAAGTACGTGCATGCAATATAATATACCTAGGTATATCGAGATAAACAACACAGCATTAGTCCAGTTAAGGACGTTGTTCGGTAAAATGAAAGATCCAACAGAGGATTGAAACTTTCACCAAATATTCTTCGAATTATTAAAAAAATATTTCTCCTCAGGCAAAAATCGTTTTGCCGTCCGGAATTGGTAAAAAATGTCATTGAAATTGATGATTTTAACACGCAAAGCATAGACGCATGGCCTATATTAATTTTTTGACATCGATGGAGGTCTAACACATGCATGAAACTTTGCTAACAGTTAAAAGACTCTAAAAGACATATTCTCAAAAAAATGAAATTTTTTGACCGTCTCGATCCATGTTTATTTTGACGAAAACTGTAAAATTTTCGGCAGTATGAGGTATGTGGTGGGGGGAACGCTCGCGACGTGGCAACAGCGTAGCTGGTTCAGCGGAGGGGACAGCGCGTTACTAGTGCATATGGGGCATTCCAGTACAAACAGTCATAAACAGACTTAATGACTATTTATTAATTTTAAATACTTATTAACAGTAAAACTTTGTAAAAAATACTTAGAAATAATTATAAAAATAATAGATAGTGCCAAAAACGTGTATTTTTAGTGATTAATAAAAAAAAAATTTTTTTTCAGATTTTCAAAAATCGAAAAAAAATAGTAGCCATGGTGGTCCCACGATCGGACCGGGCTTAAAAGTTGTGGAAAATATACTAGTTTGCCGTCAAAAATTTTGAAAAAATACAAAATATGTAATCACTTTGAAAAAAAGGATTTAAAATTTCAAACTCAAAAATCACACAGAAAAAATTTTTTTTTAATTGTCTTGTATTTTTTTTTTAAAGTGTATGAAATAACAAAAATTTCGCAAAAAAAAAGTTTTAATTTGGAACATTTTTGAAAAAGTTAGGACGAAAAAACAAAAAAAACAGCGATTTTTTTGAAAATCCATATCTTCGGAACCAGGAATCAAAAAAATCTAAAAATTTACCAGATTGGGTCTTTTGATAGGTACTAAAAAATATCAAATAATTGGGAAAATCAAAAAAAAAAAGTTTTTGAAATCGTCCGATTTGGCGTGGAATGCCCCATAGACATATGTCTGTTTGGCCGCTGAGCGTAATGGGGCAGTCCGATGTTGCCAGCTCGTTTACCGCAGAGATGAGTAGGGAGATTGCCAATGAGCCTGTTTTAGGTGGTCGCAATTTTTCTCTGGTTTCGGCGCGCCACCTTAGCGGAGGGCCCTCGAAGCAGTTCCACGTTTTTGATTGGTCGTATATATATAGTAATACTACGCGTGTTAATCTGGAGCTGTGTTTTGGCGCATCGACGCGCCACCTGAACGAGACTCTCGAAGCAGTTCCACGTTTTTGATTGGTCGAATGAATTCGTGTGTTCCTCGAGATCCACGATTTTAAACCGCGTGAACACTCAAATAGGGAGACTTGTATCTACCTTTTTTTTACAGGATATTGCATAAACCGTAGTAATAAGGTAGTCAATACCCTTAATATCCATATGAAGCTTTGGAAATAATGAGAGTAAGCAAATCAAACTTTAAAAAAAAACCTCGAACGTGGGTAACTACAGAAATATAAGTTTGCTAAATAACATACCACAATGACTCGATGGCACACGTGCTTGCTGCTTTAAGGATGTTGTTCGGTAAAATGAAAGATCCAACAGTGGATTGAAACTTTCACCAAATATTCTTCGAATTATTAAAAAAATATTTCTCCTCAGGCAAAAATCGTTTTGCCGTCCGGAATATTGGTAAAAAATGTCATTGAAATTGATGATTTTAATACGCAAAGCATAGACGCATGGCCTATATTAATTTTTTGACATCGATGGAGGTCTAACACATGCATGAAACTTTGCTACAGTTAAAAGACTCTAAAAGACATATTCTAAAAAAAAAATGAAATTTTTTGACCGTCTCGATCCATGTTTATTTTGACGAAAACTAAAATTTTCGATAGTATATGAGGTGTGTGGTGGGGGGAACGCTCGCGACGTGGCAACAGCGTAGCTGGGTCGGCGGAGAGGACAGCGCGTACTTGTGCATATACATATGTCTGTTTGGCCGCTGAGCGTAATGGGGCAGTCCGATGTTGCCAGCTCGTTTACCGTATTAGTGTGTGCTTGTCGGTGCACACCATTTGTGCGTGTGCGTAATGGCATTCATGCTAGCGGTACGGTATAACTTTTTGGTGAGATTGTCACCGAACAACGTCCTTAACGTCCGAGAGTCTCGGGTTCAAAACTCACGTCTTACCTCTTTTTTTTGTTTGTTTAATTATCAACTATGCTTATTGGTTTACCTATTTAACTGAAGTTTCATGAAATACATGAAAATATTAATCTACAAATATTGTATTATATTACATCGTATACATCCAATAAATTGGTACATGAATCAGCGAACGTTTCTTTTTCCCGAGAGCCTACCTGTGACAAACATCTATGTTACGCTGTTTCATATTTTAATAGCATAAATAATATTTAGACGGATAAAGAAGGCATTACGGAAAATTACCAAAAACAAAAATGCACTTATAAATCTCGGGCATAAAAATAATGATGAGCATATAAAAATGAACCAATCATTTTCTATAGTGAGATGAAACGAATAATGTATCTGGTTAGGGACTTTTTTTCATTTAATTTTTACCATTCAAGGCTATGTAAAGGTAACATTTTTAATACATCGAATTATCAGAAAATTATGTCGAGGTATAATTTTAATTCTGAATTATTTTTTACATCAGAACATACTGTTTATATTTTTTTATTGTTAATAAAATTGTTTATATTGTTTGGTTAGGTTTCATTAGGTTAGTTTAGCTTAGAATTCCAATGCTGTGACACCCCAAGGTATTAGTTTTTTTTTTTTTTAAAAAACATTAGCTTGCAGGTTCGACCCCTTAATGTTTCGGGTTCCCAAAAGTAGATACACACCACCATTGGCCGTCACAACAAACCCCCACCACTGTCCCCTATGAGTCATGGAGCGCGCAGCGCTGTGTCCCCCCGCGCTGCACTATGGCGCCACCCCCTTGTCCATGTGGGCAGCTCTCCCCACCGCCACCCTACGCGACACTCCCCCCACCACGCGGCCCTGGTCCTGAGGCCCGAAACCCCCCGTAGCAACAGTGCTGCATGTCCCCAGGGGCCTATCACGGTCGGTAACTATGCACTGACCGCCGGTCGGTAACTTTTTTTAATTATCCTAAGGAGGTAAGTGCTGAAGTAGACCAGCGTTTTTGTAAGAAATGCTATATATTTATTATAAAAACTGCCTGATGTGATACATTTTTGATGATTAGCCTGAACCACGGTCTTACATACAGGTCTTGAAACTCTTCCAATTTCAGCGTGGTGGGGGATGAAGCTTACGCTAAATATTTTTGTTTCCTGACGCTGCAACTAGTTGGCGCTGCGGTAAGGTAAGGTTTGACAACACAACCTCTAAATTTTGGAGGATTTCCGGTAGAGTCAGCCATAAGGAAAGGAAGGAATGATTTCCGGTAGATCTGAGCAGGGTTAGACCAGGTTAGACGTACTTCAGTATTCTTGAGTAATCGGTGTAATATTTCAGAATCTTGGAATAAATTGAAGATCAATTAAAAACCAAGTAAAGCATCACTGCTGATACTCGCTTTCGTGATAGAACTAGTATATCAATAGAAAAAAAAAAATTATTGAAGCATAATTGCTCATACTTATTTTTATTTAAAACCAATATCGGAATATGAGGGAAAAAAGAACTTGGGTTCGAACCTAAAGTATTACAATCATGAATCGTGCATAATTCCACTACACCAAACATTACTTCATCTGAAAGGGTGTGAAAATAATTCACATTCATTTTCCAAGCATCTTCGAGGTTTATTTGAGTCGAAGGGAACTTGTTTATTTTCGAGAAAACATAGTGCAACAACCATTTTCCATCAAATATGATCCAATTCTCGCGTACATTCTACAAATATGTCATTGAAACAAGCAATACGGTTATGAAGGTTAGAAAGAGATGACAGAACGATTCTGTCTCTCTCGCATACAACCTTACTTTACCGCTCACGCCACTAGTGGCCATGACGGGAAACTTTTTTCATTATTTTAAGCGGTGTACCCCCACCACGCAAGTTTCAAGACCTGTATGTAAGACCGTGGCCTGAACCCTGTATAGAGGAATACGCTTAATGTTTATTCCCTACCACCCGTTACCATTATTGACAAGATATGAGGAGATGGAGGTGAAGGAAACAGAAAAGAAGAAAAATAGATATTTTAAATATAGTATATTGTATATTGCAAGAAACAGTAGCTGTACATATTTATTAAGAGAATAAGTCCTTAAGCATGGCCATTCTGGACAGCCGTGGCGCTCCGCACGAAGGAGAGGTACTCGTGGTTATACAGGGAGAGTAGCTCCACCAATAGCTGATAAAGAGCCGGCGACCACAGGCCTTTCTTTTCCAAAACCAGCCGAAGATCGGTGAATATGTTGGCCCTGGAGGGGTCATCCCCGCGGCGATCGAGCTCCGCAATCAGCGTGTCTTTGCAGCTGTTAGCGCTGTCGGTGATCTCGCGTAGTCTGCTTATTTGGACGGTCACGCAGCGCAAGACCCTTTGGAGATTTAGGTACGACACCCTCTTCATTACGACCATGGGTGTGTACGCTCTAGCTCTTTTAACGCCCGAGTCGTCGCTACTCGTAGATAGCGGTACAGATGGTTTGAAAATAATGGCCCGCTCGCCATACGAGTACGTGAAGATTATTTCGTGAGCGGGCGTGGCAATAGGTGTGTTAAAAGCCTCAGGTACTTCCTTCATGTTGTCCTCGGCGACGAAGAACTTGTCGATGACGGGGAAGTGTTCGGCGACGATACCCCACTCGCTAGGTTCAAACTCCACACCGGAATAATCTTGATTAACGAGGCGTATTACAGGCGACAAGCCTCCCGATCGATTTAAAGAGAAGCCGGTAATTATTTGTTTCGAAAACGAGCGGTTTAACCCGTACACAGTGGACAGCAGTACAAGAAGTACATGGTGATTGTAGGAAGCGATAGTATACGACCAGTACGGGTGTCTGAGCAGTACTGCCTAAGGCGGCATCTAAAAAACGGATCATCGAAATATCATTGAACATATACCCCCACCACCACAGCCTCCGCCACACACTGTATTCACAGGATACAGCGGACAAAGAGTACATGGCCTTGACAGAGTATTCTGCTGATACCGTAGGATGTATCAGAGATGACTAGATACTGATACCCTATAGCGAGTGAGTCACTCCCGCGTGCATCTACATCAGCGTTAACATGATCCAGCGGCACGCGCGAGCGTCCACCGATGTACAGTCTGAGAAAGTCAGTAGAATCGCTACAGTGGTACATTGCACAAAGAAATTTATAAAGCTGTACGAAGAAGAAATGGCGCACTACGACGGCGAGGAATTTTTGCGGCATAGGCGTATACAAAGGGCGAAGACACGAGCCCTCTACCGCTATGCAAACCCCGAACAATATCCAGAGGAAGAGACCATACGAGAGTGGCTGCGATTAGGTCATTTAACGGGTGTACCGCTAGTATCGATATACATGTCGAAACCGGGAGCCCCGGACGCTGATGAGCTATACGGTGATAATCCTGACATGATCTGCCGCAAGGGTTGGGCCTCTGGTGTGAGGCCAGTGATACTACCGGAGCTATCTATCGCTGCTATACTGGACGATGGATACCGCGATTTCACACGGTGTAGCGTGACGCTGGGTTTTATCGGTGATCAGCGTTGTAACGATAGCCCTTACGCACAGCGCGTATGCACCCACGAGTGGCTGGCAAAAGACGAGTGGCGTATGTCCGACGATGGTAGCCCCAAGTGCCGCATCACATATCGACGCCCGATGATCAGGTCAGCCCTAGCGATGCTACGAAGCAGGTGTGAACGGCCCACACCGGAGGAGTTACCGCGTCACGCACCTATGCGTCTGGAATCGCAGGCGTGGTTGGCGGCATTCAATCACCTCGAGAAATTACGCGAAAGCTGCGTCACCCTATGGTGTTTGAGGGCTATGCGGGCCTACGAGACAGCGCTACACACTCTGGAGAAACGATGCAGTCTGGCAGAGTTTATAGGGTGCGTTACCCTGGCGACACGGGATGGTCCACCACACCTGAAATATAAGGAATGCCGAACGAGCGTGGTCAGCATGCCCAGCGGCCTTTACGCGTACCTGGAAGCACTCGACGACGCGTGGGATGTCTATACAAGCCACGATGTGTACGATGAGGAGGGAGAGCACGCGGAGGAATCGAACAATTTGGGGTACTATGCAATGGACACGCGAACAGCAGCCCGACGCAACATTCGACACGTACGGTGTATGGCAATTTTTCGCGACGAGAGCTGCGAGACACTACTGCAAGATGGTCGCGTCGGAAAGGATATCGCCGTGCAACTCATAGGTGGCGATATCGATGAGTTCGATACTGTAAAAGATTGGTGCGATCTTCTGGTAGCTACGGATTGTAAAACAGAGTAACACGATACGCGTCTATGACCCTTACATCGCGATGGCGAGAGAGAGCGATGGTGATGCATGCTGGAGCGGTGTGCGTCAGCAGATCGTTGCAACTACCGATGCAACACCTCTATACTGTTTTACACGTATTATGGATACACGGTATTTCGGGATCAGTGAACGAACGATCGATAAATTCTGTATATATATTTGTCTGTTTGCTACGATTGAAACGGTTTACTCGATTTTTCCCGATTTTCGACGGATAACGCTGCCATAAGAGAATCGTAATTTTTTACCGCTGAATCAGCTGTTTTGCATGGTCACGTTTTAAGACACTGGTTTAAAATTAATATCGCAACGACTGTAAGATGGGCACGGGCTAGATGTACCCTGCTTTAGTTCGTATCACGACGTCCCGGTAGACAGACTGATCACCTACAGCAATCAACAGTTTAAAAAAAAAAAAAAATGTCATCTGTAACGCATATTCGCGAATGTATTGTCGATTTTGTAAAGACCCGTCGTCTGATAACACCTACAAACGCGCGATTATTCTCGCCGGCGTGGTGCAGAGAATTAAGATATTTTGGTTTACGTACGTTAACTCTTAGATTAAAAACTGTATTTGCCCATTGCACTCTACGCGTGCTAGCCAGGGGTCACGAGAGAGGATATTTTAAAAACGACCCGTACATACTCTCGTTAGCCGTAGCGGGTATTAACAAACGGGGAGTGCGCGATAACCGTATCACCAGGGCTATTATAGCCGATCATGCGTTCCAGGAAGGTATGTATTTTCCACCTACCGGTAATATTACTTAAATAAACTGCTTTTAAAAACTAAATAAATTTTACAAGAATTGACGCGATTTCGCAACGACGATGCACCCGAGGAGGAGGACCGGCTGCTTTTAGGGTGCCTCAATCGTGTGGAGGAGGAGATTTACCCGGAGCCAAGCACCAGCACAGCGGTGATCCACTACGTAAACGGTAAAGCATATACTTTTAAAAAAAAGTTTACGGCTAATATACGCCTTTTTTTAAAAAAAAAGTGCCAGGACCATCGACAGCCCTGAACACGCGAGTGGCTGAAGAAGAAGAAGGAGAAACACGTTACGACACACAGGGTATGTGTCATACAGCGTCGAAAAAAAAAAAGAAAAAATGTGTTGTGCTATTCAAAAATTTTTACAGACGCATTCACGGCTATAACGTCGGACGCCAGCGAAGACGACGACGACGACGACCAGGACGATGTCGAAGATCGCTCCACCGTTTCCAACGATTCAAACGAGCACGATCCAGGTAATAATGATAAAGTACAGAAACCGCTGAAAATTTATTTGTGTGAAAATAAAAAAAAAATAAAAAATTGTAGATTCGCTCGATACGGATATAGACAACGATGGTCGAGAGCCTAGTGTACAGGGTAACCTGCTACCACCACCTGATCAGGCCAATGCTGAAGAACCGATACTCTGGGTTGCCAGGAACGGTGTGCACGTAGCGGCGGATGCCGACGAGGCTGCTGAAGTATTAGCAGAGCTCGATGATACTGATGATGATGAGAATCCAAACGATTCGGAAGAAGGTAGCGTATAAAGTTATGTTCCTTAGCTTTTTTTTTTTGTCGAAATTGCTAACTTTAAAAAAAAATGTAGGGGGTGATGAAAGGCAGTTAGACGCGCTATTCTCATACATAGGGTCAATGCTTAATCCTCGCGAGGAATGATAAGTCAGTATGCGCTTAACACTTTTTTTTTTGTTTAACAAGTAAAAAATAAAAAACTTTTTTTTTTCCAAACGCTAGATGCAGAGGACGACGGGGTATGTCGACAGATCGGTGGTGGCCCCCTTCTTCGACCGCAGAGCGACAACGATGACGGCGACGGAGATATCAGTAACAACGTGCTACCGCCTGGATATAGATTTACAATACTGTCCGAAACGACGCGTCGTATAAATAGGTTCCGTTTAGACGGGCGTGAAATAGCAATGGCTATCCGGAGGCCGCCCGAAGACCCTGATACAAATACGGTATCATGGTTACACGGGGCAGTCAGAGATATACACGCGTACCTCACAAGTTCGTGTACCGCGCGGGACTATATAGGTCTAACGATCAAATCCGACAGTTTTGCGTGCGGGGCAGCATGGCTGTCGTACAGACCGGCTCGAGAACTTCTCGAAAACGATGTGTGGGGTGTGATATCGTCCGTCGCGCAGAGCGCCCAGGCATTCCAAATAGATAGGTCTTTCGTCATCGAGTCGTGTATAGTCGAAGTACCGCGGGGTACAGGACGCGTGCGATTAGCGCACGAATTTGTAAAAAAAAATTCTATACTGACCATAGTGAATAACGATAACCTCTGTCTACCTAGGTCGCTCGTTGTGGCGATGGTACACGCTGAACGCGGGGAGGTGCGCTCTGGGGAGCTGCATGAGCGATGGAACGCTGTACGGCGTCAACGGGGTAAATTACAAAAACAATTTGCTCTCGAACTTGTGACAAACGCGTGTGTAGACATACCGCCGGACGGCTGCGGTATTCCAGAAATTGATAAATTTCAATGTTACCTAGCCCCGAGCGGTATAGCAATCGTTGTTTACGATTTTGACAGCATAGGCAGCGGCGAGAAACCGCTGTACGACGGTTCGCAAGCAGTCGATAACGCGTACGGATCAGGGAGACCACGGCAAACGCTCCGCATCCTGTATTATAATAATTCGCAGCATTATCAGCCTATTTTAAATATGCGGGGTGCGGTCGGTAGTCGTGGTTTTTGCATACCATGTAACAGATCTTATACGTACGAGGCAGAGCATAAGTGTTCCCACAAATGCGCTAGATGTTTCGGAAAACCGCTCTGCGATTCAGCTCTCCCCACACTGTATTGTCGCGAGTGCCATAGGTACTTTTTTGGCCAAATCTGTTTCGATAACCATATAAACACGCTATTTATCAAACAGAAGGGAAAAGAAAAGAGCGTATGTCAGGCCGTTCGCAGCTGTCCACAGTGTCTCAGGCCGCTTCAAAGAGCGCTGCGTAAACACTCTTGCGATAAGGTGTACTGCAGAGTCTGCAAGAGCGTTAACAGAGTAGGCCATCAGTGTTACGTCAGACCGGTAAAAAAGGCGCCCGTGGAAAAAAATATTCTATTCATTTTTTACGATTTTGAAACACAGCAGATACAGAAGCTGCCCGGTGACGACACGGTACGCATCCACACACCAAACCTGTGTATCGTTCAGCAAATGTGTACAGCGTGCATAAACGATACAGATCTCGCGAGGGTATGCCCGTCTTGCGGTGTACGCGAGTACGTCTTTGAAGATGACCCCGTAAGGCAGTTTGTAGATTACGCGTGCGACCCTAAAAGAAAATCGTTTCAGAGAGTGATCTGTGTGGCGCATAACGCCAAGGGTTTCGACGCGCAGTTTATACTGAAGTATATCGTGAAGCGTAAACGGAAAACTCTAAAGCCACCGACGCTGATACTCAGTGGCACGAGTATCATAATGATGAAGACGGGTCGTGTAACATTCATAGACAGCCTTAATTATTTTCACATGTCTCTGAGTGCCCTACCAAAAGCCTTCGGTCTCGTGGACTCGGCTGGTTTGAAACAAAAAGGTGTATTTCCGCATCTATTCAATACTCCCGAGAATCAGCATTATATCGGTCCTCTACCACCACTCGAGTTTTATTCACCCGACACTATGCCTACGGCCCAACGTAATCAATTCTTAGCATGGTATAACGAACAACGGTCGGCGGGCTACGTATTTAACTTTCGAACAGAGTTTATTGATTACTGTAGATCCGACGTCACCATCCTCAGACAGGCATGCGTTTCTTTCCGCGCGATGTTTCTCCAGCACGGTGGCGTTTGTCCTTTCTCGGAGAGCACCACCATAGCCTCGGCGTGTTCGAGAGTTTTTAGAAAAAACTTTTTACGGGACGAGCAGATAGCCATTTTACCACCGGGTGGATACCGTTACTGCGAGAAACAATCACGTAAGGCCCTGTTATGGCTCCTCTCGCTGGAGCATCGTTGGGGTTGTACCATAGTTCACGCGGGGCGCACTCGGGAGTACCGTCTACCGGAGGGTACGCCCGTCGACGGTTACTACCATGACACCGATACAGGGCTGCGACACGTCTTGCAGTTTCAGGGTTGCTTCTGGCACGGGTGCCCAAAATGTTATCGCATAAACAGGGATACGCGGTTGCACACGGGCGAATCTATGGATGCGCGCTTCGAGAGAACGCAGGCAACGAATGATAAGATTCGATATCTCGGTTACGAATTGACGGAAATCTGGGAGTGTGAATTCGATAGCTGGATAAACGATCCAGCACAGGCCGCATTATATAGAGCATTGAATGAGAACCCGTTGGTAGCGCAACTACCGCTGGAACCTCGCGATGCTTTCTTCGGTGGACGTACAGGGAATACCGTCAGTTTTTACGAAGTCGAGGGGTCTGAGAGGATACACTACGTAGATGTGTGTTCGCTCTACCCCTTCATATCGAAAACGGGGAAATTCCCTGTAGGGCACCCTAGAGTGTACGTGGGCGACGATTGTCGCGAACTAACGGGTGATCACAATAACGTCGATAGCGTAGAGGGTCTGATTAAGTGTGTCGTGTTACCACCGCGAGATCTGTATCACCCCGTGCTACCGACACGCATGCACGGTAAATTGCTTTTCGCACTGTGTCGTTCCTGTGCAGAGTCAACGCTACAGGGCTCGTGTCCTCACGAGAATCCTGAGGATAGAGTATTCGAAGGGACATGGGTTGTGGACGAGGTCAGACGCGCTGTACGTAAAGGATATCAAATAACGACGATACACGAGATATGGCAGTACGAGATCACCCAGTACGATCCGGTCACGCGAAAGGGTGGTCACTTTGCCAATTACATAAATACATTCCTGAAGATTAAGCAGGAGGCTAGCGGGTGGCCGCGTGAGTGCAGCGACGACGAGTCTAAGAAGCTGTATGTAGAGGAGTACGATCGGGTCGAGGGTATTCGACTAGACTCTACTAACATAAAATCAAATCCCGGTCTGCGGGCAGTCGCCAAACTATGTCTGAATTCGTTTTGGGGTAAGTTCGGGCAGCGCGAAAATCTACCTAAAACGGAAATCGTAACGACTCGTCAGAAGCTCGTGAGTTTGCTTACATGCCCGGAGGTCGAAATTACGGGTATTTTACCCGTAGATGACGAAATACTCTACGTCAACACGAGTAGTACGAGCGAATCGGTGATAGCCACAGCGTACACAAACGTTGTTATAGCCGCGTACACCACGGCTCAAGCTCGTCTTAAGTTATATGACTATCTCGAGAAATTAGATCGACGTGTACTATATTACGACACCGACTCGTGTATATACGTATCGGGTGGCCGTCACGCCGATAACGCTTACGAACCGCCGCTCGGCAGTCTTTTAGGCGATTTAACGGACGAGCTGGAGTCGTACGGTGTTGGTAGTTATATCACGTCTTTTGTATCGGGAGGCCCGAAATTTTACGCGTACCGGGTACGTAAGCCAGACGGTTCTCACGCAGAGGTCTGCAAAGTTAAAGGTATCACGATCGACCACGCGACGAGTCTTGCCATTAATTATGACTGGATACGGTCTTATGTAACGGGAGAGACGAGCGAGCCTGTTGTTTTACACTACGACGCGATACGTCGTACGCCGTTTCACGACGTAGTTACACGCCTCGAATCAAAAACGTGTAAACCGACCGAACTTCAAAAACGGCGGCGCGACGGTCGTTTCGGATCCTTACCGTACGGCTTTATATAACTAGTATTACCAAAAAAAATTGTACAAATGTATATACAACCCTGAACAATATTTTACCGTACAGTCTTATGTAACTAATATTACCAAAAAAAAATGTACAAATGTATATACATCGCCTGTACAATAATAAAACATATTTATTTGAAAAACAAAAAACCTCTTTATCGATCTATTCCCGAAGGCTCCACCAACCCGCCCATGTTATTTATTTTTTCAGTGGCGCTTCGGACATGCTAGCCGTGCACTATGGCTAGCTATGCGGCTGACACACATACATGGCGACTATTAGCTCACAGGTGCACGATGAGCTCACCCGGACGAGGGGGCTAGCAACGTCACCGATAAGAGCTAGCAAGCGCGCGCGACGTCACGAGCCTCACGCGTGTCGCGCGCCCGCCGCGGCCGGGCCCCGCGATGGAAGGGGGAGCGTGTAAAATCCAGCAGACTCTTTAACAGTATATTCGTAAAGAACACCGCCAAATTGCCTCATTTGACATAATGGACACACGGTGGAAGCACCCGTGGACGTCGATGATCTGTGGGCCAACGGGGTGCGGGAAGACGTTTTTCGTAAAGAAATTCCTACGGTTCATCGAGGACATGAGCGACGTGCGATTTGCACGTGTTCTCTTTCACTATGCAGAGTGGCAGGAGGGGTACAGGGAGTACGGGAGCGCTATAGAGTTTCACGAGGGACTGCCGCAAAACACCGATTACGGCAACGACCCACGCCCGAAACTCGTCATCATCGACGATCTCATGAGGGAATCGTCCAATAACACGGTGGTCGACCTTTTTACCAAAGGCAGCCATCATAAGAACATCAGCGTTATCTTCATTACGCAGAATCTCTTTCATCAGGGGCCCGGACTGCGCGATATCTCGTTGAACGCCAACTACATCGTTGTATTTAAAAATCCGCGCGACAGAGCGCAGATACAGCATCTGGCCAGACAGGTGTTTCCTGAAAATCCGCGCTTCGTACAGGAAGTCTACCGCGATGCCACGGCCCAACCGCATGGCTATCTACTACTCGATTTGAAGCAGTCGACCCCCGATAACTGCCGCTTTCGCACTTGCGTGTTTCCTTCGGACCCGTTCCACTACGTGTACGTACCGCGAAAGGGTATAAAGGGAGGGCACACCGATCGAGACGTACCAGTCATTCGGTTGTAATGGTATCCGGCGCACGCTGCTCTATAGGGCGCAAACACGCCGCAGTGTTAAAGGCTATTTGCCATCTGGATAGCAAACAGCGTAGCGCTTTGTTACGAGTGGCCGACTCACGACTCGTCAACTATATATGCGAATGTGCTCTGAATATTCTTCGCGGTAACGTGCCTCTCAAGACGACGCAGAAACGCCGCTTACGAAAACACGCATCGCTGTTGAGACGTTTATCCAGACCGGGTTCAGCCGTCAAAACTAGAAAACGTCTTATCGTTCAGAGCGGCGGTTTTTTACCTCTTCTGCTAGCACCCATACTAGGCACCGTCATTTCGAAACTCATAGGGGGAGGCGGCTAGGGGTATACGTCACGAAGAGCGAGATGGAGCATGCCAAAAAGATGGTTCTAATCCCTCAGGAGAGCGTGGAGCAGCAGCACTACCGGCCAATGCCTCATACAGCCCACCACCAACACCACCAGCAACAGGAGCAGGGTGTCGACACCGTAAACACCGTGCAGACCCCCGGGACCCCCTTAAGCAGATTAGACGCATCCATGAAGGAGATCCTACACTCACCGAATTTCATCGACGAGCGCGAAAAGTGGAAGATGTACAATCAGGTGCTGCAGCGTTATCTACACTTTATCGAGGATCTGCGAAATAACGTCGACGAGGATAGGCGAGGCGATAACGATGCCAAGAAAAAAAATAACAGTTCTGCGGAGGATAATGTCAGGAGTTTGACCGACGATGGCGACGACGACATCATCGCTAGCGTACCCCAAAAGTACAGAGCTAAGGCTAAGCTCTTACTAGGAAGGCTGCGCAACGCTGGTTCGCCACGCATCTCGTGGAGTAAACAGGGTGTTACGCGTATCGGCGGCGCCGTCGTGCAGGAGGCCAACATCGTGGATTTAATCAATGATGCTATGCGTGAGAGAAAAACAGCGAGACCGGCGAGGAGTCGCCAGTTTGCGCGGTTCCTCCGTACTGCAGGTATACCGCGTGAATATATCGGCAATCAACGTCTATGGAGGGAGGGGAGCAACACGACGTCTCTCGGTAATCAGACACCGCGCCGTGTAACAATCGTACCGCGCCCAATCGAGCAGACTCAGAGCTCGTCTACAGAGGAGGAATTCGGCGAGGCGTTTCAGGAAGTGTTTAGAGACTCCGGGGAAGAAGAGCGCGTGGGGAAAAAATATACGCGATCCGCGTCGGCCGGTACAACCACCGATAGCGAGAAAAAGAAAAGATTAGAATGGTTAAGGCTGCCGTGAAACGGAAGAAGAAAAAGATATCGGCTGATGATAGCTTTCTGAGGCGTCTTTATTACACGCCAGCAGAACCGTCTTCGTACGCCGGTATCGGTAACCTAGAGCGAGCGGCTAGGGGCAGGGTAAAACGAGATTCCGTCACGCGTTGGTTAGAGGCGCAGGACGCGTATACGTTGCATAAGCCCGTGCGACATACGTTTCAGCGTTGCTCTTACACCGTCAGCAATATCGACGACGTTTGGGAGGCCGATCTTGTGGACCTTCGATCGTTGAAGGAGTACAACGATGGTTACACGTATATACTTGTAATAATCGATGTACTCAGCAAATACGCTTGGGTGGAGCCTTTACGCGATAAGACCGGTGCGACGGTAGCCGCGGCATTCCGGAGGGTTTTGACACGTAGTAAGAATAGGATACCCATGTACCTACAGACAGACAAGGGTAAAGAGTTTATCAACGGTGTACTGCAGCGTCTACTCGAGGAGCTTGGTATAGGATTCCGTGTAGCGCGCAGCCCCGACGTAAAGGCTGCTATCGTCGAACGCTACAACCGTACTCTGAAGGATCGTATGTGGCGCTACTTTACACATAGAAACACTCGGCGGTACATAGACGTTCTTCAGAATCTCGTGGACTCGTACAACAGGACACGCCACTCCGCGATAAGAATGCGCCCGGTTGACGTAACCCTGTATAATGCCGCTAAGGCTCGTATGAATCTATCTATGCGATACGCCCCAGTGCGCCCGCATGTCCCTAAATACAGTGTCGGCGACCTGGTACGCATCAGTAGCGCTAGGAACCCTTTTGCGAAAGGTTACGAGGGTGGGTGGACTCGAGAGATTTTTAAAATCGTACGCCTAGGTACAACGAGGGAGCCACCCGTCTACATCTTAGAAGATCTCGCCGGAGAGGAGATTGACGGTATTTTTTACGAAGAGGAGCTCGTTCGAGTTCGCAAGGACCTCGCAAAGGACGCGTTTCTCGTCGATCGTGTAATAAAACGAAGCGGTCGTGGGAAAGCCCAAAAAGTACTGGTCAGTTGGGTTGGTTACCCCGAGAAATTTAATTCGTGGATACCGGCATCCCACTTGAAGAACAATGAAGGACCAATTTTATCTCGTTCTTCCCAGTAACAGCAGTATGTCGTACTATCCCGAAAATAAAACTACCAGTTTTACGACACATCTACCGCATCAGATCGATTTACACGGGGCATGGTCTGTTGCTCTGGTTGAAATACAGATTCCTATGACCTTTCTGCACGTGCCGGTGGCGCTAAAAGATTGGGATCACGTGGTCGTGGTCACTACCCGTACCAAACCGCAGAAGAACCACAAAGAACCGCTAACCGGCTTTATAGTGTCGGGTTCTAACGTAGCGCACGGCGTTTACGATGACGTAAAGAGCCTCATTGACGAAATAAACGCTACCACGGCTATGACGGGCCGTCTGAAACTAGAGCTCTGCAGAGGTGGTTACGTGAGCGTATCGCTCGTCTCTACCGATAACGATCTAGACGATCCGCACGAACTGAGACTCTGCCGCTCTCTGGCTCGCATCCTTGGCTTTACCGAGTCGGTCGTTGTATCGAAAGCAGAATCCCCTGTGATGGCCGATCAACCGGCTAGTCTGATCAACGCCCTACCCAAGATGCTTTTCGTTTACACGGATGTCTGCGAGCCGTATATCACCGGAGACGTCCAAACACCCCTGCTCCGCGTGGTTCCCCTACAACCAGATAACAAATACGCGTACGCGGCTGTAAAAGTGCTCTCGTTTTCGCCGTTAAAGTACATACCGCTGCTCCGAACGACTTTTCAAACGATCGACATCGATATAAGAGACCACCTGGGCGACCCCATACCATTTGAATCAGGAACGCTCTCCGTAACACTACACTTTAAACGGTTAGAGTGATGACTCATTACACCGATTACTACGATTCGCAGATAGGCGGGGGATATTCCACGAAATTCCGGGTGTTCGCGGGGTCGCCGCATCAGCGGGGTCATGGTATCGGTAGCTTTCTCGGTGGTCTTTTTCGGCGCGTGCTACCCCTACTATCGAGGGGGGCCCGAGCAGTCGGTAAGGAAGCGGTGCGCGCTGGTATGAATATCTTAACGGACGTCAGCGAACGCGGTGCTCCGCTCAAGCAGGCGTTTCGCACCAGGGCCGCCGAATCGGGTATGAATCTTAAACGTAAGGCGGAGACGAAAATTGACGAGCTCATAAAAGGATCGGGTTATAAATCTGTAAAACGATCACGCGGCGCCCACTCTATCATCGGAGTCGCTGGAAGGAGCATCGCCTCAAGAACTGCTAACAAGCGTAAGAGACGTACGGGGAAGAAGGCTGCTCCGCGTCGAAAAAAAAAAGTAGTAAAAACAATAAAGTCAAAAACCAAGAAACCCAAAAATCGTCGTAGGATCGCTAGTAAGAAAGTAAAGCGGAGTGTGCTGGATATCTTCTCCTAAACGATACCTCTATCATGGCCTTCCTACACGCGCACTCGTGCGAGTGCATGAAATCGGAGCTCGAACTCTTTACACTACCACCGACGCAGACCACTATAGAGAGCGCGCAGTGGGTACACTACAAGCCCATCTCATCGCTGACCGATGACTCGCCCATTGAATTTGTCGTGCCGGGTAACGGGGATGAGTACCTCGATCTAGCACACACCATGCTGAGTTTACGCGTACAGCTGCGCTCCAAGGACGCGTCAGCAGCGGACGCTCTGAGCAAAGCGGCCCCTGTTAACAACCTGCTACACTCGCTATTCAATCAGGTGGACGTATTTCTTAATCAGAAGCACGTATCACCGCCTAATAACGCGTACGCTTACAGAGCTTACATAGAGACGCTATTAAATTACGGGCCCGCTGCTAAGGGGTCGCACCTTTCGAGCGTGCTCTGGTACAACGATACGCCCGGCCATATGGACGATACAGCGGGCAAGAATATAGGCCTCGCGAATAGGCAAACGTTCGTCGGTAAAGACAGGACGGTCGATCTGATTGGTCATTTACACTGCGATGTGTTTAACCAAGAAAAATTTTTATTAAATGGTGTTGAGCTCCGTTCACGCCTCGTACGCACGAGAGACGGTTTCTCCCTCATGGATCCAAAGAGCGAGTGTTCTTTACATATAACGGAGGCCACGCTCCTCGTTAGACGCGCCAGAATAAGCCCCGGTATTCTAATTGCGCATTCTAAAATGCTATCAAAGACAACTGCAAAGTATCCGCTTACGCGTGTAGAGGTCAAGGCACTGACGATGCATGCCGGTTTGCACGGCGGCACTATGGACAACGTGATTCTCGGCCAATTACCTAAGCGTATTATAATAGGTTTCGTCGATAATAAGGCCTTCAACGGCAACTATCAGCTCAACCCGTTCAATTTTAAAAACTATTGTATTAATTTCTTATCGCTGTACGTCGACGGTGTTCAAGTACCCTCGAAAGCACTGCAGACCGATTTCGGCAAAGCCGGTCTTTACGTGGACGCGTATCACACCCTCTTCAGCGGCACGGGTATACACTTCCTCAACGAGGGTAATTCGATATCTAGGAACGCTTACGCAAACGGTTACTGCCTGTTCGTTTTTGATCTTACACCTGATCTCTCGGCAAATAGCAACACCCACTGGAATCTGATCAAGCACAGTAGTGTACGAATCGAGGTACGCTTCGACGAACCGCTGGCCACCACCGTGAACTGTATCGTCTACGCAGAGTACGATAATGTTTTGGAGATTGACGCTGCGCGGCAAATCGTCGTAGATTACGGCGGCTAAACAATCGAAGAAAATGCATAGGTCAGCAGTTTGGGGTCTGCGTCATCATCTTTTGGATACCCTGTATCGTGAGTGATCGTCAGCATCGCCGTTAGTTTCTCGTTGAACGCCTTCGAGTTAGCATCACGACCATGGATTTTGTCATCGAAATCGAATACTTCAAAGACTCCGAGGGGCATCTGGCTCCGAAGGAGATCGGCGTAGTGGCTGTGGAAAGAAAATACATAGGCCACTGGATCGTTTCACCACCCTGCGATTTCAACGAATTACCACCGGCGATCAGAAGCGAGAACAACACCATGACCCGCTATCAACACGGCCTAGAGTGGTTCGACGGTGGTGTAACGTACAAGCAGTTATACACCAATCTCCGAAATATAGCTGGTATTTCACGGTGCATATACACGAGGGGTTCGGAGAGCGTACTTTTTCTGCAGACCGTTATGGCCCGGGAAGTTATAAATTTGGATGAAACCCCCAATAACTCACCATACGAGGACTTCCCACCGAATTGTGACCATTACGAGTGCATCGTTCACGCCTGTAAGGAGACCCGAGGATCGTTTACCTGTGCTCTGAACAACGCCTTACGCCTTGAATTTTGGCTTCGGAATAACGGACCGCATATATGAACACGCTAGACCTCTACCTCGGTCTTCGCGGTATATTGGCTCATACAACGGGTGTCTACGCAGCTGATAGAATACCCCGAAACTGGTCGAAGCCCGCTGCCATTATAGCCAACACGGACGATCATACGAAGCCAGGAGCGCATTGGGTTGCCATGTACGTGGACGCTGACGGAGACGGTTACTACTTTGACAGCTACGGATTACCACCGCTGAATCATCACCATGCATCGAGACTACGACGGAACTGTCGATCCTTCCGATGGAACACTCAGCAGCTTCAGAGCGAGACGTCGACGGTGTGCGGCCAGTTCTGCATGATGTTTCTACACTACCTCTCTTCCGGGTTCGGGATGCATGCCTTCCAGAATGTGTTTAGTGGTGATTTGCGGAAAAACGATAGAATCGTCAGAGAGTATTACGACGCGTTTGTGCGAAAGAAACGTTTGGCTGATCGCCAGTATGCGCACGATAACAAAATCTACGGCGGCGGTGGTGGTGGTAGGATACAATATTCACGGTGTAAATCAGGCTACACGTGTTAAGCCCTGTTTCATGGAAACCGAATGGTCTGTAATTTTTTTTTTATTATAGTTTGTATAATAATATAATGGAAAATTAAAATAGGAATAATAATAACGTAAATAATACTAGGCTAGGTTAGATGTATAAGTAACAAATAAGTATAATAATAGGCGTAGAGTATAAATGTAAGCAATTCATAATAATAAGGATAATAATAATAGCAACAATAATATATATAGTGTAAATAATACTAAGCTAGGTTAGGCTCAGGCTAATCATCGAAAATGTATCACGTCAGACATCTTAGAAAATTAAAATAGGAATAACAATAACGTAAATAATACTAGGCTAGTTGTTTCTTTTATTACGCTTCTCTTATTCTTCTTTCCTCCTGCGTCGAGGCGTATCCGTCGTCTTCCTCATCCGTTGCCTCTCCTTCGGGCTCGCTGTCGGCTCCCAGGAAGACGTCGTCCGGATCTATCTCAGCCATATCCGGATATCCGAATCTGGCCATTTTTTTCTCGACCATAAAATGGCCCAGTGGTATCCCCTGCGGTGCCAGTCTTACGTTTATCCAGCACGCGGTGTTCGGGAGGTCTCTTTGCATCACACTAGCGAAGAAGTATGCACGGTTCCTTAGGATTTCCCATAACCACGCGCAGGTCTCCCGCGACCACCTTGCGCCCATCGTTGGCCGGATCCTGTGTAAGCCCACCGTCATGGTGGTTTCGGGAACACTGGCCAAATCGTCCGAGATGTGGCATATCGCGCTCCGTGTGGTTGTTATGTATTCGCCGAAATCCACTAATTTTACCGTCACATTTTCCTCCTCGATCCCATGGATCGTTGCCCGGAACCACGGACCTTCCTGGTTGACTAGGCACCCTTCTCCTACAGCGATTGCCCCTGGGTCCATAGGATGTTTTCTTTCCCGGATTATCCTTTGGCGGATTTCCTCCATATGATGCGCTTCTTCGTGTAGGCGGATGGTGAAGTTGCTTGGCGTATTATAATACGCCAAGGTTACCTTCGTTGGACCATCCTTCATTCCTCTAACGTCCGCCTTCCTTATCACTGTCATTCTATCCTTGCGCCAATTACAAGTCGTCTAGAAATAAGGGTAAATGTGAGAATTGTGCGATACATTTTTAAAATCAAATAAAACGTGTATTTATTTAAAGCAAATAAAAAACAAAAAAAACGTATAGTCTTATTACACTTACCGATCCAATAGCAGTAATAGCACTTATTCTTTTTTTATTTTCTACTTTCACCTACTGCTCGTTGTCACCGTACTGACAAGATGCTGCGAAGATGGTTCACAGGTCACCGTCTTTTTCCCCCGCCATGACCATAAATTTTTGCATAGTTGCAAATAAGAGATACCCGTAGTAGGGGTTTACGCTGGCCGGGATTTCATAGGGCTGGTCAAGACAGAAGTACCCCCACGGCAGCCGTATTTGCGCATCGTTCGCTAGATTGAGCGAAAGAGGGGCCCCAGCATTCCAGAAGCAGCTACGTTGTATGTGGAGGGTTCATCCCCAAAAATATTAGGGGTTGGATATCATCGATAGTTAAAAGTATCGAAAAATAAACGGCGGTGTATACGATACCTCTATATTATAAGGTATTTTTTACAAAAAAAACAGCTGTGTTCTACTTTACCATGTTACCCCCCTTAGGGTAATTAAAAAATTACCGGCCGGCGGTCACCGCATAATTACCGACCGTGGTACGTCCCCTGGGGGACATGCAGCGCTGTTGCTACGCAGGGTTTCGGGCCTTAGGACCGGGGCTGCGTGGTGGGGGGAGTGTCGCGTAGGGCGGCGGTGGGGAGAGCTGCCCACATGGGCGAGGGGGTGGCGCCATAGTGCGGCGCGGGGGGACACAGCGCTGCGCGCTCCATGACTCATAGGGGACAGTGGTGGGGGTTTGTTGTGAAGGCCAATGGTGGTGTGTATCTACTCCCAAAGTATCCCGTGGACATATTTATATACATATGTATAAAATAATTGTGTGGGTTTTTTACGCTTTTCATTTTTTTTACCCGATATTAATAAGTGCAATTTTTTGGGACATTTTTTACTACTTTTCTATTCGGCTGAATAATATTTAAACTATCAAAAAGTGAAACAGCCTGCCATACGTGCGAGTGTTATCAACTTTTTTTTTAATCGGCACATTAAAACAAAAAATGAAATCGAGAAATTTATCTATGTTAGAAATGCAAAAAGCGTTAAGCGAATGAAACGAGATTTTTTTCCATTGCTGTCAATTTTTCTCTTACGCCTTCATGACAGTCCATATCGCAATAAGTGAGGCTGCTTATTTGTACCAGCTATGGATTACTGTTTGTTAAGAACACGCATTGGGCGCGTTGGCAACGATTCAGCTTCGTAATCGTAAGATGCCGAGTTCGCGTCTAAAGACGCGAAGACTTTTTTTTCTTCATTTCTTTTTTGTTTAATTTTTTTAACCCGGTATTGCATGACTCGCATGGGAGGGCGAAGTTCAAAAATAATGCAGTCCTAAACAAACCACACGCGAAATAAAATATGTGTAGTTCAAGACATTGCATATGCAGTTTTATAACAAATACTTTATGCAATGACATGTGCGCCTTGCTAGAGACTTCATTATTTTCCATTTGTCAAAGAAGACATGCAACTCGGGGATGAACTATAGCAATCGTAGAAAACTAATAGTGAGCGGAACCTTTTCAAGAATACATATGCCGCGAACCCGTGAAGGCATACAATGTTGCAAGCAAACTGAAAACATTCCCGCGGCTTCTGCTAGCCTTTTTCAGTTCTTTCTTCTAGTTTGAGAGTGTCAGTTCGCTCTGTGTTTTCAAATATACAGTAAATGAATATAAGCATGTCAAGTATGGAACACAAAAATAAGAAAAAGGAAAGGCAGTATGATTTTAAGAGTATAAAAAAATTTGTTGTTTAATTTTTTTTCGAAATGGTGGCGTACCCAACAAACCTTCTTGTTCAGAACAGTGTTCTCTGGCCAGACAAATCACTCCTTGGAAGTTTAATCCGAAACAAAAAAAAACAAACATATTTCAGAAATTAATTCAAACAGAAATGAAAAAATGACATGTTTTGTAAAAATGGCGCACGTCTAAAATCAAAGTTCTGATTAGACCTTCTGCAGCTATTCTTATATAGAATTGAAAATTATTTGGATTTTTGTTTCAGGTCAAACCTCCAAAAAGTAATTCGTCCAGCCGCAGAACACGGTTATGAACAAGAGGTTTTATTGAATAAGCTGCGAAGTCACCATTTTGAAAAAAAAATTGTAGTATACTCTTAAAATCATGTACACTGAGCGTCATTAATAGGTCCACCTTGTAGTGCAGTGAGGTAAGAGAGGAGACTGGGCGATGCCTGCTCACGTACCTCTGCCTGTGCGTGTAACGCAGAGAGCACTACGGTGCGAGCGAGATGCCAGAGCGTCGCTCGGTGCATCCTTGTTGCACAGCACGAGTGTAAGCGAGACGGCAATACGGCCCCTCACTCGCAATAGGGAGCTTGGTGGGGCATCTTCTCCTACGTTGTCGACCAGGCTAGCTAGCGCCAATATCCCACCAAGTTCCTACGTACGACTCAGTGGGACTCATGGATTGCCGTCTCACTCCCACTCATGTGTACGAAAAGGACGCACCGTACGCCGCTTTCGCGGCTCGCTCGCACCATAGTGCTAGCTGCGTTTCACGCACCTATCCTGGTACATACGTCCGTCAAACAGTCACTGTCCACTCTTTTCTCTTACCTCACCGCACTGCATCAACAAGCTGGACAACATTAATGACGTTTAATGTACAATAAATTCATCTAAATAGACTTTATTACGCATGCTATTTTTTAATAATAATTGACCACAATTTTTAATTTTTTTGAGCCGTTAGAGTGGCATTACCTCTTAAAAAAATTAAACAAAAAAGCAATGAAGAAAAAAAAAGTTTTCGTGTCTAGACGCGAACGCGGCACTTTAACGATTACGAAGCTGAATCGTTGTCAACGCGTCCAATGCATGTTCTTCATACATGATCATCCATAGCTGGTGGAAATGCGCATCCTCACTTGTTGCGATACGGACTCTTATGAAGACGTAAGAGAAAAATTGACAGCAATGGAGAAAAATCTCGTTTCATTCGCTTAACGCTTAACGCTTTTGTATTTCTAACATAGATACAATTCTCCATTTCATTTTCTGTTTTAATGTGCCGTGGTCGCAGCGTGGTCTGATTAAAAAAAAAAAGTTGATAACACTCGCACGTATGGCAGGCTGTTTCACTTTTTGATAGTTTAAATATTATTCAGCCGAATAGAAAAGTAGTAAAAAATGTCCCAAAAAATTGCACTTATTAATATCGGGTAAAAAAAATGAAAAGCGTAAAAAACCCACACAATTATTTTATACATATGTATATAAATATGTCCACGGGATACTTTGGGAACCCGAAACATTAAGGGGTCGAACCTGCAAGCTAATGTTTTTTAAAAAAAAAAAAAACTAATACCTTGGGGTGTCACAGCATTGGAATTCTAAGCTAAACTAACCTAATGAAACCTAACCAAACAATATAAACAATTTTATTAACAATAAAAAAATATAAACAGTATGTTCTGATGTAAAAAATAATTCAGAATTAAAATTATACCTCGACATAATTTTCTGATAATTCGATGTATTAAAAATGTTACCTTTACATAGCCTTGAATGGTAAAAATTAAATGAAAAAAAGTCCCTAACCAGATACATTATTCGTTTCATCTCACTATAGAAAATAATTGGTTCATTTTTATATGCTCATCATTATTTTTATGCCCGAGATTTATAAGTGCATTTTTGTTTTTGGTAATTTTCCGTAATGCCTTCTTTATCCGTCTAAATATTATTTATGCTATTAAAATATGAAACAGCGTAACATAGATGTTTGTCACAGGTAGGCTCTCGGGAAAAAGAAACGTTCGCTGATTCATGTACCAATTTATTGGATGTATACGATGTAATATAATACAATATTTGTAGATTAATATTTTCATGTATTTCATGAAACTTCAGTTAAATAGGTAAACCAATAAGCATAGTTGATAATAAACAAAAAAAAAAAGAGGTAAGACGTGAGTTTTGAACCCGAGACTCTCGGACGTTAAGGACGTTGTTCGGTGACAATCTCACCAAAAAGTTATACCGTACCGCTAGCATGAATGCCATTACGCACACGCACAAATGGTGTGCACCGACAAGCACACACTAATACGGTAAACGAGCTGGCAACATCGGACTGCCCCATTACGCTCAGCGGCCAAACCACGGTCTTACATACAGGTCTTGAAACTCTTCCAATTTCAGCGTGGTGGGGGATGAAGCTTACGCTAAATATTTTTGTTTCCTGACGCTGCAACTAGTTGGCGCTGCGGTAAGGTAAGGTTTGACAACACAACCTCTAAATTTTGGAGGATTTCCGGTAGAGTCAGCCATAAGGAAAGGAAGGAATGATTTCCGGTAGATCTGAGCAGGGTTAGACCAGGTTAGACGTGCTTCAGTATTCTTGAGTAATCGGTGTAATATTTCAGAATCTTGGAATAAATTGAAGATCAATTAAAAACCAAGTAAAGCATCACTGCTGATACTCGCTTTCGTGATAGAACTAGTATATCAATAGAAAAAAAAAAAAAATTATTGAAGCATAATTGCTCATACTTATTTTTATTTAAAACCAATATCGGAATATGAGGGAAAAAAGAACTTGGGTTCGAACCTAAAGTATTACAATCATGAATCGTGCATAATTCCACTACACCAAACATTACTTCATCTGAAAGGGTGTGAAAATAATTCACATTCATTTTCCAAGCATCTTCGAGGTTTATTTGAGTCGAAGGGAACTTGTTTATTTTCGAGAAAACATAGTGCAACAACCATTTTCCATCAAATATGATCCAATTCTCGCGTACATTCTACAAATATGTCATTGAAACAAGCAATACGGTTATGAAGGTTAGAAAGAGATGACAGAACGATTCTGTCTCTCTCGCATACAACCTTACTTTACCGCTCACGCCACTAGTGGCCATGACGGGAAACTTTTTTCATTATTTTAAGCGGTGTACCCCCACCACGCAAGTTTCAAGACCTGTATGTAAGACCGTGGGCCAAACAGACATATGTATATGCACAAGTACGCGCTGTCCTCTCCGCCGACCCAGCTACGCTGTTGCCACGTCGCGAGCGTTCCCCCCACCACACACCTCATATACTATCGAAAATTTTAGTTTTCGTCAAAATAAACATGGATCGAGACGGTCAAAAAATTTCATTTTTTTTTTAGAATATGTCTTTTAGAGTCTTTTAACTGTAGCAAAGTTTCATGCATGTGTTAGACCTCCATCGATGTCAAAAAATTAATATAGGCCATGCGTCTATGCTTTGCGTATTAAAATCATCAATTTCAATGACATTTTTTACCAATATTCCGGACGGCAAAACGATTTTTGCCTGAGGAGAAATATTTTTTTAATAATTCGAAGAATATTTGGTGAAAGTTTCAATCCACTGTTGGATCTTTCATTTTACCGAACAACATCCTTAAAGCAGCAAGCACGTGTGCCATCGAGTCATTGTGGTATGTTATTTAGCAAACTTATATTTCTGTAGTTACCCACGTTCGAGGTTTTTTTTTTAAAGTTTGATTTGCTTACTCTCATTATTTCCAAAGCTTCATATGGATATTAAGGGTATTGACTACCTTATTACTACGGTTTATGCAATATCCTGTAAAAAAAAGGTAGATACAAGTCTCCCTATTTGAGTGTTCACGCGGTTTAAAATCGTGGATCTCGAGGAACACACGAATTCATTCGACCAATCAAAAACGTGGAACTGCTTCGAGAGTCTCGTTCAGGTGGCGCGTCGATGCGCCAAAACACAGCTCCAGATTAACACGCGTAGTATTACTATATATATACGACCAATCAAAAACGTGGAACTGCTTCGAGGGCCCTCCGCTAAGGTGGCGCGCCGAAACCAGAGAAAAATTGCGACCACCTAAAACAGGCTCATTGGCAATCTCCCTACTCATCTCTGGTTTACCGTATCAGTGTGTGCTTGTCAGTGCACACCATTTGTGCGTGTGCGTAGACCAATCCGAAACAAAAGTTTGTACTGTTCGTCGTACTACGCGCAATGGCATTCATGCTAGCGGTACGGTATAACTTTTTCGTGAGATTGTCACCGAACAACGTCCTTAAATAGAAATATAGTCGAGAATTTTAGTATTCATCTTCGATGAACAAAATTTATTTCTTACTATAGAGCGCATGTTATTTAGATTTTACAGTCGAACCATTTTTTTACGTTATTGTAATTTGCTTATACGCTAATTATTTAAATGGATCATTTGTATGACTATTATCTTCGATCGTAGTATAGGCCTACTGGGGACCCGCTACGTAAATAATGGGAACGCATCGACTACGGCACCTCTTGGGTGATGTAGAAGCCCGTAGATTATCGTTGTTGATGCCCTTATTATAATAAAGTAATAAATAAAATTAGAAAAAAATTGATATTTGGTTCGATTTTTTTTTACCTTCAGCGTGCAGCCCGTACAACTTTTGAAGAGTTTGAAGCACTTCACGCCGGTCAAATCAGTGCTAAATTTTAGTAATCGTTTTTGTAAATTTAATGCATTATGTAATATTGGTCAGGTAATATTATTGTAAATTCATCGCTCTGAATGTTTTTATGGGTTATGGGCACATGTTATAATACAAATCACCCTTCACTGCAATCAATTGATTCATAAAACTTTGTGAAAACGATAAAAAACATTGAGCACTGATTTGACCGGCGTGAAGCGCTTCAACCTCTTTAATACCTTGTATTTAAAAAAAAATCATAACGTCCAGAAGAAGAAAAAAAAAACTTCCGACGGAGAGTCTCGAACCACAGACCTTTAGCCTCCTAACCCAATGCCTTGCCCATCGACCACCATCATGTACTTTTTATAATTTTTTCGGAACTTGTATTTCAGTAGTTACGTCATTTGCTCTACCACATAATTGACAGATAAACCATATGCACGATTTTCCTTTAAATACATTCGTATGTTCTTCTTATCTAAATTATTAATAAAAATAAATGACAAGCTACCCTAAAAATTAAGGTAAGGTCTACAACAAATAACACATAGTTATTTAAGAAAATGATTTTATATTTATTTATGTGCACTTGCATATGTAATCTACAATCCGAAAATATACATTCCCAATAGAAAGCAATGAGAGTTATGACACTGAAATTCGTTTCTATTATATAATCGTTGATACACGTGATAAATCCTACAATTTCTCCATCATTAATTCTATTTAGAATGTTGTTTGTGTTATTAATGTCACTCGGAACAAATGGTGCTTGTTTCTTGCAAACAATTTGCGCGTGCGCGCTACAGTCTCTTTTAGTACAAATCCCGACTCATAGGCAGCGCCACCAGATAGCTTGGGATTTTCGGGGCGCCATCTACCCGCCGGGATTGGAACTACAATTTTACTATAGTATATGCTTGACATACCCCCACCACGTCCTCCGCACCTCTATACCCATCTACACTCAACGGTAAAACATAGAGAACTTATACGACCTACCGATAAGATGGCGCGGTGGTAACGTGCGCATGCGCAACAATGCGTCGTCGCGATCTTGGAAAAAATAAGTTTGTATGTAAACAAGTCACTGTCTTTCGATTCGGTGACGGCTTTGCATATACAAATTTACGCTGGCGAATTTTGAAGTGTGTTCAGTGCAATTACAGTGCAGAGGTTTTTCTTTGAGTGTGATTGTGTTCAACATCCAGACTATTTACTTGGTGGAACTTTTGTGGACAACGATTTACAAGAATTACGACAACGAGACGAAAGCTACGCCACTCATCTTTCCAGGCTAATCTTATTTCATACTTTCTTACTTTTCTATTCTTATTTGTCTACTCTGTTTTCTTTTCTCTAATTCCTCTTCTATTTTCATATCTTAGACCTTCGTAATGTCTCCTTTGAAGAAAGACATTTCCTCTTGTAGATGTGTTCCTGGTTGTACATCGGTGTGCCTACAAGTAGGATCACATTGCTTTGCAAAAGACTTGGAGCTATCAAAGGCCTGGGTAGAAGCAATGTGCAACCCCATGCTGAGGCACATCGATTCATAGCTTTTAAATAAAAATTATCATTTGTGTAAACTACATTTTTACTTGAAAGTCTATGTACCTCATACTGCGAAGGCAATACTAAGGAAAAATGTAGTACCATCACTGCGTCTGCTAATGATTTTTATGCAAGTGTTACTATAAGTGCGACTGTAGTAATAGATCTTATTTTTATTCAATAAACAACATTTTATACCATAAATAACTATGCATTTATTTTATTTCAGGTACTTGCAATTATGGTAAAATGAGACCAATCGTTTGACCATATTAATTGTGCATATTTTCTTTTGCACCACATATTAACGTTTTAGGATGTTTCACGAGGGTCATACTTGTTTTTCATAATTGCAGGTGCTTTTAAAAATACCTTAAAAACTTTCAGGGCGATGCGTATAGAACGGTGAGTATAAATACACGTGTATATCTATAAATTTGTCAATGGGATACTTTGGAGTCTTTTTCTTCAACGAACACGCTTATTCGAGGTCTTATGGCTATTTTGGGGTCGGACCTCAAAGTTTTTCCAGCGTAATGGCTGTTTTGAGGCCCATAAAGGTGACTCTCACACCGAATTTGTTTATAATTTTTTTATTGTTTATAAAATTTTTTATGATGTTAGGTTAGTTTAGGTTTCGCTAGGTTAGTTTAGCATAGAATTCCACTGCTGTCACACCCCAAAAGTTTAGTTTTTTTTTTTTTAAAAACATGAGCTTGCAGTTTTGACCCCCTAATGCTTCGGGTCCCGAAAGTATCCCTTGGGCAAGTTTATATATATACACGTGTATACCTATAGATACGTGTATACCTATATATATATATCCCAGTATACCTATATATACCCCTGTATACCTATATATATCGCGTTACTTATACGACCCACCGATAAGGTGGCGCTGCTGCTTGTGCTAACAGTCGAAAGCACGGGAGCGCCGTGTCTCCAATAAGTGGTCTGTGTCCCTAGCTGTCCGTTCCTCTCCCCGATGTCGCTTCATTTCATATTCGCCAGAACATCTAGTCGGTGTTATAGAGGCGCGCGCGCAGCCTACTAAGCGCGCTAAGTTTAAAGAGAGTATTTGATCTTTACATATATATATATATAATATTCCCGCTGGCACGTCGCAACATAAGTAGATACACACCACTCCTAGCCGTCACAACAAACCCCCACCACTATACAAATGAGTCATAGAGTACATCGCGTTTTGTCCCCCCGCACTGCACTATGACGCCATCCCCTCGCCGATGTGACCGACTCTCCCCGCCCCCCTCACCTCTGTGGTGGGCCACCCACCATGCGGACCTGGTCCTAAGGCTCGAAACACCCAGTAGCAGCAGCGTTGCATGTCCCCAGGGGACCTATCACGATCGGTAATTATGCAGGGACCGCCTGTCGGTAATTTTTAATTATCCTAAGGAGGTAAGTGTACCATGGTGAAGTAGAGCACAGTGTTTTTGTAAGAAACGTTATATATTATAAAGCTGTCTGGTGTGACACATTTTCGATGATTAGCCTGAACCCTGTATAGAGAAATACGCTTAATGTTTTATTTCCTCTAGCCCATCACCATTATTGACAAGATATGAGGAGATGGAGGTGAAGGAAACAAAAAAAAAAGAAAAATAGGTATTTTAAATATATATGTATTGTGACGTTAAAATTCACGTCACAAGGTCCCGAGAGTAGAACTAGCGTGTTTTAAATACGGGACGCATTACCGTCCCTCGGGAGAGTCGCGAAAAGTACCGGCCAAGAACTCCAGGGTCTAAGATTGTATTAGAATTGCATAAGATTAATTATTTTTGTTCCGTACAACTATTTCATGCGTTTCGTATCCAGCCACCACCACCATCAACATTTCACCGAGGGAGTAAAGAGCAGCCACGCCTAGACAGACCATCAGTTGCAACCTCTCTCGAAGGAAGTCGCCGCCAGTCCCGCGAGGGAACGTGGAGCCGCACTACGTCACCAGGCGCCTCCACCCCGCAGCTGACGGCTCCCGAATCAAGTGGGAAGCCGATACAGCCTAAGACATCGCACTGGATCATTCCGACCTCGCATTACCGCCGGTACGGACGTCCCGCGAAGGGAATACCACCAGTACCGAAGAGGATGGAAGGCTCTGGAAGCTGTTCAGGTGCGAGGGGTCGCTACCCTCCACCACCTATCCGTCCCGACAGGAGTCCGGACGAGAATCAACTCCGGACGAAGTATCCGGACAACCCTAGCTACGGCAACGAGTTGTGACACCCCGAAGAGTCCAGCGAACAGGATCCGTTGCGAGGACTAGGATTAAGAATTAACTAGCGGAACCGTCCTCCAAAGTATAAAATTGTATCGTTTACAAGGAGGCTCCGGTTATAGACATTATATCGTTCCGCGTCCTTCTCGTAGGGTTAAGTCGTTAGAAATGATCGACACAATTATCGTAAGATGAATTAGAATCCAGTGGCGTGTTTTGAAATTAGCGCGAGGGCCTACAATTGGCGAGTACCTTCGACGTCGATGATTGGCCCAGGAGGGCCCGGCGGGGACGACGGAGCTAGCGCTGGCCCCGAGTCCCGAAGAACTCCCGAAGATATTCATTCTCTATTAGTTTGCCGTCTTGGCCGGTGGTCTCGTTTTGGAAGAGTTGTACCGTAGAAGCCTTTTAGTATCGTTCACGGTAAGCGTCTCGTCGTCGAGAGGACGAAATCTTTTCCGTCGGTGTACTCACCGTTTAGTTGCAAACTTGTATCTCGTTATTACTTTCCTCCCGGTTTCGGCCTAGGAGACGATCGCGTAACGTACAGTGGGAAAAGAGGCCTACCGCCTACCGCCTACCGCTTGACCTACTTATTTATTATAATTTATTGTCTATTGAAAATTTTGGCTATCGTGTTACTCTTGGTGACCCTGGAGAGTCATAGAGAATTTGGGTATCACGCTTCTCGTGATAGGCTCGTAGAACGTCGAACTAATTAGTAAGGCATATTGTTGAAGGGCCTATAGTATTAAATAAGACATTAATGTTCTCTACACCTAATTGTTATTTCGGTTAATCTGTAACTATCCTTCTTTTTTTTTCTGGTCTCTAGAGTTTTGTATCTTAATATTGTATATTATTTATTCTGCGTGAATCTGTATTTTCTCTGTTCCGTATGTCTTTATTTCTTGTTAATTCCACTACTCGCACCGATCCGTGCCGCTATTCGCCAGAATCGTGTGTTTACCAGCTACGTCTCAGGGCGTAGATAGTATCGACCATCGTACGCGTACCTCCGTATCGGCAACGGATTAATTCTAGGTAGCTAACGTATAACGGCGTATCTTGTCGTGTACTCACGCGTCCCTTAAGGAATTCCGTATCGCGTGGATTTCGTATTATTCATATCGAGGTTATTATTTCCTTTTGTTATTTTGTTATCATTGTTAATTCTTATAAGTCTCAAAATAAAGGGCCAATTGTTATACTTGTTACTGGTAAATTGAAAGTTCTCCATCTTTATTCGGCATACCATCTATAAGTTCCCCGCCCCTCTACTATCTCGTTGCGTTCTAGCTAGTCTGGTAAATTTCCTTCTTTCCCTCGGAATCTTCCTATGCAGTCTCGTGGCACAAAGGTGTGCCTGGCGCCCAAGAGCATTTAGTATTTCGGATTTCTAGGTTTCAGGGAAAAGTAAGGAGTAACGTAATTTGTGACGGTATCGTTCCGTCCGTCGTGAAAATTAACGTCACAGTATTGTGACGTGATTTTTCGAATCACGGTCCCAAGGCGGCTCCGGTTACCGATACAGATAACGTTCTCGATTTCTGGTTCTCTTCGGATCGCCACCCTGCTCAGAAGCTACGCTCTCGGATTGATTCGCATAGATATGTCAAGGCTCTCGGAAGATTTCGTTGTTGTTTAGTGGAGGTCGAGGTGCTCGAATCTGCCGTGGGGAGATAGTCTCGACGTACCGAGTTGCCCGGCAGAGGAGAGTACCCGACGGAGACGTCTCCACGGACCGGCAGAAGCCCGGGTGAAATACCGGCGCCCCGCTGGAGATGGGCGAAGGGCTGTAGAGCGGGCGGAGATATAGTTTTGATACAGTTAAGGGCAGGAGAGGAACCTCCTGCCCGAGTTAAGAATGTGGTGCCCAGCTGTCGCCCGATGCGCTGGGGAAGCGGCCGTGGAGGATCTCCAGGAATTACGTACCGATTCGTTAAGGAACGCTCTCGATTTGGTTTAAAGGGACGATCCGAAGGAGATAGAAGTGTTATCGGTTAAACGGCTCTCGACCAATCAGAATGATTAGTTCTCGGATTTGGCTATTGTCAAAGCAGTCTGTCTCGGGGCACCGACCGAGGTGTCACGGGCTGGCTCGTGCTCCCGTGCTATCTGTTGATAGTTTTTCTTGCCGTGTTTCGCTCCGGTATAGCAAGTTCTCGATTCGTACAGTTCTCGCGTTGTTCTCGCGATATCCAGGAATTCTATGAATTCCTGTGAGTGTTACGGAGGTGTAGTGCTGTGCCTTAGTGCAGTGCTCACCAGAGTGTCCTTTGGATACAGTTCTCGGCCTCCCCGGATTAGCTGTACCAGCTCCGGTGAGTCTTCCAATTTATTAATTGGGGACGGGATCTCGATGGATAATTTAGATTCGTTCTGATACGTTCTCGGTTCGTCGCTCTCTATCACTCGCACTATTTGCCGGATTCTTACTCCGACCCTCTCTACCTCAAACCTAGCAGTCTGAGCGGCCGTGCATTTCCGTAACCGTCCGCTCCCGTTCGTGTATCCAGTTGCGTTTGCTGATTTTACGCGACCCCAAAGATCAGCACCTACGGTTGCGTTTCTCGATTTCACGCGTCAACAAAAATCGAAAGGATCCGTTAAGCTATCGCCTCGTCTGATAGGTTCCGTCAGAGCTCTCGTTCTTGGTGGAGTTGGGCCTGTTCCACCCCAACTCCCAGTTTATACCGGCTCGTCAGTTCCCGGTGAAATAAGAATTGACTGGCGCCCGCCTGGCTTGCGGATGCACGGACGACGGGTGGACGGCCGAAGGTAACGTAGGTTGGTTCTCGAAGATAGTTCGTTCTCTGAGTTTTGCTATCGGTGTCGCGTCACGAAAAGAAATACGTTACAGTATATACAGTAACGTCCAATTGAAGTGCAACACTTGAATTTTTTTACATTTCTGTGAAAGTATGACAGATTTCGAAAAACCAAAGACATATTTTTTAGGAAATTTTCTTCCCGTTCGAATGGTCAAAGTTTTATCCCGATCGGATACAAAATGGCGGAATGGCAGGGGTTGGAGTGAAAAAGTGCATTTTGGAACTTTTTGAAAAATTTGAGATCTAGTAGTTCCGGAAGGAAATTCGTATTTCTAATTAGGGCACGAGAGAGAGCAACCTTCGGCATTAAAAAAACACCCCCATTGAACCCCTGTAGGATCACTCTAGGGGGAGTTACACCCCCTTGAAGTGAAAACACTTAAATGGCCATAACTTCCGAACGCGCCGGCCAATCTGGCCCAGTTTTTGCATGATATCATCTTTAATGATACTGCAGATTCTCACAAAATTATTGTTCTCGGAAATGATCTCGTGAAGGAGATCTCGAGATTTCGCAAGCGCACCCAAAGCTTCCCCGCCATTTTTCATTAGGAAAGCGATGAAATAGAAGTTTCATTTTTATCCACGTTGTAGCTGAGATTTCAACGATTAAAACGCGCTTTTAAACATCCAAATACGAGTACGTTAAGGGGTTAAATTATCCGTTTGAAAAAACGCCTAAATTTTGCGAGTTTCGCTCGAGGCGCTCGGGGGACAACCGATTGGCGCGCGTGGTAGGGTAGTAGTCCCCCGAGCATCTCGAGCGAAACTCGCAAAATTTAGGCGTTTTTTCAAACGGATACGTACACCCCTTAGCGTACTCGTATTTGGATGTTTAAAAGCGCGTTTTAATCGTTGAAATCTCAGCTACAACGTGGATAAAAATGAAACTTCTATTTCATCGCTTTCTTAGTGGAAAATGGCGGGGAAGCTTCGGGTGCGCTTGCGAAATCTCGAGATCTCCTTCACGGGATCATCTCCGAGAACAATAATTTTGTGAGAATCTGCAGTATCATTAAAGATGATATCATGCAAAAACTGGGCCAGATTGGCCGGCGCGTTCGGAAGTTATGGCCATTTAAGTGTTTTCACTTCAAGGGGGTGTAACTCTCCCTAGAGTGATCCTACAGGGGTTCAGTGGGTGTGTTTTTTTAATGCCGAAGGATGCTCTCTCTCGTGCCCTGATTAGAAATATGAATTTCCTTCTGGAAGTACTAGATCTCAAATTTTTCAAAAAGTTCCAAAATGCACTTTTTCACTCCAACCCCTGCCATTCCGCCATTTTGTATCCGATCGGTATAAAACTTTGACCGTTCGAACGGGAAGAAAATTTCCTAAAAAACATGTCTTTGGTTTTTCGAAATCTGTCATACTTTCACAGAAATGTAAAAAAATTCAAGTGTTGCACTTCAATTGGACGTTACTGTATATGTATTGTGACGTGAATTTTGGACAATCCGCGCCACAAACTTAGGAATTATTAGGAATTAACTGTTTTACGCTCCAAACGTCAGTCCTAGGTTAAGACGCACAGATTCCTTAGTATTATGTAACCAGCCTGTCGTCCGCTTTTATGTTTCTTTGCTTGGTTTTATTGCATACTGCTTCCTTTCTTTTTCTTTTTCTTTCTTTGGATATTGTATGACGCTTTGGTGAAATTAATTGGTGTGAGAGCTGGTGGAACGACGCCGAACAACGGGGGAAGTGAGGAAAGAGGCGCTGATTTTTGGTGACCCTTGGGGACCGATTGCCGCCGCTGCACGAGGAGGGGTTGCTGCATCCAAGGAATCAGGAGAGTCCAGAGTACCCGGGATGGGGCTCATGCTTTCGCCTGCCGGCCGTCCAGCTGGGACGCCCTACGATCGACGCCGTCTTCGCCGCCGACCAGGAGTTGACGTGTCCTCCTCGTCCTGCCGCGAGGCCGCGAGAATATCTACGGCGGGCTCATGCCGATGTATCGCCGGAGACAGGGAGGGAAGCAGCCAGCACCGCGGACTCCCGCGCTCCCTGGCCAACAAACGGACCGTAACAACCGAAGACTCCCGAACGTGCCGCCGACAGCTTCGGTCATCTTCGTGACTGGCGATGATCCTCACCGCGAAAATCCCCTTAAGAAATTAATACGTTTGAAGTTCGATGTTTTGTCACGATTCCGCCAGCGCCCGAATAATGTAAATAGTGGGGGTCAAGAGGTCTCGAGCTCAGTGAAATTAAACGAGTACTTCACTTACGTTTGGAGCTTCTTAGCCAGTGGGTGTACACTAGGGAAAGTTAGTAAGAGCAGGCAAGAGAATAGAAAGTATCGATAAAGGAAGGAAGGAAGGAAGGAAGGAAGGAAGGAAGGAAGGAAGGAAGGAGGGAGGGAGGGAGGGAGGGAGGGAGGGAAGGAAGGAAGGAAGGAAGGAGGGAAGGAGGGAAGGAAGGAAGGAAGGAAGCCCTTCTGGCCCTTTCGGACTACGTATGCTTGCTATTCATTGCCGCTACGAGATTTGGTGAGACCCTTGACTACCATTAGATATTGGCGAAATAATTTCTTTGTGTTAGTGAAAAATTAGTGTTTAGGCCTTCTGCCTCAGCGGACGTATCTCCGATTTTGAGAGTCCCGATGTGAATGTCTTTCCGCATCGGGCTAGCAAAAAGGACGATAGTGCTGGGCTTTGCGATTTAGTGATATTTCGATAATTTGCTGTTTGTTTGATTTTTGCCGCATGAGGACCTAAAGTAAGCTCTATACTGGAATCTGTCTCTGAATTAAGTTTTCTTCGATAGTCGAATCTTTCATTGGCGCCGCTCTTTTTGGCGATATTTCATGTTATAATTTATTGATGTCTCGCATCTTCTGGTTGCCCTCTATGGCTTATAGATTTTCCGAATTATTTAATGGCTGAATATTGAGCGCCCCTCTGGCCTAGTCGAATCGTAGAAATCCTTTGTTCGCGAGATACACGCTCGACCCTCGCGGCGACCGCGTGTGTTTTCGCCGGCCGTTTTTGCCGTTCCTTCTGAACCCGGCCGATTAGCAGCCTCAATTAATCTTATAAAATAAATTTAGTATACCAAAAGGGATTGAAAAAGGCAACCATAGGATGCTTTTAGTGATAATTATTATATTTTATGCTCTCGCTATTTATGTGATTTCTTGGTGTTATCTATGCTGTATTCTGTATTTGTCGCGTGCTTTTCTGTTACTTTTCGAATCTCCGGGTGCCGCGATGGACTCTTTCCTATTCGCGTGACCTCGGTTAACATCTAGAGAATTGTAGTAGCGATTGCGCCGGAATCTTTGTTCGTGATTCCTATTTATTCGTGTGTTCTTTTACGCCCGTGATTCGTACTATTTATCTAACGCTGTTTGTGGAAATATAAGAATAATCGGGTCAGTCTCCGGAAATTATTCTAAAGTCGAATTGCTAGGGACGCGTCCCTAGCAATTCGGACGGCCCTGTGCCGCGTTCGTAATCCTCACCGCTCCCCGCGAATCCACGCTAAGCCCGCGCCCACAAACTCGCTGAGCTCGCCGCTCACGCGTGCGCCTTCAACCGCGCGATATCCGCCGTGCGAACTTTAGCTAGGAGCCGTAGAACGACTCTGGCTCCTTCCAAATTTATTATAAACTATTTCGGAGACTATTGTCTACTATTATATGTCCGCTTGATGTTCATGGTTTCGTTCCGCATTATTAGTGTCTTTTGCGTTTTTCTTTCCGCATTTCAGTAAATTCATTTGAGCATCTTGTTTAATTTGACGAACCTTGTATACTTAGAATCAGTAGATTTTGCGTTTTTTGAATTATATAGAGTCATCCTTTCGAAGCTCAATCGATGTAATTACTTGGTAGATTTTCTTACTTATGTTTCTCCGCTTGCTACTCATTCTATTTCTTGCTTATCTCTACTTACGTTTTTCTTTCCGCATGTATATTCCGCATGTTTTTGACTTATATGAATTTTCTTTTGGCTATTTTCCTGATTACTTTTGACTGCTTGTTTTAAAATATAGCTCTGGTGCGTTAACTTAATATCATGCTTTTTCTGCTTTATAATACTATTCCTCTGTTCCCTGCCTGAACGCCACGACGCTTCCGACTAGCTAGCCACCGGACAGGGCATTTGGGGCGAATTACTGTTTAGCGACTCTCTTTCCTCCGCTGCTTAGTGGACATCTTACGGATCGGCCATTGTCCCTTGGTGCATCTCGTAGTGAGATTAGGTTTAGTGACTTTGTGAACGGGTGGCACGTCTTAGGACCGTTGGCGTCGCCCCCGGAACCGTTAAATACTTGGTGATACTTTTGAGAACGAGAGACCCGTCTTAGGTTGTTGGCGTGGTCCTCGTGTCCGTTATATTAGTGTTTAGTTTTAGTGTAACCCGGCCGATTCCGAATTGGGTCAAATAATTTAGTGACAAAGAAAATGCGTTGCACTCGTGGTACTCCCGCGAGGGATACCTGGCGCCCAACCCGTGATTTCGTGTTGGTGATAGGAGGTAGAGAGAGAGGACCATTGCGGGTCGTTTTTGTTGACGTACAAAATATGGGACTCCTCGTAATTCATTAATTTTTTCTGTTTTTCTCATGGATTGCTGTCTCGCTCCCACTCATGCGTGCGAAAAGTACGCACCGTACGACGCTTTCGCGTCTCGCTCTCCCCATAGCGCTAGCTGCGTTTCACGCACCTATCCTGGTACATACGTCCGTCAACCAGTCACTGTCCACTCTTTTCTCTTACCTCACCGCACTGCATCAACAAGCTGGACAACATTAATGACGTTCAGTGTACAATAAATTCATCTAAGTAGACTTTACATTACATATGCTATTTTTTAATAATAATTGACCACAATTTTTTATTTTTTGAGCCGTTAGAGTGGCTCTCAAAAAAATTAAACAAAAAAGAAATGGAGAAAAAAAAAGTTTTCGTCTCTAGACGCGAACGCGGAACCTTACGATTACGAAGCTGAATCGTTGTCAACGTGCCCAATGTATGTTTTTCATACATGATGATCCATAGCTGGTAGAAATGAGCAGCCTCACTTGTTGCGATATGGACTCTCATGAAGACGTAAGAGAAAAATTGACAGCAATGGAAAAAAATCTCGTTTCATTCACTTAACGCTTAACGCTTTTGCATTTCTAACATAGATAAATTTCTCCATTTCATTTTTTGTTTTAATGTGCCGTGGTCGCAGCGTGGTCTGATTAAAAAAAAATTTTGATAACATTCGCACGTATGGCAGGCTGATCCACTTTTTCATAGTTTAAATATTATTCAGCCGAATAGAAAAGTAGTAAAACATGTCCCAAAAAATTGCACTTATTAATATCGGGTAAAAAAAATGAAAAGCGTAAAAAACCCACACAATTATTTTAAATGTTTTACAAATATGTTGTATGTATGTATGTATGTATTTATTATAAATATGTCCACGGGATACTTTGGGGACCCGAAACATTAAGGGGTCAAACCTGCAAGCTAATATTTAAAAAAAAAAACTAATACCTTGGGGTATCACAGCATTGGAATTCTAAGCTAAACTAACCTAACCTAACAATATAAACAATTTTATTAACAATAAAAAATATAAACAAATTCGGTGTGAGAGTCACCTTTATGGGCCTCAAAACAGTCATTACGCTGGAAAAACTTTGAGGTCGGATCCCAAACAGCCATTAGACCTCGAATAAGCGTGTTCGTAAAAGAAATCGACTCCAAAGTATGCGATAGCCAAATTTATGGTGAGATGAGACAAATAGTGTATCTGCTTAGAAATTGTTAGTTTCATACATTTTTGAGTAGCCTGATTCAATTTAGTAATTTTTTTTTATTCAAGCCTACGGAAAGATAATTGTATTTTTAATATCTCGAATTATCAGTATGTTCTGATGTAAAAAATAATTCAGAATTAAAATTATACCTCGACATAATTTTCTGATAATTCGATGTATTAAAAATGTTACCTTTACATAACCTTGAATGGTAAAAATTAAATGAAAAAAAAGTCCCTAACCAGATACATTATTCGTTTCATCTCACTATAGAAAATAATTGGTTCATTTTTATATGCTCATCATTATTTTTATGCCCGAGATTTATAAGTGCATTTTTGTTTTTGGTAATTTTCCGTAATGCCTTCTTTATCCGTCTAAATATTATTTATGCTATTAAAACATGAAACAGCGTAAAATAGGTGTTTGTCACAGTCTCTCGGGAAGAAGAAACGTTCGCTGATTCATGTACCAATTTATTGGATGTATACGATGTAATATAATACAATATTTGTAGATTAATATTATCATGTATTTCATGAAACTTCAGTTAAATAGGTAAACCAATAAGCATAGTTGATAATTAAAAAAAAAAAGAGGTAAGACGTGAGTTTCCAACTCGAGACTCTCGGACGTTAACTCAGCAGCAAGCACGTGTGCCATCGAGTGATTGTGGTATATTATTTAGCAAACTTATATTTCTGTAGTTACCCACGTTCGAGGGTTTTTTTTAAATTTGGATTTGCTTACTCTATTATTTCCAAAGCTTTATATGGATATTAAGGGTATTGACTACCTTATTACTACGGTTTATACAATATCCTGTAAAAAAAGGTGGATACAAGTCTCCCTATTTGAGTGTTCACCCGGTTTAAAATAGTGGATCTCGAGGAACACACGAATTCATTCGACCAATCAAAAACGTCGAACTAGTTCGAGAGTCTCGTTCAGGTGGTTCAGTTTTATCGGATTGTACGACTGCATTTTATCGATTGTAAGAATTAGATTACGCGGAATAGATCGCGAACTTTGTATGTAGGAATTCGGATTAGGACATAAGAAAAATTGATATTGTCATTCGTTGTTGTTTTAGTCGCGATCTTATTGGGTCCATTATTTATTTCTGAAATTGTTACATTTGGATTTTGTTACATCCGCGTGGTCGCGTCCTAAATGGGCGAACGAAAGGAATACTGATTTTGTCTTTACTCATCGCGCTTCCCCGCTGACGTCACCACTGCTTGGCGCCCAGCGTGGGGCTCAAAGAAGCTGTCGCGCAAAAATAAAAGATCGATTTTGTTATTGTTGACCCAAAAAACCGGAGTGTTCGTTTTGTTGAAGTTGTCCTTAGTCTTGAAGATCCCCGCCGCCTCCGCGTAGCTGAGTTAGCCAACGTAGGCACGCGAAGAAGAACAGTAGGAGCTGATACGTGGTTCCCGTTTTGGAACCTGGCGCCCAACAATACTATAGGTATTATTTCCGATTGTACGTGTTAGCCCTGGGTTGCCTGGAATGCGAAGGAATCGCGTAAGTTGTGCGCCGGTCAGTCTCTTATCTCCCGACGAGGCTCGATCGCGAAATTGACGTCACAACTTTTTGGCGCCCAACATGGGGTTCGAAGAGAACCAAGGACAGACGGGGGAAATTTAAAGCTTTTTGGGGACTCGACTGTTGATTTTGTGTCGACCACCGTCGTTGTTTTTTCGGAATCGAAAATTTTTGAAAAGGTTAGATAACATTTGACTAATCACGCGTATAACAATCCGATACGAAAGTGTGTACGTAAGAATGTACTGAAACATTCCAGACCGGATTAGAGACGTATATAGATGTTTCTCCGTATCCCATTTTCCCGTATTTCATTTCTTCGTTTCCTATTTCTCCGTATTCCATTACCCGGTACCAAGTTCTTCACGTTTGCAATTTTACTGTTGCTTCAAAATTTATATTAATTTGTTGTTTGTATCAGTGTCCTCTCGACCTTTGTAAAATTGGTTTGTAGAAAAACACTCGAGTGAATGTAGCCGAGTATAGAATGAATAGGAGTGACTGAACGGAAGACGGGAGTCTTAATCAAGAGACTCGGTCGAGTCTCGCGCCAAGTACAGGCAACCGGCTGTACAGGGCACAGCTCGCCGAGACTCTTTACTTGAGTCAACTCTTATACCTGTGTTTGGAACGAAATATCTTATTAACCGCTATACATGAGAAAAAGTTATTGATACATTCACTATAGGAATTGAGGGTCCTGAATTGATTGCCACCACGTTCAATACGATTAGTATACGAGATCAGGGCGTATTGAGATGGCGAGCGAGATGATTTTATTTCAGTTCCGTCGTCGTCGTCGTCGTCGTCGTCGTCGTCGTCGTCGTCGTCGTCGTCGTCTTCGCACGTCCATCGCATTTTTGACACGACAGATGGCGCTGACTGCTGTGCCTTCTTTACCTATTTGTACTCTGTATAGTGTTAGTAATTTACGAATACACAACACAATCAAATACACTTTACACGTGAAGCTACCGTTCATACCGAATTTCCAGTTAGTATAAGGGTGCTTTCACAACAGTATAGAATTATTAAGTTTTTAATAGCATTCATGTGCAGCGCGCGAATATGGGTGTATGAATATGTGTGCTTCGGCATAGTTCCTCTTATTTTAGGTGACATTTTGTCCAACTGTTCTGCTTCGTAGTTTTCTGTATCTAGGTGTCGGACGTAGAAGTCCAGGGTATCCAGGCATTCCGCTCCGTAGTTTCCTGTATCCAGCTGTCGGATGTGGAAGTTCAGGGTGTCCAGGTATTCCGCTTCGTAGTTTCCTGTGTCCAGGTGTTGGATGTGGAAGTCCAGGGTGTCCAGATATTCCGCTCCGTAGTTTCCTGTGTCTAGGTGTTGGATGTGGAAGTTCAGGGTGTCCAAGTATTCCGCTCCGTAGTTTCTTGTATCTAGTATAATTTATTAATTATAATTCTATTTATGATAAAGAAAGTGACCAAAAATAAAAATCATACAAGAAATTGAAAAAATAAAATTATAAATCAATAAGAGTTATAATGTCTCATTTATCAGAGAAAGGTAAATCTATTCTATTTTGTTCTTCGCGTTCAGTAATCTTAACTTCACTATACAATTGACGAGCTTAAAATATTTCACTCATAACCCATTCGTACTCACGCATTACCCATTCACCGTGATGATAGAAGATTTTGTTTTAATGCAGTCGTTATAAGTTGTTCTTCTAGTTGTCTCTCTTTTATGTAGCCAGTAGAGTACGTGTAAGCTTATTTTTCCAGATATTCTTCGTTATCAATTTAGGTAGACTAATGCTATTGTGAGCATTATTGGTAGTATAAAATAATCCCTTCCGCCTATACACATAGTAATTCAAAAGACACGTTAATATGAAATTAGGATATTAAGTTTCTATAAAAGTACTCAATTTACCTTTATGATCTGCTACCTCTGACGATCCAAGAGCGAAAGGGACGATTCCCGTATCGCTTCTCTTAAGATGATCGCCAGAAATAACGACCAAGGTGGGGATTGATTAGAGTGTACTCTAATGGCTACCTAATGAATTACTTATATCTTCTAACGGTAATATAGATTTCTATTACAATTTTCCCCCTCACATTACCTTGACCTATGTATCAGGGTAATGTATCGTCAAAGCATATTACTAAATATTTATAACATATTTACAGAACAATATACGCAAGTTAACATAGTTTAGGCTACGATTATTTAATAACGCATTAATTAGTTAATTGATAGTACAATTTTAAATTAACTCGGTTGTATGTACCCTTTATTATAGTATCATCATTTTCATCTGCCAAGGTAAACGCATTCGGTCCCATACATTTAATAACTTTATATGGACCCGAGTATAAATGAAAAAATTTCTTGGTAATAGAATCGGCCGCACTAGATGGATGAGGTACTCTCAACAACACTAAGTCGCTCACTCGTATGGGTACTTTTGACACACTTTTTTGTTGCTTTACACGAGAATCATAACTCTTTTTCAATCGATCGTTTGCGAATACAATTTGTTTTTCTCTTGACATTGAGACACTTTGCGGAAATTCAATAATCTCCTTAACAATATCGGAAGTTGGTATTCCAAAATGAAGAGTATACGGTGTGCATGCAGTACTTGAATGGTGGGTAATATTAAGTAATTGTTTTACTTTAGGTAAGAACTTAGCCCATGCCGAATGTTTTTGCGAACATAACGTGCGAAATAAACGACTTAACTCCCTCATAATACGTTCCGCAGGATTTGATTGAGGGTGTCTGATCGATGAAAATAATACGCGGATTGCGGCTTGCTCCAAAGTCTTCCTCCAAACAGCAGCGGTAAATTGCGTTCCGTGATCAGACAATATAGATTGCGGTTTCCCTACATTAGGTATATAATCGTTAAATACTTTCTTAATAACAATTGCACTTGTTGCGCGTTTGACCGCATATAAGCGTACATGTTTGGAAAATGCATCTAACATTACAAAAACGTATTGTACACCTCCCGTTGAACGTGGTAACGGGCCATAAAAGTCTACCGTGACTAACTCATTTGGCCGTTTTGTCTCAATAAATTGATATTCACCTTCCATGCATATATTATTCGCTTTAACTCGCTGGCATAAATCACAACATTTGACGAAAGACTTAATTTCCCTTCGCATCGATTTCCAAAAGAAGTATTGTCTTAAGTATGTAAAAGTCTTAAACGTGCCAGGATGTCCAAGTTTTACATGACACGCACGTATCAACGACCCAGTTATATTTCTTGGAACTACGATACGCCAATGTTCCTAATTATTCCCATTAACAAATAAAATCCCATGATATAATTGATATCTTTCAGTACCTATTCCATTTAACAAGTCATGCTTAATTTTAACTATATCAGAGTCTTCGCTTTGTGCCTTGTCAATTTGCTTCACTAATACATCATATTCATCATTTTTTTCTATGCGGCACAACCATGCGATACACTCATCGTCACCCTTAATTTTGTCAATAGGTAACATCAATTTACAAAGCGATATCATAGTATGACGATTTACTTCGTTATGAAATTTTGCATCTGGATTTCTACTAATAAAATCAGCCACTATATTATCTTTCCCACGGCAATACGTGACACTAAAGGTATATTGCTGTAAAACAATACTCCATCTAACTAACCTAGCATTGGTATACAAGGAACTATTTAAAAAGGTCAAGCAACGATGATCAGTTATAATTTCAAAAGGAACCCCCAATAAATACGTACGAAACTTTGTAACGGAATAAACGATTGCTAATAACTCTTTCTCTGTGGTGGTATACCTCACTTCCGCTTTTGTCAGACATCGACTTACAATTGCAACTATCATTTGTTTATCGTTCTTGTCTACTTGATATAAAATCCCTCCTATTCCATAATCACTAGCATCGCACTGCACTTTCAATAATGCATCAGGAATTATATGCTTGAGTGTAATACAATTACAAAAGATATTTTTTAACGCTTGAAATGCTTCGCTATGTTTACTAGTCCATTCCCATTCAAATTTGTTGCTTAATAAATCCCTGAACGGATGTATATAACTTGCATAATTAATATTGAACTGACGGTAGTAATTACAAACACCAATAAAACTTTGCAACTGCTTCTTATTTTTCGGCTCCTCAAACCTATCTATTATCGCAAGTCTTTCAGGATCCGGATATATTCCGTCAATTGAAATGATAAATCCTAAAAACGGAATGTGTGATTGTATAAATTTAGACTTAGATAAGCGCAACGTGAAACGACAGTTTTCCAATCGAGTAAATAACAAATCTAAATGCATTAGATGTTCATTAAAATCACATGAAGTTACCAACAAATCATCAATATAATATACTAAAAAGTTATCAAAATCTGATCCTAAAGCCATATTTAATGCACGAATGAAACCACTGCCAGCTGTTTTTAACCCAAACGGAACTCTACAAAATTGATATAATGTTGAACCATGTAGAAATGCAGTATATGGTCTTGACTCTTTAGCCAACGGAATTTGCCAATACCCATTAGTTAAATCCATTGAGGACATAACCCCACGTCCATGATGACACTGCAGCAGATCAGATATTAAGGGCGGAGATTCATTGTCATCGTATATAATATCATTTAGGAATCGAGCATCCAGGCAGATTCTAACGTTGCCATTTTTCTTTTGCACAACTCGCAAGGGATTACAGTAAGGACTAACTGACCGTTCTATTATTCCAACATCTAGCATATATTGTATCTCTTTAGCAACTGCTGATCTCTGAGACATAGGAATTGGATATGAGCGTTTTATATAAGGTTTTGACTTTGATATATAAATTTTATGTTCATAATGTGATATTAACTCTGGTTTTTCTTGAAACAAATTACGATGTTTTTTAATTAACGACACAAACTGAGCTTTCCCCCGAGAATCCACTAGTGTTAGCTTTTGCACGATTGTAGATAACTCAGCCAAAAAAATATCATCCTCCAATGTTTTACTATTAACAACTTCACTACTCCCAATATTTATATCATTTACATTACATATAATACCTAAATTATCTTCTTTATCATTTTCCACATTATTATCACAACAAACATTGTCATTCATCACCTCCATCGGAGTGATTTCTTTAAGATTCATGCTACGACCGCACTCTATGCCAGTCGGCAAACTAATTATATTGTCTGATCGATTGTTACAATCATCATTATTTATATTTTTTAATTCAAATAACATGTCAATATTTAACGAGTCCTCTTTCACATTGTTATTATCAGGCTCATAATATGAATCACTTTCCCCCTGAACATGTTCATCTGTAATAATTCTGAGAATTGACACTGATAATCCCTTGGCTACCTTACCCCCAAACACCGTAAATTCAAAAGGTACTAATGCTCCTTTTATTGTCACTGATTTCATGCTATAATCTATTATTGCACCCATTTTATTCAACCAATCATTTCCTAAAATTATATGGGATGTTAGCCCAGGTACTACTAAGAAAATATGCTCATCAACAATGTCCCCAATAGTAAATTGCATTGAAATTTGTTTTCGAACTGTAGTTGCCTTTAAACCTACCGCGGTAATTATATGCAAATTAGAAACAGGTAATTCTAATATGGACATCTGATTACTCATTACACGATGAAAATGATCCGACACGCATGTAATCTGACTTCCCGTATCAATCATAGCAGCGTATGTACGACCGCATACAGAAATCAAAACATGTAAACATATATTCTCCTTAATATTCAAATTATTGGACTCCCCGTTATCTCCTTGAAGGTCCTCTTCTAATTCTGATATAAAGTCATAATCCTGGGTGTGTGTGGTTGGACCCATACTCCTCACACCCGTTATTAGTTTACCGAATGGTTATTTTTTATAGTATCTTGATTTTGTATATCATTCCAATTAGGTGGTGGGAACCTTGTATCAGGCAATGATGATTCATTTTGACTAGGATATGGTTGCACCCGTCCTTGATTATATAGTCGCCTATTTCGTCCTCCCGAGTTTTGTATATTATTATTATTATAATGTTCGCATAAAAATGTGTTTGATCATTCGTTATTGCGCTGATTTGATTCAACTGTCGTTTCCCCGTTTCGTTATTTTGATCTCTAATATTTATATTCTTACTCCTATCATTTTCAATTTCCCGTGACTTATCAAGTTGTTCTAATGCCTGAACTAATATATTTGTATCAGCATAATCTATAGTGGCCAATATTTCGCGAACCCTTATTGGTAATTGCTGCACGACCGTATAATGCATTTCATATATGCCTAATCGTGGTGATAAATGCTGCGCAGCTCTAATTTGATCGTAAAAATAAGTTAATATACTTCCATCCGATAATTAATATCTCCTCTCTTGCCAACGATTTTTTATACGTATTTCTACAGGGATAGAATAAAATTCTGAGTCAAATTTAGCTATAAAATGTTGAAAATTCCTGAATTCGTCACGGTGCAGTGTAAACCAGTTCAATGCTCTACCACTTAAACACGTTTCTACTATTTTTAACTTACTTTCGGGCGGAACATCCCTAAACCTACAATATCTTTCTAATTCATGCAAAAATTGCTGTGGGTTTGAAATCCCATTATCGGCGAATCGCGGAAGTGTAATTTCAACTTTATTGCTCCGTAGCTGTTCTACTAACCGTTCCATGATCATCATACTTGGATCATTATCATTCCTTAAATCCACATTACTAGCTTGACCTTCCCTATTCTCTAAACTTGTTACCCTATCCTTTTCTGCTGTTAATTCCGCACGTAACGACCGTATTTCACAACGTAGTTCGTTTATTATTCCCATTGTGATATCAATGCTAGAATGACCTTCTGCCATATTTACTTATAAATTCTCCCCTTGATTACTGACTACAACACCTCTAACGCCTTCTGTATCTATTTCTGTTATATCCTTTGCAACCTTTCTCTGCTTTCGTGTCTTAATAGGAGAATGTTTAACACTCATTACACAAAATTTTAAAACATTATTCAGTTCTCCAGATAAAAATTACTTCTATCTGGCCCTTTAGTTGGGCGCCAATTATAATTTATTAATTATAATTCTATTTATGATAAAGAAAGTGACCAAAAATAAAAATCATACAAGAAATTGAAAAAATAAAATTATAAATCAATAAGAGTTATAATGTCTCATTTATCAGAGAAAGGTAAATCTATTCTATTTTGTTCTTCGCGTTCAGTAATCTTAACTTCACTATACAATTGACGAGCTTAAAATATTTCACTCATAACCCATTCGTACTCACGCATTACCCATTCACCGTGATGATAGAAGATTTTGTTTTAATGCAGTCGTTATAAGTTGTTCTTCTAGTTGTCTCTCTTTTATGTAGCCAGTAGAGTACGTGTAAGCTTATTTTTCCAGATATTCTTCGTTATCAATTTAGGTAGACTAATGCTATTGTGAGCATTATTGGTAGTATAAAATAATCCCTTCCGCCTATACACATAGTAATTCAAAAGACACGTTAATATGAAATTAGGATATTAAGTTTCTATAAAAGTACTCAATTTACCTTTATGATCTGCTACCTCTGACGATCCAAGAGCGAAAGGGACGATTCCCGTATCGCTTCTCTTAAGATGATCGCCAGAAATAACGACCAAGGTGGGGATTGATTAGAGTGTACTCTAATGGCTACCTAATGAATTACTTATATCTTCTAACGGTAATATAGATTTCTATTACACTAGTTACTGGATGTGGAAGTCCAGGGTGTCCAGGTATTCCGCTTCGTAGTTCTCTATATCTAGGTGTCGGATGTGGAAGTCCAGGGTGTCCAGGTATTCCGCTCCGTAGTTTCCTGTGTCCAGGTGTCGGATGTGGAAGTTCAGGGTGTCCAGGTATTCCGCTTCGTAGTTCTCTGTATCTAGGTGTCGGATGTGGAAGTCCAGGGTGTGCAGGTATTCCGCTTCGTAGTTTCCTGTGTCCAGGTGTTGGATGTGGAAGTCCAGGGTGACCAGGCATTTCGCTCCGTAGTTTCCTGTGTCCAGGTGTCGGATGTGGAAGTTCAGGGTGTCCAGGTATTCCCCTTCGTAGTTTTCTATATCTTGGTGTCGGATATGGAAGTTCAGGGTGCCCAGGCATTTCGCTCCGTAGTTTCCTGTGTCCAGGTGTCGGATGTGGAAGTCCAGGATGTCCAGGCATTCCGCTCCGTAGTTTCCTGTGTCCAGGTGTCAGATGTGGAAGTCCAGGATGTCCACGTATTCCGCTTCATAGTTTTCTGGATCTAGGTGTCGGACGTAGAAGTCCAGGGTGTCCAGGCATTTCGCTCCGTAGTTTCCTGTGTCCAGGTGTCGGATGTGGAAGTTCAGGGTGTCCAGGTATTCCCCTTCGTAGTTTTCTGTATCTAGGTGTCGGATGTGGAAGTCCAGGGTGTCCAGGTATTCCGCTTCGTAGTTTCCTGTGTCCAGGTGTTGGATGTGGAAGTCCAGGGTATCCAGGTATTCCGCTCCGTAGTTTCCTGTGTCCAGGTGTCGGATGTGGAAGTCCAGGGTATCCAGGTATTCCGCTTCGTAGTTTCATGTGTCCAGGTGTTGGATGTGGAAGTCCAGGGTATCCAGGTATTCCGCTCCATAGTTTTCTGTATCTAGGTGTCGGATGTGGAAGTCCAGGGTGTCCAGGCATTCCGCTTCGTAGTTTCATGTGTCCAGGTGTTGGATGTGGAAGTCCAGGGTATCCAGGTATTCCGCTGCATAGTTTTCTGTATCTAGGTGTCGGATGTGGATGTCCAGGGTGTCCAGGTATTCCGCTCCATGGTTTTCTGTATCTAGGTGTCGGATGTGGAAGTCCAGGGTGTCCAGGTATTCCGCTACGTAGTTTTCTGTATCCAGGTGTCGGATGTGAAAGTTCAGGGTGTCCATGTGTTCCGCTTCGTAGTTTCCTGTGTCCAGGTGTTGGATGTGGAAGTCCAGGGTATCCAGGTATTCCGTTACGTAGTTTTCTGTATCTAGGTGTCGGACGTAGAAGTCCAGGGTGTCCAGGCATTCCGCTTCGTAGTTTCCTGTGTCCAGGTGTTGGATGTGGAAGTCCAGGGTATCCAGGTATTCCGCTACGTAGTTTCTTGTATCTAGGTGTCGGACGTAGAAGTCCAGAAAAGTGTGCAACAAGCTTTGGCGCTTCGCTCAAACTATAGTATCCTCTTTGATGTTCGCACGGCCTGAGGTACAAGGCCTGAAATAATCCAGCACACTCTCCTCTCTTACGTTTACCACACGGCTTCAACAATCTGGACACCATTAACGACGCTTATATGCATTGAAGATTACATTTTCTTTAAAAATTTGTATATGTCTTTATGCAGTTCTAGAAAAAGGGACTTACACATTAAATTTATTTGCCATTAAACATTTTCGACACCGCCATATATTTTTCTGATTAGCAACATCATAATGCATTTACATTTTATATCTGTGACAATATAGATTTCAGTGCTTAATACTTCTATTTCCCGTTGGACAACAAAAACTTGTGATATCCCCCAAAAAACACTTACGTGTAAAAAACCACGCCAAGTACAGGTGTGCTGTGTATTCCTCTAATAAAAAGTATTGATATCAGATTATTGAGGCCAAGTACTTAAGTCACTACATGTTTGCCTATTATATGATCTAGCTCTGGCCCATCATTGTAATTGTATTTTCGAAATTTCCTATAACGTTTTCACTACTCTTTTACATTACTACTGTTTCTCGTAGTTGATTATGAATTAATGGTTATTTAATAATGAATCAAACTTTAGCTGATTCCTTATCGAGTACTACTTGGCGGGTCCGTGCCAGAAATTCCAAAGTACTTACTTTGAACGTACTAATAGTATCCTAAAATTATGTTTATTATTAAGATTTTACGTGATTATTATTAACGAGTTATCGTTAATAAACTCTATATAGAAAGTTGACATTGGTTTTGAGTTTAATGACTGGCATTATGAATGCAAATTTATATCAAGAATTGCACGGACCTACCAAGTAGTACTCGATAAGGAATCAGCTAAAGTTTGATTAATTATTAAATAACCATTAATTCATAATCAACTACGAGAAACAGTAGTAATGTAAAAGAGTAGTGAAAACGTTATAGGAAATTTTGAAAATACAATTACAATGATGGGCCAGTGCTAGATCATATAATAGGCAAACATGTAGTGACTTATGTACTTGGCCTCAATAATCTGATATCAATACTTTTTATTAGAGGAATACACAGCACACCTGTACTTGGCGTGGTTTTTTACACGTAAGTGTTTTTTGGGGGATCCATGTAACCAGAACTCTACAAGAAGTGAGGGAATGTGAACTGCTCTGGTACATTTATAATAAATTTATTATATATCTTCTAAAAATGATCTTCCAATATTTGTAACTTTATAAAGTGTTCGCGTCAAATAGGTAGAGATAATCGTCATCAGGCATAAATGAATTCTATGTTCAATGTTTCTTGCTAATGACTTGGTAATGCATTTTAATGAAATTTTTAATTATTATCCTAATTATAACATGATAATTTACACTAGCCAATGGGATTTGTTGGTGAGTTAAAAGTCACACGTTTTGTAAAGAATACGACTATTGATGAATATTTTATAATAATGTAATAATGGGCTAGATTTTTACCCCGTAACCGTACAGAACAGTTATACGTCACAATACTATTTTTTCACTCATATTTGAATCCTTGATATTGCAGCTTTTTAATATGCATATATGTATTTAAATGCTGTTGGGATAAACTTATGAGCGTTCACTTCCCTATAATCTAGCACGTAACATTTCTATAATAACTTCAACATTATTTCAGAAAAGTACGTAAGAACCTGTTCCATTGATCTCGTATGTATAATATTTGTGCAGCTAGCTTTATGTCCAATGAATTATCTGAAATTTATCTACAACTATCTGTGTCCAATTTCACGGTCCGTCCTTACGTAGTCAGATCGCACACGAAACCAATTCGCCACAACAAGATTGGACACAGTTCTAATGTGTCCAATGTTATCGCATGCTAAACGGTCTGTGTCCAAAACTAATGTGTCGTATCGGCATTGTGTCGAATCTTGCTGTGCGGAATGGACACTGTGTCCAATCGTGTTGTGTCCAATGATTTGTGTCCAACTGGGCGTGTGCGCAATTGGGTTGTGTGCCAGTGGGCATCACTCCTACTCCACGAGACCACCTTATCCGTTCGGATTTTAACTGTAGACTGTCGATTTTCGGATGTGCAGCCATAAGCTGGACTTCCGAAAAGTGATTATTGTGCGATTTTATGATTTCTACATTTCGGTTGCCAGGCCACCTTTAGTTCTGACTTAGCGCATTACTGCACGCGCGGACTACCAGGCCTGGCGTTTCTCATTGGGGTCAGGAAACTCCCAGCACAACATCCCACTCCCCTTAAAGAAAATCGCACAATTTCTACACGGCGTTCGCCTCTGGTGGCCTCGAGTGTAGACTTGATTCTGGTCATTATCCTAGTCGAGCACGGCTTCCATGATTATTTTGGGTACAATTTAACCGGGGTGTCCGTAACATCGGTTCTGTCTTGCGGGTTCTGGTCGGCCCAGCGAAAACGCCTTTCGCGTGCTCTATTTAATGCTGCTCTGAGGCTATCTGGCCTTGATACCAGCGGTTCTAGCTGGATGTTTACCGCGGGTGATACCGAGTTCGGCGTGACACCCGGTGTCGTCGATGTCGCATTATGCTTACGGTTGTAACACTTGTACACGGCAAGACAAACCAATGCTATTGGCGCTATTTTACCCAATGAGTAGAGCCGTAGATTATGATAATATTGTTCTAGATATTAGTCGTTATAGTCCAGGCTTGCCTTAATGCTAGACACTTATGTCCCGAGGCGCGCTAACTCCTCTGGGTTCCGTAGCACTTTAACAAGTTTCACCTGTCCGATACCACTGGTCACTCGCGGGGGAATAACTTGATCCATCTCCGATAGTGAAAAATTGAAGGGGGGCAAGTAGTCCTCGTTGGCGACCTGGGTGATGCGTCGGATGGTTCGCAAGCTGAAACTCCGGGCGGTTACCGTACATACGCCTACCAAAGCCAATACACCTACGTGTTTTAATGTTTCGTGCGACGCGGGGTTTCCGTCGCAGGTAATACTAATTGGTACGTGGTGGGCGCTACAAATAACCATTTACCCGGCTGGTGCATAGTGGTCATTAAGATATGGTCGAACGTGATGACCCGCTTCGGACAGTGAAGGCCGTTAGTAGTTATATACCACCTTTGCCCGTCACAACAAACCCCCACCACTGTCCCCTGTGAGTTATGGAGCGCGCAGCGCTCTGACCCCCCGCACCGCACTATTGTGTCACCCCCTCGCCCATGTGGGCGGCTCTCCCCACCGCGAACCTACGCTGTGCTCCCACACCATGCAGATCTGGTCCTAAGGACCGAAACTCAGTAGCAGCGGCGTTGTACGCCCCCAGGGGCCTATCGCGGTCGGTAATCATGCATTGACCACCAGTCGGTAACATTTTTTTAATTACCCTAAGGAGGTAGCGTGGTAAGGTAGAACACGGTTCTTTTTTGTAAGAAATACCTTGTATTATATAAGTATCGCGCGTATTGGCGATACTTTTTTTTCGATACCTTTAGCTAGCGACGGGTGGCTATCCAACCCCTAATATTTTGCTTGGGGTGAATCCTCCACATACCACGTAACTGTTGAAATGATGGTACTCTTCTTTTGGATCATCTAGCGAACGATGCGCCAAATACATCAGGCGTGGGGGGTACCACTGTCTTAGCAGCGTAAACTGCTACATGTATCTCTTATTTGCAACTATGCAAAAAATAAGGGCCATGGTGGGAGAAAGATGGTTACCTGTGAGCCGCCCTCCCAGCATCCTGTCATTACCTTGGTGACAAGCAACAGGCGCAATAGTTCAAAAAAGTTTAATTAAAAAGAAGAAGAAGGGAAATTGCAATAGTGAAAGTTTTAAAAAAGTGGTATGTATAACTGTGTTAAGCTAAATCGGGCACCCGCGTTTTATCTAATTAAAAAATTATATGTGGTATCTTTTACTTTTATTTGTAGAATAATAACCAGACTGACTGACGAGTACGGCTATTTGTGCGGACCAGTAAAAAAGAAAGTGGTATGTATAGCAACTTTAAGCTAGTACCCATTTTTATTTGATTAAAAGTATTGCCTTTCTATCACTTCTCACGCTTATTTGTAGACATTGACCGGCAGTAGTAGCAGCAGCAGCGCAGCTAACAGCGTAATACGGGTCCTGTTAATAGAGCGGTAAGTGTAATAAGTTTAAGCCTACAGGGTTTTGTATTTGCTTTAAACATATTTTATTATTAAAAAAGTGAAATGTTACAGAATATGACACCAAGGCGCCCGGATACGCCGCCCGAGGGGGCAGAAGGACCGTTTGAGGGGCCGCTCCTTGATGGGATACCGCCGCCCCTAAATGCGTTCTTCGCCCCCTTCCACGAAGGGCAGTGCTTGTTCGGGTGTGTTTACGTGCGGGGTGTGGGGGAGGGGCTATGCTACGGGTGCATGCGTGAGCAGCCCGCCGAGCACAGGCCACAGTTTACGCCCCACGTAATACACCACCTAAAGATTGACCCCGCAATAGATCTGCGTGTGGGTATCTGCGCACGCTGTGCTCGGTGTGTGATGCACGCGTATGCACCCGGAGACTGCATAGCCTGCATAAGCTATTTTTGCGATAACCGGGAGGGGTTATTAAGGCAAGGGGCTGCAGAAGTTCCTCCCCCACCCCGAATTTAAATTGTAGGTTATATACATTGTGACGACACTTTTTGACGGTGACGCACAAATAAATGGCACCGTGAGAAATAAATAATGAAATACTAAATTATTGGGCGCCAGGTATAACCAGAGTTACACCGCTGTCTCCTAAGGACACCCTGGCCAGCTCTTGTGCGGTGGGGTCCTGGGTCTGGGAGACAATAATCAAAGTCTGAAAATTAGGGAGGTTCACTCTAAAAGCTACTGAAAACGACAAATTATCGGAACCAAAATCCGGGGACGGATCTGATTTATTTTAAATAGAAAATATTAGAACAAAATGGTGAAATACAAATTACAAGTACCGAAAACAGATCGAGATGATGCAGAACACACTGGGATATTTACCCAAACGATATTATACAATAATGTTCCCGCTGGAACAACGCAACATACGATACGATATATTAAACGATACGGTAACGATAATAAACGATACGTTAATGACTCACGCACCCAGGTGTTAGGGAGACGATTCCGCGAGACGTGGACTGAACGGTTAGACACAAAACCGGAATAATTGAAATAATTAAATGAGAGACCGATCCCCTGTTTGTCACCGGATTAGCTATCCTTGGACCCTTAGCGGTCAGGAAAGCGCAGGATGACGCGTAAGAGTACGTCGAACAGAAAAGATCGGTTGATCCCGTGAATTGAAAAGTAGCCAAAATATCCCTGAGCGTCACTCACCGTTGTCCAGTAGCTCCTACTATTTCCAGGAACACACTCACCTGATTTATAGTCCCTCAAACGGATCACGAAACGGCACAGTAAATACAAAATTCGGTAGAAAACTGTAGCACGTCTATCCCTGAGTTAGGCCACGCCGTGAGTGACGCTACAAATTTCCAAAATCGGGAACCTTCCTGAGAGCGCGCTGTAATTCCACCCCCTGGTCCAATCAGGTTCGCTGTTACATGGGCTCCGCTAGCCAGCTCACGATCTTCAATTGTTTTAACGATCCCGGTAAAATAGATCCTGGCATCTTGCTACGTTAGGATGGCTGCAGTGCCGTTTCCGGAAGACGGGAATCACATCCCCCTCTTCTCCCTCGATATTCGGCTTCCTGCCGCTTCTGCAACTCCTATATGCCCTCTGCTTCTGAAGACGCTCGCCGCTGGCTTCGTGTAGTCGAGCCACTAGCATGTGTGCTCCGGTCTTGACGTCACCTCTCCTTGACAGCGCTCCGCCAGGCCCGTAGTTGGCTCTCTCTCGGGCCCCGTCTCAATACAAATTGTGTCGAATCCTCTCGGATCCGCTTAATGAACTCAAAAACAAACGAAACGTTCCCCACGGGGAAATAAATACAAATTCTTAAAATAAAAATCAGTCCAACGTCACGCGAAACGCTCCGTAACTCATCCGGCCCCACGACGTAGCCGAATTCGCCTAATTTTGTGACGTGCATCAAAATGCCACGTCACAATATATATATTGTAACGACGAATCGCACAAATAAAGGCACCGCTAGAAATAATTAGAATATTACTGGGCGCCAGGTATATCAAGAGATACACCGCTGTCTCCAGAGGGTACCCCGGCCAGCTCTTGTGCGGTGGGGTCCTGGGTCTTGGAGACAATAACGAAACCTGAAAGTTAATAACAACCAGACAACACAAACGGGGCTCTAAGAAATTAACAGAGCTGAGGTTTCGTTTTACAATACGGGACCACAAACGGGCCCGATTTATTTAACACAAGAAAATATATGATAACAACAGCGATAACATTTGAAAGATGTCAATTCGATAAGGAACAGACTTAATAACGGAACGCTGTATGGAACCGTAGCTACCAAAGAATAATAGACTCGAATAGGAACAACGGTCCCTTCTAAAATGCAAGAGCCGCAGCAACACAAATAATAATTTCCTTACGGATTAACTGAGTCTGAATTCCTGGCGGTGAATTCCTTTCTAGAAAACCGGACACTTCCGGCAACAATACTTGCGCTCGATAATCCGCGCGCAACGAAGCTAAACAGTAATATTTACCCAACCAGCTGACGCGTGGCCTAGTGCCTGGCTCATCGGCCTCACAATATTTACAATTTTTCGCTCGATACTCCTAACGGTCCCTGACCTACCGAATCCGTAGATTTCTCGTTAGGAGTATCACTTATTTCACGAACCCTCACGCGCGTGTATCCTATCCCGTTATGAATATTTCCGTGATCCAGATCGGCTCTGGAGCCCTACGTGTCGACTGAAAATATCAGCCCGACCCTACGCACTCCCCGACCTATCTTTACGAATATCCCCGGGAGGATTACGTGCCACGGCGCGGTACGTACGGTACACGACGCCAACCCGAAGCGATTACGCATAGCGTGGACTGGAGAATATTACTTGACATGCAGGTATTTCAATCATGCTCTACGAATACAACTAGAAACTCAATTTTGAGGCGAGACCACGGGCTCTCCAGATCGTCACCGAATGGCCACGATTTGATCTCAGCGATCAAGTCAGCGGAAGACGACACGTGCTATCTGGATCCAAGATCCAGTAGCTAACTCTAGGGTCCAGTAAATCTCGCTCAACTACGAATTTAGAAAGCTCGGTAGCGTCACTCACCCAATATCGCCCGCAACACCTCGTCCGTTTCTCCTATATCCATTCTCTCGTCCGCTCGCTCTTTCTCTCTCTTTCTTTCTCGCACTTGCTCGTTCTCTCACTGTCACTCTCGCTACCTCCCTGCAGCCCTTACTCACACTATCGGAAACGACAACTACTTTTGGTAACGCACTCCGCACCTAAGCGTAGCTACACCGCAAGTGACGCTACCCGATCGCCCGCCCGCTAACGTGCCTTAGTGGCGCGGAGGAACATTACCCTTGGGCCCAATCAAATTTGCGCTAGCCCCTACGCGGCCGAATTCGCCCACGATCCTCAATTGTCTACGCGCTCCTAGAAAAATAGATCCGCGCATCTTCTCCTCTTCTGAGCGATTGCAGTGTCTTTTCTCGGTGCGGGAATCTCATCCGCACCCTATCCCTCGATGTACGGCCCCTATCCGCCACTGCAACCCTCGGATGCTGCTGGAATCTTTTCTCTTCTCGCGGCGTCCTTTCGCGTAGGTGGCCTCGCTCAGTGGTGCTCTGCGGTCGCGCTGGCCCTCCTCCTGCTGGCTACGTCACGTCAGTGCTGTTGATCGTACTGGTCGGGCCCCTTTTCTGTAGTCAGGGCCGTGGCTGCTTCTTATCTTTCTCAGATCGGTTCCCTTACGGGACCGATCACCGCTAGTAACATTCGAAATACAGACCCCGAAGGGAATTAATAAACATTCTACACGCTAAATCCAGTCCACGCTCGACGCAAACGTTAGGTTGCCTTGCGGGCCTCACGGTGTAGCTCCTATTTCGCCTTTTACCTCTCCCTTTTGTGACGTGCACAAAGTGCCACGTCACAATATATATGTACAGGGTGTTTCTGTTAACTCTGCACATACTTCTAGGGTGGGTAGGGGCTGCTTAGACAAGCATTTTGAGATAAGACACCCATGGTCGGAAACTCATCCTAACAGCTGTGGAGGACTTTGAAGGTTTTAATACCGCGTGTTTGTTCGTAGCGTAATGAATCAGATGTAATCACTTTCGACTCAACGCTTTACTCACCCGCAGAAAAGAGAACAACGTTGTTATGTAAAATCAACAAAATGATAAACAATGAGAAAAATAACAAAACAATATTTTTTAGTTCAGAATATAATTTCTCGTCTTCAAACTGATCTTTTACAGTAGGTGTTCGAAGTGTCCGCCACCTTGAAGAAGGCACTCCATCGCACCGGCCCACTACAATATCATTGTGCGGGAGTACCTGAACGAGAAGTACTCAGATTGGTGGATTGGAAGAGGTAGGACTTTTATTTCTGGGGCAGAATGAAAGATCTAGTGTACCCCGTAAACGGTAGACCTGTGGCCACGGAGATGGACCTGGTAGCAAGAATTGTGGCTGCCGGTGACGTCGTTCGAGATGAGCTTGCTAAAATACCTGAGGCAATGACTAGACGTGCGATGGAGTGCCTTCTTCAAGGTGGCGGACACTTCGAACACCTACTGTAAAAGATCAGTTTGAAGACGAGGAATTATATTCTGAACTAAAAAATATTTTGTTATTTTTCTCATTGTTTATCGTTTTGTTGATTTTACACAACAACGTTGTTCTCTTTTCTGTGGCTGAGTAAAGCGTTGAGTCGAAAGTGATTACATCTGATTCATTACGCTACGAACAAGCACGCGGTATCAAAACCTTCAAAGTCCTCCACAGCCGATAGGATGAGTTTCCGACCATGGGTGTCTTATCTCAAAATGCTTGTCTAAGCAGCCCCTACACACCCTAGAAGTATGTGCAGAGTTAACAGAAACACCCTGTATACAGAGTGTATCACCAGGAATGCACGTTTGAGATTTGCGGTGAAACGGTGCACAATTTTGAAAATCTGATGTCACAACCATTGAATATTTTTTGATTGCGCATCGAATGGGCATATTATTATTGTTCGCTCAACTTCCGGTCGCAAATAAAAAAAATTATCTTCGCCATTTCAAATGATATTGAAACAAGTTAAATGCAAAAGTTGTAGAGCAAGAAAAAATAATAGAGATGAAAAAAAATTCGGACGGATTGCACACATAATGAGAGAGATATTTGCGTCCGAATTTTTCTCATTTTTTGACAAATTTCTGATACTGGAGGAACGCCTTAGCTTCGTGCAGCAGCTTCACGCCGAACTCACGATTCGCAATTGTTTTGAGGTAAGCGTTCAGTCAGACGCAAACCCGTACAAGGTGGCTAAAACATACTACAATGCTATCTTTCATTACAAGTTAGAAGCCAAACTATTCCTGCTGTAGATTTCCGTGATCCTGGAAGTCGGTTTTCGAGTCTTCGTCTTCCTGGACGTGGATTTTCGAGACTTCGTGTTCCTCGTCGTAGATTTTGGAGTCCTCGTGTTCCTCGTCGTAGATTTTGGAGTCCTACCAATTTGCACGAGTATACCAATTTGCAGCCTTTTGCGACTTCTGGTGTAAAAGTCAGAGAGCACTTGTTGACCCTGGATTTCATGAACACGAAGACTCCAAAATCTACGACGAGGAACACGAGGACTCCAAAATCTACGACGAGGAACACGAGGACTCCAAAATCTACGACGAGGAACACGAGGACTCCAAAATCTACGACGAGGAACACGAGGACTCCAAAATCTACGACGAGGAACACGAGGACTCCAAAATCTACGACGAGGAACACGAGGACTCCAAAATCTACGACGAGGAACACGAGGACTCCAAAATCTACGACGAGGAACACGAGGACTCCAAAATCTACGACGAGGAACACGAGGACTCCAAAATCTACGACGAGGAACACGAGGACTCCAAAATCTACGACGAGGAACACGAGGACTCCAAAATCTACGACGAGGAACACGAGGACTCCAAAATCTACGACGAGGAACACGAGGACTCCAAAATCTACGACGAGGAACACGAGGACTCCAAAATCTACGACGAGGAACACGAGGACTCCAAAATCTACGACGAGGAACACGAGGACTCCAAAATCTACGACGAGGAACACGAGGACTCCAAAATCTACGACGAGGAACACGAGGACTCCAAAATCTACGACGAGGAACACGAGGACTCCAAAATCTACGACGAGGAACACGAGGACTCCAAAATCTACGACGAGGAACACGAGGACTCCAAAATCTACGACGAGGAACACGAGGACTCCAAAATCTACGACGAGGAACACGAGGACTCCAAAATCTACGACGAGGAACACGAGGACTCCAAAATCTACGACGAGGAACACGAGGACTCCAAAATCTACGACGAGGAACACGAGGACTCCAAAATCTACGACGAGGAACACGAGGACTCCAAAATCTACGACGAGGAACACGAGGACTCCAAAATCTACGACGAGGAACACGAGGACTCCAAAATCTACGACGAGGAACACGAGGACTCCAAAATCTACGACGAGGAACACGAGGACTCCAAAATCTACGACGAGGAACACGAGGACTCCAAAATCTACGACGAGGAACACGAGGACTCCAAAATCTACGACGAGGAACACGAGGACTCCAAAATCTACGACGAGGAACACGAGGACTCCAAAATCTACGACGAGGAACACGAGGACTCCAAAATCTACGACGAGGAACACGAGGACTCCAAAATCTACGACGAGGAACACGAGGACTCCAAAATCTACGACGAGGAACACGAGGACTCCAAAATCTACGACGAGGAAGGCTCGAAAATCCACTTCCAGGATCACGGAAATCTACAGCAGGAATAGTTTGGCTTCTAACTTGTAATGAGAGATAGCATTGTAGTATGTTTTAGCCACCTTGTACGGGTTTGCGTCTGACTGAACGCTTACCTCAAAACAATTGCGAATCGTGAGTTCGGCGTGAAGCTGCTGCACGAAGCTAAGGCGTTCCTCCAGTATCAGAAATTTGTCAAAAAATGAGAAAAATTCGGACGCAAATATCTCTCTTATTATGTGTGCAATCCGTCCGAATTTTTTTTCATCTCTATTATTTTTTCTTGCTCTACAACTTTTGCATTTAACTTGTTTCAATATCATTTGAAATGGCGAAGATAATTTTTTTTATTTGCGACCGGAAGTTGAGCGAACAATAATAATATGCCCATTCGATGCGCAATCAAAAAATATTCAATGGTTGTGACATCAGATTTTCAAAATTGTGCACCGTTTCACCGCAAATCTCAAACGTGCATTCCTGGTGATACACTCTGTATATATATATATATATATATATATATATATATATATATTGTGACGACACTTTTTGACGGTGACGCACAAATAAATGGCACCGCGAGAAATAATTAATGAAATACTAAATTATTGGGCGCCAGGTATAACCAGAGTTACACCGCTGTCTCCTAAGGACACCCTGGCCAGCTCTTGTGCGGTGGGGTCCTGGGTCTGGGAGACAATATTCAAAATCTGAAAATTAGGGAGGTTCACTCTAAAAACTACTGAAAACGACAAATTATCGGAACCAAAATCCGGGGACGGATCTGATTTATTTTAAATAGAAAATTGAACAAGATGGTGAAATACAAATGACAAATACAGAAAACAGATCGAGATGATGCAGAACACACTGGGATATTTACCCAAACGATATTATACAATAATGTTCCCGCTGGAACAACGCAACATACGATACGATATATTAAACGATACGGTAACGATAATAAACGGTACGATATTGACTCACGCACCCATGTGTCAGGGAGACGATTCCGCGAGACGTGGACTGAACGGTTAGACACAAAACCGGAAGGATTGAAATACTTAAATGAGAGACCGATCTCCTGTTTGTCACCGGATTAGCTATCCTTGGACCCTTAGTGGTCAGGAAAGCGCAGGATGACGCGTAAGAGTACGTCGAACAGAAAAGATCGGTTGATCCCGTGAATTGAAAAGTAGCCAAAATATCCCTGAGCGTCACTCACCGTTGTCCAGTAGCTCCTACTATATCCAGGAACACCCTCTCCTGATTTATAGTCTCTCGAACGGATCACGATACGATACAGTAAATACAAAATTCGGTAGAAAACGATAGCACGTCTATCCCTGAGTTAGGCCACGCCGTGAGTGACGCTACAAATTTCCAAAATCAGGAACCTTCCTGAGAGCGCGCTGTAATACCACCCCCTGGTCCAATCAGGTTCGCTGTTACATGGGCTCCGCTAGCCAGCTCGAGATCTTCAATTGTTTTAACGATCCCGGTAAAATAGATCCTGGCATCTTGCTACGTTAGGATGGCTGCAGTGCCGTTTCCGGAAGACGGGAATCACATCCACCTCTTCTCCCTCGATATTCGGCTTCACGCCGCTTGTGCAACTCCTATGTGCCCTCTGCTTCTGAAGACGCTCGCCGCTTGCTTCGCGTAGTCGAGCCACCAGGTTGTGTGCTCCGGTCCTGACGTCACCGCTCCTCGCAGCGCTCCGCCAGGCCCGTAGTTGGCTCTCTCTCGGGCCCCGTCTCAATACAAATTGTATCGAATCCTCTCGGATCCGCTTAATGAACTCAAAAACAAACGAAACGTTCCCCACGGGGAAATAAATACAAATTCTTAAAATAAAAATCAGTCCAACGCCACGCGAAACGCTCCGTAACTCATCCGGCCCCACGACGTAGCCGAATTCGCCTAATTTTGTGACGTGCATCAAAATGCCACGTCACAACTCCTCCCCCCTTAGATTCCGCCTAATGGGATGAGCGAAGCTCAAGGAGATGGCTCTTTATGTGCACCCTACTTCTAATATTACGTGCACGATCCAACCTCTGATCCGGGCCAGCTGGTCTCCATGGATCCTTCGAAATTCTACATCGCGGACCTGTCATTGAGTCTTGGAATCGTTCCCCATAACACACGGTATCGAACACTACGCAAAACTAATGTAATCTTACTCATCTAAACGTCTGAGTAACATACCCAAAAGCAAATTATAAATAAACGAAACTAAAACGCAACAGAAGCGTTCATTTAACTCATAAATACCCTTCTTCATTAGTTATCCTCTAAGATCGCTTCCTTGTTCTTGGATGAGACGAGATCACACCAAATTGAGTATGTTCGTGCCCATGCACGCCTATTTGGTGTCCCCCTAAGACTCGTCTCTCCAAGTAAGTAGTTCTCGGAGCCAGTTTCATCACGACTAACTTCTCCGACTGAACACTTCCGGTTTCACCCGTCTCAGTAATTCCGTTGCAAGGATCATCTTTTATAATCGGACGCCGCTGTGCCCTATCAAATGAAAATTCGACTCTCGGCGCTATCGCGAAATTCCATGTATCACGATTCCCGTGCAAGTCGATTCCGAACTTTCTAATACAATCGATACCTAAAACACATTCTGACGATAAGGAAGGAACAATTCTCACCACGAGCTCCTGGACCACTCCCTTAAGCTCGATTTCTAACCCGACCTCCCCGGTAACTTCAGCTGTATGACCGTCTGCCATCTTGATAGATCTGAACTGTGGCTCTACTATGCTTTTACCTGCCTCTCTCGCAATGCTATTTCCTGCTTGCCCTAAGAAAGTTCTTGCCGATCCTGGATCTACGAGTGCGTGCACCAATTGCCCTCCCACTTTGACATCCAAGAACCAACGCGATCCCGATTCCATGCTTTGAATTGGACCGCACGTGGTAACTGGTCCAGTAGGAAGCGTCTCAGCACGCCCTGAAGAAGGAATAGAGACCTCCATGCGCCTTCCATTTTGCTCCTCGTAGATCTTCCCTGAGCATTTGGAACATTGCTTCACTGTGGTTCCCTGGGCTCCGCAACGGTAGCAAAATCTGGATCTTTTCTTCTTGCAATTTGAGTATCCATGTCCTGTCTCTCCACAGTTCCAACAACCTGCATTTCTAGACGAATTGACACTCTTTGTAGTCACCGCACTGGGCGACCTCTCGGTGTCAGAGCCGGACTCCTCTGAGTTCTTCTTTGTCGGCTCCTTACTTTGTCTCTTCCGGGAGTTCCTTGACAAATCCTTCCCCTTGGCTCCCACCAACGATCTCAGATGGGTAATCGTTGCCAGCTGATCTGCGATTTCCTGCCGCATCCTCACAATCTCAGCACTGAGAAATTCGCTGGATCCTATCGAAGTTGGAGATGGAATCTGCTCTTCCACTTCCAAAATACTTTTTAAAGGTACGATTGAAGCTACCTCTTCCTTATGTGTCTCAGACCCCATCCTCTTCTTGAAAGAGTCCTCTCGATATGCCAGTTCCGGAACCAAACTCTGTTCCGGAGCCGGTGGTGGTCTAAACAACTTGGCCTCTTCAAAGGATCTCTCTCGTTCACTGGCCAAATCACACAACTGCTTGAAATTTTGAAATTCTCTTCGTCGAAATCCCAGCCGTAATAGTGGCAGCATATTACGATAAGCCCTGTTCAATTGCTCCTCTAATGTGCAAGGCCTATGTAGGAGAGCATACAAGCTTCGGAGACATACCAGGTATGCTTTTACTGGCTCGTGTTCTCCTTGAGTACGTTGTCGAATTTCATCTTCGAGTTGCCACTGGAATTCTTCTTGTTCGAACTGTCTTCGCAAAGCGCTGGTAAAATCCGCAACGGTCCTCCATTGATGACTTTCAATTCGATACCACTGCAAGGCTGTTCCCGAAAGAATTAATGGCAACGCCTTCAACAAATCTGCATCCGACATGGGCGTATATCTTCGGCATTCTTGTAGCTGAATCAAGAATTCTTCCAGATTTTCCTCGGAAGCACCAGAAAATTTTAAATTCCATTCTCGTATTCTCTTGACGTAATTCTGGATGCCATGCGTGTCCACTGTCGTAAGCATTGTCTTCGGAACACTTCCTTGATGTTCTGTCGTAGCATAAATCGGTTCAGTTGTCCCAATTGAATTGCCAGCGTACGAAGATAATCTCGGAACCCTTTCAAGATTCTCTGAAGTCTGATACGGTACCGAATGATATGAACGACTCTCAAAACTCGAAGATACTAATGCGGGTCTATCAAAGTAACTCCTAACCTGAGCTTCTTCTACTCTCGAAGTTATATTCCGAGAAACTGTCACTACATTCGTCGTCGCCGTTGACGTAACACAACTAGACGGGATTTCTGTCAAATAGTCGCTCTCCTCGAAAACTAACCTCTGTTTCACAGGAATGACAGACGCTTCATCTTCAGGTCCCCAATGCGTAATTTCCCCTGAAATTCGACGCGAATATCGACGCAGTCGATCCCGAAGAATAGTTACCGATCCCTCTGTCGATAACTGTAGCGCGGCCAACGACCTGAACAGCTGATCCCCCATGATCGGGGTGAGCGTCGCTTCCCCTACTCTGTCATTCACCATCTCGATCGTCACTTGTTAGCTTCCAGAATTTTCGAAACTTACACAGTCAGAACTTCACACCGTCAAGGGCCGAGCCCACGCGATCGGTGTGTGTGTGAACCTCCGCTTAACTACAATGTTGCAGGGTCTTCTAACATCGCCTGCATTACCCCGAACAAAAAAACTAATAAAATTCCTTCAACGTGGCTCCACGTCGAGCGCCAATCTTGTGACGACGAAGTCACACATGAAAGCACGACGTGGTCCACAACAAATTTTCTAAATCCAAGTTTTTCAACGCTGCCCCACGTTGGGCGCCAATTTTGTGACGACACTTTTTGACGGTGACGCACAAATAAATGGCACCGCGAGAAATAATTAATGAAATACTAAATTATTGGGCGCCAGGTATAACCAGAGTTACACCGCTGTCTCCTAAGGACACCCTGGCCAGCTCTTGTGCGGTGGGGTCCTGGGTCTGGGAGACAATATTCAAAATCTGAAAATTAGGGAGGTTCACTCTAAAAACTACTGAAAACGACAAATTATCGGAACCAAAATCCGGGGACGGATCTGATTTATTTTAAATAGAAAATTGAACAAGATGGTGAAATACAAATGACAAATACAGAAAACAGATCGAGATGATGCAGAACACACTGGGATATTTACCCAAACGATATTATACAATAATGTTCCCGCTGGAACAACGCAACATACGATACGATATATTAAACGATACGGTAACGATAATAAACGGTACGATATTGACTCACGCACCCATATGTCAGGGAGACGATTCCGCGAGACGTGGACTGAACGGTTAGACACAAAACCGGAAGGATTGAAATACTTAAATGAGAGACCGATCTCCTGTTTGTCACCGGATTAGCTATCCTTGGACCCTTAGTGGTCAGGAAAGCGCAGGATGACGCGTAAGAGTACGTCGAACAGAAAAGATCGGTTGATCCCGTGAATTGAAAAGTAGCCAAAATATCCCTGAGCGTCACTCACCGTTGTCCAGTAGCTCCTACTATATCCAGGAACACCCTCTCCTGATTTATAGTCCCTCGAACGGATCACGATACGATACAGTAAATACAAAATTCGGTAGAAAACGATAGCACGTCTATCCCTGAGTTAGGCCACGCCGTGAGTGACGCTACAAATTTCCAAAATCGGGAACCTTCCTGAGAGCGCGCTGTAATACCACCCCCTGGTCCAATCAGGTTCGCTGTTACATGGGCTCCGCTAGCCAGCTCGAGATCTTCAATTGTTTTAACGATCCCGGTAAAATAGATCCTGGCATCTTGCTACGTTAGGATGGCTGCAGTGCCGTTTCCGGAAGACGGGAATCACATCCACCTCTTCTCCCTCGATATTCGGCTTCACGCCGCTTGTGCAACTCCTATGTGCCCTCTGCTTCTGAAGACGCTCGCCGCTTGCTTCGCGTAGTCGAGCCACCAGGTTGTGTGCTCCGGTCCTGACGTCACCGCTCCTCGCAGCGCTCCGCCAGGCCCGTAGTTGGCTCTCTCTCGGGCCCCGTCTCAATACAAATTGTATCGAATCCTCTCGGATCCGCTTAATGAACTCAAAAACAAACGAAACGTTCCCCACGGGGAAATAAATACAAATTCTTAAAATAAAAATCAGTCCAACGCCACGCGAAACGCTCCGTAACTCATCCGGCCCCACGACGTAGCCGAATTCGCCTAATTTTGTGACGTGCATCAAAATGCCACGTCACAATATATATATATATATATATATATTGTGACGTGATTTTTCGAATCACGGTCCCAAGGCGGCTCCGGTTACCGATAAAGATAACGTTCTCGATTTCTGGTTCTCTTCGGATCGCCACCCTGCTCAGAAGCTACGTTCTCGGATTGATTCGCATAGATATGTCAAGGCTCTCGGAAGATTTCGTTGTTGTTGAGGTGAGGTCGAGGTGCTCGAATCTGCCGTGGGGAGATAGTCTCGACGTACCGAGTTGCCCGGCAGAGGAGAGTACCCGACGGAGACGTCTTCACGGACCGGCAGAAGCCCGGGTGAGATACCGGCGCCCCGCTGGAGATGGGCAAAGGGCTGTAGAGCGGGCGGAGAGATAGTTTTGATACAGTTAAGGGCAGGAGAGGAACCTCCTGCCCGAGTTAAGGATGTGGTGCCCAGCTGTCGCCCGATGCCCTGGGGAAGCGGCCGTGGAGGATCTCCAGAAATTACGTACCGATTCGTTAAGGAACGCTCTCGATTTGGTTTAAAGGGACGATCCGAAGGAGATAGAAGTGTTATCGGTTAAAAGGCTCTCGACCAATCAGAATGATTAGTTCTCGGATTTGGCTATTGTCAAAGCAGTCTGTCTCGGGGCACCGACCGAGGTGTCACGGGCTGGCTCGTGCTCCCGTGCTATCTGTTGATAGTTTTTCTTGCCGTGTTTCGCTCCGGTATAGCAAGTTCTCGAATCGTACAGTTCTCGTGTTGTTCTCGCGATATCCAGGAATCCTATGAATTCCTGTGAGTGTTACGGAGGTGAAGTGCTGTGCCGTAGTGCAGTGCTCACCCGAGTGTCCTTTGGATACGGTTCTCGGCCTGCCCGGATTAGCTGTACCAGCTCCGGTGAGTCTTCCAATTTATTAATTGGGGACGGGATCTCGATGGATAGTTTAGATTCGTTCTGATACGTTCTCGGTCCGTCGCTCTCTATCCCTCGCACTATTTGCCGGACTCGTACTCCGACCCTCTCTACCTCAAACCTAGCAGCCTGAGCGGCCGTGCATTTCCGTAACCGTCCGCTCCCGTTCGTGTATCCAGTTGCGTTTGCTGATTTTACGCGACCCCAAAGATCAGCACCTACGGTTGCGTTTCTCGATTTCACGCGTCAACAAAAATCGAAAGGATCCGTTAAGCTATCGCCTCGTCTGATAGGTTCCGTCAGAGCTCTCGTCCTTGGTGGAGTTGGGCCTTGGAGAGAGAGAGAGAGAGAGAAGTGAAACGCTCTTGGTGAACACGTACACGTGCTTTTGTGCTCCTGCTTAACTGCTGTTGTATCTCACTATAATTGCTGATTGAGTGCGGTTATGGAATGCGTAAAGTGTCAGTGGATGGTTTCTGTGGTGCATCAGTGAAGCTTTTGCCTGATTTTTCATAATTTTTATTGATTTATTACTGCCGGTGCCTGCGGGTATATTGACTGTGACTATATAAGTGGTGATAGTGACAACTCTTTAATTCCTAGTCCTTTTACTGTAGGCTCCGCCACTCGGTGTTATTAGCTATTATTTTGACTTTGCTCATCCCCACTACTCTCAGTAAAAGGTGTGTTTCCATTTAACTTGTCATCATGCCGAAGCCTAGTTGTGCCCTGTGTTTTTCACTGATAGAGAGCACTAGTGATTCTGTCCTTACTGGACAATATTGTAAACACGCCTTCCACGCCAGCTGTGTCAAGCTTAAGCTTGTTTTGGAATCCTCGAAGAATTCGTCTGCTGCTATACGTGACTTCTGTCCTGCCTGTCAACACAAGGATAATAATAGCAGCAAAGATGAACAACTCAATCTTCTCCGATCTATCAATGATAGACTTGGAGCTTTAGAGGCCTCATCTTCAAAAGTAGATTCCTTAGTCGCTGATATTGAGGGCCTGCACCATAAATTTGACACTCTAGCTGCTGACAACACTATCTTCAAGAAAGAACTCTCAAAAGTGAAAGACTCTGTCACATCTGTAAAGAAAGATATGGATACAATTACCAAGGAAGCTACTGAGCATAAGGAGCGACTGAAGCTAGTGGAAGATAAGCTTGCTGCTGGACCTTCTGGAGTTATGTCTCGTGCTGATGAAGCTGTATTACTCCGAGCAGCGTGTCGTGAGATAGAATTTCACATTATTGTATCGGGCGTTCCTGAGAGTACTGGCACTGGTGCTGGTGATGAGGATGAAGATCTTAAGATTTTTACACAAAAGCTGCTGGCTGCCTTGAATCTTAATTTGTCCCCTGCAAAAATCACTAAAGCAGAACGCATGGGTAAGAAGAAAAATAAGAAAAGGATTTCGGGAACTTCTACTCCAGTCGGTGGTCGAGCTATCCTACTCATACTTGACTCTCTTAGCACCTGTGACCAGCTTATTGCAGCAAAAAAACTGAAACCTGATCTCATGGTTCATGATATTGACTTATCCTATCCGAACAGCAAGGTCTACATCAATCGTCGGCAACCAGTGCAGCTCCAACAACTACGGGATCGAGTGCTAAAACGCTTCCAGTCCCTCCTACCAAGACAAGTCTGGATTGCCGATGCCGCTGTCTTCATTAGAAGCAGTGCCAAGTCACGGCCTCTTAAAGTACTGCCGTCCACTGATTTGGCCAAGCTCTCTCTCTGACTCGGGGGTCCCTCTGTAACTTCTGTCTCGCCTGCAAGTCGATTCCCTGCCTTACTGAATGCCTGTTGTCTCAACGCTCAATCTCTGTCAGCTCACTTCGATGAATTTCAAGAATTTTTCCGACTCAACCCCTACAGTGTAATAGCTGTTACAGAAACTTGGCTCAATGAGCGCATTCTCGATCAGCAGGTTGCATTGCTGTCTTACTCGATTCTTCGCGTAGATCGTCGGGGACGTCATGGTGGAGGTGTTGCCCTGTACTATCGGCATGAGCTCTCTGCCCGCGTTGTTGCTACATCATCGGTACTTGCTGCAGACGGAGTGCCAGAATATCTCATCGCTGAAGTCTGGAGCACATCGCGGCCAAAGATCCTTATTGCTGTGGTATATAGGCCACCGAAAGTTGGTCACTTGAACATCCTGTTTGATGAACTCGCAGCACTGGTACCGAAATACAAATTTATCTGTGTTCTTGGTGACTTTAACTCTGATTTGCTGTCTTCGTCTTATGATTCAACTCATCTTCGTGATTCGTTATCGTCAATGGGTCTTTATGTAGTCCCTTTGCAACCAACTCATCACACCTTAACGTCTCACACCTGGCTTGATGTATGCGCTGTGAGTGACTTGGCCTGCCTAGACTCCTGGGGCCAATCTGCTCAGCCGTTCCTCTCTGGACATGACCTCATTTACGCATGTATCAAATATGCTCACCCACGAAATACACCTCGGGTGATTCGCTATCGTCCATGGAACTCCATTGATCTTGATGCTGCTGCAGAAGTCCTTTCTACCTTTGACAGCTCCCTGCTTGTCAACCTGCCTTCTGAGGATCAACAGCTTGCAGCTTTTAACTCGTTGATAGAGAAGATGCTGGAGCGTTCTGCTCCAATGCGTGAAATTACAGTCACTGGGCGGCCTGCACCTTGGATGACTCCTGACATAACGGTCCTGCTACGTCGTAGAGATGCGTGCTATCGAGCTTACAAGCGTTCCAAGATTTCAAGCGTGTTTGACAAATATGTCAACCTTCGACGGGAGGCAAAAAACAGATTGGTTACCTCAAAATCTGCCTATCTCAACTCTAGATTCGAGTCGGCAGGTGGCACACGGCAGTTCTGGCGTGAACTGGACAGTCTAGGCCTCACCGCGAAACCATGTCACACCCTACCGGCTGATTTATCATTGGACCAATTGAACAATTACTTTTTGTCTTTCTCTACAGGGGTACCACTTCAGAACTGCCGTGATGTACCTCCCACGGAACCTATTGATTCAGCTGTTCAGTTGTTCGGTTTTTCTACCGTTGATGACAAATGTGTGAGTGATGTGATGGCAAGAGTTGTAACGCGTGCGCAAGGACCGGATAAGATACCTATCCAAGCCTACAAGGCTCTAAAATCCCTACTGCTCCCAATTATCACGCTGCTCCTCAACACCTTCTTAACTGCTGGAGTTTTTCCTGCCCTATGGAAATCCTCCTATATAACACCTATACCCAAAGTACGCAGTCCGACTACACCATCTGACTACCGACCTATCTCTCTGCTATGTGCCCTCTCTAAGGTACTCGAGCGAGTAGTTTACGATCAGGTTATGGATTTTCTTGCTGCCGCCAATACTCTTGACCGTTATCAGACCGGCTTTCGGGTGGGGATGGGGACTCAGACAGCTGTTCTGCGGCTCACGGACGACTGTCGCCATGCAATTGATGATCGAGCGGTTACACTCGTTGTTTTCCTTGATTTCTCTAAAGCATTTGACCTGGTTGATCACAGGATACTACTGCACAAACTTCAGGTTTTTGGTTTTTCTGAGGCGGTTCTAAGGTGGTTTCACTCCTACCTAAGCAACCGCACACAAGCGGTTCGTGGAGCTGGGAGTGAGCTGTCTAAGTGGCTCACCCTGAAGTCTGGTGTACCCCAGGGCAGCGTTCTGGGTCCTCTGCTCTTCTCCTTATTTATAAATGACCTACCTCGATGTCTGCTTCACTGCTCCTACCTGTTGTATGCGGATGATGTTGCCATATATCTAAAGTGCCTTCCGGATAAACTGTCTAATACAATAGAACGGCTAAACGAGGATCTTGGCAATATTGAGTCCTGGTGCCAAGTCAACCGATTGCGGCTTAACGTTGGTAAGACCAAGGCAATGATTGTTGGTAGCTCAAGATACATTAATGCAATACAATTGCCACAAAACCTTAATCTGATGCTCTACAATGAGCCAATTGAATTTGTATCTACCTTCAAATATCTCGGAGTGCACCTCGATAGCACTCTATCTTGGGCTAATCATGTCTCACACACTTGTAAAAAGTCTGCGGGAGCGTTATACCGCCTTCGTATGACAACTTACAATCTTGATATTGCGCTTAAACGTCGTCTAGTCATTGCCTTGATTTTCCCTATCTATGACTATTGTGCTACTGCCTTCACAAATCTGACAGTAGTTCTAGAAAATAAGCTAGCTGTATCTCTAAACAACTGCGCTCGCTTTCTGTTGCGACTTCCGCGATACATCCACATATCGCGTCATAGGCGTCGTCTTGGATGGCTTACACCGCCTAATCGTCGGTTATTTCTAATTGGCTGTCTATTCTATAAGGCACTCCACCTTGGAGCTACAGGACTCTTTGCTGACAAATTGCAACTAAACCCTAATATTATCAGACGTCGGAATACTTTAAGGACGGACTCTCTTTATCGCCCTCCTGCCCGAACTACCATGTATGATAGATCTTTTTTGATTACGGGAATACAGTTCTGGAATTCCCTGCCGCCTGAGACCACTACGGCCGCAACCTTAGCGGAATTTCGGAGACAGTGTCTTCAACACTTGCGTGCTGAAGAGGTGCGAGAAGCTGGCATGCTCTTCCAATAGTCACTCTAGCCTGTGTGCGTGTGTGTGTATGCGCCTACTATATTATACTTGTAAAATAATATGTTAATAATGTATTTTACCTGCCTGTGGTCGCTAAGGAGTTTACTCCGCGATCAAATAAATCGTATTCTCTCTCTCTCTCTCTCTCTCTCTCTCTCTCTCTCTCTCACTCTCTCACACATCTCTCTCACTCTCTCTCACTCTCTCCCTCTCCCCCTCCCTCTCCCACTCCACTCCCTCACCTCTCCCTCTCCCTCTCCCTCTCCTCTCCCTCCCTCCCTCACCCACTCCCTCTCCACACCCTCCCACCCTCACCCTCTCCCTCTCCCTCTCCCCTCACCCCTCTCCCTCTCCCTCACCCTCTCCCTCTCCCTCTCCCTCTCCCTCTCCCCTCTCCCTCTCCCTCTCCCCTCTCCTCCACTCCCTCTCCCTCTCCCTCTCCCTCTCCCTCTCCCTCTCCCTCTCCCTCTCCCACTCCTCTCCCTCTCCCTCTCCCTCTCCCCTCTCCCTCTCCCTCTCCCTCTCCTCTCCCTCTCCCTCTCCCTCTCCCTCTCCCTCTCCCTCTCCCTCTCCCTCTCCCTCTCCCTCTCCCTCTCCCTCTCCCTCTCCCTCTCCCTCTCCCTCTCCCTCTCCCTCTCCCTCTCCCTCTCCCTCTCCCTCTCCCTCTCCCTCTCCCTCTCCCTCTCCCTCTCCCTCTCCCTCTCCCTCTCCTCTCCCTCTCCCTCTCCCTCTCCCTCTCCCTCTCCCTCTCCCTCTCCTCTCCCTCTCCCTCTCCCTCTCCTCTCCTCTCCCTCTCCCTCTCCCTCTCCCTCTCCCTCTCCCTCTCCCTCTCCCTCTCCCTCTCCCTCTCCCTCTCCCTCTCCCCTCCTCCCCTCTCCCTCTCCCTCTCCTCTCCCTCTCCCTCTCCCTCTCCTCTCCCTCTCCCTCTCCCTCTCCCTCTCCCTCTCCCTCTCCCTCTCCCTCTCCCTCTCCCTCTCCCTCTCCCTCTCCCTCTCCCTCTCCCTCTCCCTCTCCCTCTCCCTCTCCTCTCTCCTCTCCCTCTCCCTCTCCCTCTCCCTCTCCCTCTCCCTCTCCCTCTCCCTCTCCCTCTCCCTCTCCCTCTCCCTCTCCCTCTCCCTCTCCCTCTCCCTCTCCCTCTCCCTCTCCCTCTCCCTCTCCCTCTCCCTCTCCCTCTCCCTCTCCCTCTCCCTCTCCCTCTCCCTCTCCCTCTCCCTCTCCCTCTCCTCTCCCTCTCCCTCTCCCTCTCCCTCTCCCTCTCCCTCTCCCTCTCCCTCTCCCTCCCTCTCCCTCTCCCTCTCCCTCTCCCTCTCCCTCTCCCTCTCCCTCTCCCTCTCCCTCTCCCTCTCCCTCTCCCTCCCTCTCCCTCTCCCTCTCCCTCTCCCTCTCCCTCTCCCCTCTCCCCTCTCCCTCTCCCTCTCCC